>JAXCLQ010000011.1:17783126-17864532 GCA_035584115.1 Cedrela odorata | reverse complement strand
ATGGAAATGAAAATATAAGTATTTTATTGTTTTCAAAAGTTAAAAAGGAAGGCAATTTACAAGCATATACGTATGTGAAGGAAAAAAAATTGAAAAAGGAGTTTTCTTTCCACATTTGCTTTGTTTGGTCAAATAGAAAAACGAAGGGAAAATTTTCCTTCAAAATTTTCCATAGAAGAAAATTATTTTCTTCAAGCTTCTAATGTTTTTGAAAGTGTAGATTAAAGATGTTGTATTGTTTGCAACTTATCTTCATCATATTAAGGCTTGAAAAAGGTTTTAAAAAAATTCAAAAACCCTTACCTTTATACATATATGTAGATATATGTAAAGACTTCAATTTATGCATATTTTTAGGCCATAAATTCCAACACCATCATCATCAAGTAGTCGACTAATGTGTGTGACACCTTGGATTCATTGTGAGCTGGATATGGGTGGATACGAACTCTTTCGTGTTACTTTGGTACAACTCTTTATAACAAAAGTTTCCAATGATCATAACCGACCTCTAGTAAGACGTCATGACCCCCAGATACTAATAAATCCATATAGTCGTACGTGCATGTAGTAAAGTCCCTATGCTGTCGACTCCCAATCAAGTGCGGGTCATGGATTTGTTAAACCCCCTAATTCAATCATAGGATCAGAACTTCAATCATATACAAGATTCATATATCCACAAAACACCTTTCCGGATGTACAAGCTTTGGCCAAAGAGTTTATTCTTGCGTATAACAATTTCACCTAGCATCTTAAGCTCTAACATTTGAGCCAGTAGATTCCATCTTGGCTATTACCTATCCTCATACACTTAAACGCATTGCCAACAAGCTTTTTTCACTATAAGTGGCTAGCCTAGTGCGATATACACAAGTGAACGATATGTCTCAGTACGAAGAGCAGCCGTGACACCTCAGGTCAAAGGACTAGTAATACACTAGTACTGCTGTGTGACGTATCATTAACTGTGGATAATCACCTTTGTGATTTGTCACATTTAGTCATGTTCAGCAATACGTTCTCCAATGCATTACTCATGTGTTATGCTCTTGTGATATGAGACTTATCACCCAACTATTAGAATCCAATACTAATTCTTGGTGGCATCAAACATACTAGTCATACAATGTTATAGTCCTATATGGCATCACCTCAACTAGGAATTGATTCGAATGTATTCAAATCAAAACTTTGTACTCATATATACAACTCCTTGCAGATAAAATCCTGACATTATAATATATCACAAGATCTCATTCTGTATTATATATATATATAATATATATTAGCAACTATACATGCAAAATGATATGAAAGTGAATAGAACAGTGAGCTCACATGCTCTGTCTCTGTGAGCAGTGGAAACGCAATGCACGAAAGGAACTTTCAGGCACGCAATCGTTGCAGGGGAGCCATGGCTATCTTCATGAACTTAAGGAATAGGCTCCCAACCGATCAAGACATGCACATATGCATGTTTCGGCTTTTAAAATCATGTTTTGTTCACATATTCAAAAACCAAAACAGAGATGACTCACCTTTGGCTTTGCAATCCGGGACAACAACAAGTTTGTTCCCTCAAGTGATCCACATGTCGGAGTGATGAAGCCAGTTTCGGTTTGTTTGGGATTTGCAAGCTCTGGTTTGAGCTTCATCAAGCTCACCAAGCTTTCTTTCTCTATGGTCTCTGCTTCTCTCTCTTTTGTTCAAGCTCCAGTTCATAACCCAAGCTTGCTTCTCTCTTCTGTCATTGCTTTGGTTCACAACCAAGCTTTCCTAAGCTTGCTTCACCAAGCAATCTTACGGTTGAAGAAGAAGAAGCTTTCAGTTTTTACCAAACAGAGAAGAAGAAAGGCTTGCTTTATTAAAAATAGAAGAATGTATGTATGGAATAGCATTACGTATATAGTATGTATAAGCTTAACATTTAAGCTTTGTGTTTATCAAATCCCATTTAGATAAACACCCACCGACTCCACCCAAACAATCAACTGACTTGCATTTCCAAAATATCAAAATTAAATTTAATGCAAGAAGATGAGTCATGGTTAATGTCGGTTATGTGCATTCTTAATCAAATGCATGCATTACATTAATACACATATACATTAATATATTATTAATATAATATATATACATTATTCAAATTAACATATATATACTTGTATTAAAATGAAAGAGAGAGACAATTACATATATATATATTTATATACACATATATTAATAAATATCTTACATATATACATATATATATATATCATTACTTTAATAATATATATATATATATCAATAATACATTTTAGATATTTATTATTATATTAATATATTAGTATTATATTTTAATATGATGACTTTCATATTAAAATATAATACTAATATATTAATATTGTTCCATCCACAAATCATATTTACTGTATCCCAAAATTAAACCGAAATATTTTTCAAGCATACGCATGTTAATACGTCAGAGCCGGGAAATATATTCTTTATAATAAATAATCAATTTGCTACCCGATCAATATCTGTATAATATCATTGACCAATTAATGATTATTGCTACTATGCAATAGCCATCATCATTAAGTAACCGACTATGTGTGTGACCCCCTAGGTTCACTATGAGCTGGACATGGGTGGACACAGGCTCTTTCGTATTTCTTCAGTACAACACTTTGTAACCTAAATTCCCAATGATCATGTACAACCTCTAGCAAGTTGCCACAATCCCCAGACACTAATGAATCCATATAGTCGTACGTTCATGTAATCTCTGCTATCGACTCCTGATCAAGTGCGGGTCATGGAATCGTGAAACCCCTAACTCAATCATAAAAACAAGGTCTCGAATCATATACTGGAATCATGCATCTAAAAACACATTTTTGGAAACACGTACTCTAACTAAATATTTCATTTCCCATATATGACTTCCTCGCCTAGGATCTCAAGCTCTAATATCTAAGCCAGTAGATTCCATCTTAGTCATCATCTGTCCTCTTACACCTAAACACATTGCCAGCAAGCTTCTTTCACCAAGCGTGGCTAGCCCGATGCAATATACACAAGTGAACGATGTGCCTCAATGTGGAGGGCAGTCGTGACACCTCAGATCAAAAGACTACTAGTATACAAGTGCGGCTGTGTGACGTATCATTGACTACGGATAATCACCCATGTGATTCACCACATTTGGTCACATTTAGTAACACGTTCTCCAACGTATTACTTATGTTTATGCTTTTGTGATATGAGACTCGTCACCTAACTATTAGCATCAAATGCTAATCTTTGGCAGCATCAAATATGTCAATCATGCAATATCATACTCCCATATGACAATACCTCAACCATGAACTAATTTGGATGTATTTAAATTAGATTCTGTACTCATATCTATAACTCCTTGCAGAAAGAGTCCTGACGTCATAATACATCACGGGATCTCATTTTGCATTTTATATATAATATCTATATATATATATATATACACGCAACTGTGTATGCAAAATGATATAATGTCATTTTATTAATCATAAACTAATTTAAAATTAATTATAAAGTTATATATACATAAGGATGATATTCCTAAACTATATAACATGATTGGTTCTAGGGCATATGTCCAATAGAAAGCCATTTTATTAATTGTAAACAACTTTACAATTTATTACAGAGTTATATATACATAAAGATGATATCCCTGAACCGTATGACACGATTGGTTCTATGGCATATCTCTAAAAAACTCCCATTTGCACGATAGCCAATCACCATAGTATCCGATACCTATTTTCTCTAAGTGGTGATTTAGTTGCTGCTGTATCATTGGCTTAGTCAATGGGTCCACTACGTTATCTGCAAATGAGGTTTTTTGCATTATTATCTGTTTATTTGATATAAACTCTCTAATCAAATGGTATTTCCTCTAAATATGTTTAGACTTCTAGTGAGATCTTGGTTCCTTAGCCTTGACTGTGGATAATCACCCATGTGATTCGTCATGTTTGGTCACGTTCAGTAACACGTACTCTAACATATTATTTATGTTTATGCTCTTGTGATATGAGACTCGTCACCCAACTATTGGCATCAAATACTAATTCTTGGCAACATAAAACATGTTAGTTATGCAATTTCATACTCCCATATGACAATAACTCAACCAGGAACTAATTCAGATGTATTTAAATCAGACTTTATACTCATATTTACAACTCGTTGTTGATAGAATCCTGACGTCATAATATATCACGGGATCTCATTCTACATTTTATATATAATATATATATAAGCAACTTTATATTCAAAATGATATAAATGTCATTTTATTAACCATAAACTAATTTACAATTAATTACAAAGTTATATATACATAAGGATGATATACCTAAACCGTATGACAGGATTGGTTTTAGGACATATCTCCAACAGATTGCCATTTTATTAATTGTAAACAAGTTTAAAATTTAGCAAGTATTGTAGCAATACTTTAACAAGTTACTGTAGCAAGTCGGAAACGGTCGACCGACAGTACCGACGTTAATGAACAGTACCAATTCGGTCGATCTGCAGTAAGGTTGTTCGACGATACTATTTACGGATTGTAACACTGTAGTGCACTATTTATGGTACTGTTTACAGTATTGTTCATCGTAAAAATTCAATTTTTTTTTGAGATTTTTCAATATTTTTAAGGGTATTTTAGACTTTTCACATTTTATCTATATATACCTAAGCCCAAATAGTGTCTTAAAAGCCTCTCTCACTCTAAAACAAGTTAAATTCTTTACTCTCTCTCCACAAAGCTTCTTTCACTTCTCTCTATAATTTCTCCCATTTCTTCCGATTAAATTTGAAGTTTTTACCACCAAATGACTCCCCGCCACCTCCTCTTCGATTTGATACCGATATTGGGCTAGAAAACCTGAGAAATGGCAAAGAAGAAAAATAGATTTCTGGAAAAAGTTAGGGCTTTTGCGTGTAAGCGACAAATTGAGCTTTCTAATGGTTTGAACAAGTCACCGATAAGTCAATTTACCCATTCCAAGCATGATTTTCATATTTGGAACAAATTGAAGCCTACGTTTTACTGTTCAGCCGAATTTAATTTGATTTTCGCTTAGGAAACATCGAATTGTGTTGAATTGTGCTAATTGAAATAATATGATAAAGAATATGAGTTGATTCACTATTGAAATAATTATATTTATAATGTGGTGAAATTGTAAATTTGTGTAAAAGTGCGCTAAAAGGAAATTATGGTGATATAAATGTGTGTTGAGTATTATCTGAAATATATATGATGTTAAATATATGTTGAATTCGTCATTAGAACGATTATATTGACATTTGCCGAAAATGTGGAAATGTGAGAAATTGTAATAAATGATAGCTTGTAAAGACCTAGATGCTTGTAATGTTGATAAGAATAAGCGTAATTGTTTGTAGACATAAATGTAAAAAAAAAAAAAAAACAAATTAGAAGGATAACGACCATGGGATTCCGTTGTTGGGAATCGGTTAAATGGTCTTTGTTAGGAAGCCTCATAAAGGAATGTGTGTCAAGCCAAGGAGTTGTAGACAAGTTACTCATAAACAGTGCAATTAATGCATATTATAAATATGTAGAATATTGAATTTATGAGACTATATATATGTGAAAATAGGCACCAAAAACCCAAGAATGGAACCTAGTGGGCGCGAGGATAAATTGTTGGGAGTTACAGTGAGTGGATCTAAACACATTTTGCTTTGAAACTATTTTATGAAACTTATGGTTTTATGTTTTAAGAAATAGATTTATTACTGTTTAAAGTAAATAAAAATGGTCTGTGTGATTTAAATGATATATGAATGGTCAGGAGCCAGATTTGATATTGATAAAGCATACTTATAACTATTGAAATAAAATGTTTATTGATTTAAAATGTGAATAGCCAGGGACCAAGTTTGGGATTGAAAATGCATGCTTTATAATTATTTGAAATTGAAAATGTATGTTTATATTGACATTGAGAATGAAATGAATTGATTTTGAATATATATATATATATATATATATATACTTGTGGTATTGTAATGGTGATATGGCCGAAAGGGCCAAGAGTTGTATGTGACTGTAACTACAGGGTAGTAGCTTAGGTACGGACCTATAAGAGGCCGCCTAGGTGAGTGTGCCGTAGGTGGGGTAGTTATATGGCTGGATGTGCTGATTTGGAATTGCCTACATGTGGGATTGTCGATAATAGTCATGAGTGTCACCACATGACTACTCGAGGCGAACGTTAGTGGTGGACAAATTTGACAATTCATGTAAATTTTTTTGTTAAAAAGAATATGATTTATGAAATGAGCATCGTTTTATATCCATAACGCCCACTGACGGTCTCAGGATTACCATGGCCAAGGTAATCACCGAGAACAAGAGCCAGCTAAGTGTTTTTACTAGCAGGCCATGTCTTATCAACATAAAATTATTTTTAATGTATTTACAAATGATTTTATTGAACTATATTTTTGTCCACTCACGGAGTATATCCCCATATACTCACCCTCCTCATCTCCCAATTTTTAGGAGATCGAGATTAAGAAGTGCAATGCTCAGGTGGTGGTGATCAGATTAAGGGTGTAATGCCCTCAAGTTCAGGTACAATTGACATTCTAGACTCACAGACTTGTACGAATTAGTCCACTGGGTATCTTTTGATAAATTATATTATGTATGTATTTTATGAACATCAAATGATGTAATTTGATAAGTATTCGACATATTTCTTAATTTAAATATATGCCCATGGTGGGATGATTTTGAAATTATCTTAGGGAGACATGTTTTTATGAATATGATTATAACTGTTTTGAAAATTATTTTAAGATACATGAGTATATAGGGGTAACAGGTACCCAAACAGCCTTAGAGGCCTGAGGGACATGTTCAGGGATAAGAATGTGTCTCGAGGGTTTGTGGCGGTTGTCACATGTAGACCCCACGGGCGGAGGCATGACAATATCTATATACAGACTCTAGGAAAGACCTATCATACATTTCGCTTTATCTCTATAGACTCGAATACACAAAATGAAGGTTGCTTTTCCTAGATCTTTCATGAAAAAAACATAGACAACCACAATTTAGCCTTAGATAACATGCCCACATCGTTTCTTATAAGTAGTATGTCATCTACATACAATATGAGGAATATGATGGCATTGTTATTCTCTTTTCTATAGAGACACGGTTCATCAATGTTCTTAATGAAGCTAAACGATTTGACTGCATCATCGAATCGTATTCCAACTTCTAGAAGCTTGCTTTAATCCATAAATGGATCTATGCAACTTACATACCTTATGACTATCACCAGATACACAAACCCAACTGGCTTTTGCATGTATATAATCTCCTCAATGAAACCATTAAGGAAGGTTGTCTTTACATCCATCTGCCATATCTTATAGTCATAATAAGCTGCAATAGCAAGTAATATACGAATGGACTTCAGCATTGCTACTGGCAAAAAGGTTTCATCAAAATCAACATCTTATTTCTGATTATAACCCTTTGCCACCAACCTAACTTTAAAAGTCTCTACTTTTCTATCTTTACCAAATTTTTATTTGTAAACTCATTTATAACTAATAGGAACAATTCCTTCCGGTGGATCAACTATTGACCACATCTGATTAGCATACATGGATTCCATTCGGATTTTATAACTTTAAGCCATCTTCCAGAATCAATATTTAATATCGCTTCTTCATTATCTTCTCTTATCATAAATGATTCAAAATTATTTTCAAAAAGAAAATAATATCTCTGAGGAAAACGTGATATCCTAGTAGATTTATAAAGAGTTCGGTCTACAAAAGATTGAGGATCAGATTGAGCTGGTTCATTAATATGAACTGGTTAATCTGCATCAACAAGTTCATCCAACTGAGGTTGATCATCATCAAGCTTTCTAGACTCCTCTGAAAGTTCAATCTTTCTACCTACACCACCGTCCTTTATGAATTGGTTCAGGAGGAACTGTGCATATCTACTAATTAAAATCCTTCGATTAGTATAAAAGTAGAAATAATATCCTAAACTATCTTTAGGATATCCTATAAATCAACCTTTTTCAAATTTAACATCCAGCTTCCCAGTGTTAACTAATTTAACATAAGCTGGACATCCCCAAGGCTTCATATAATTGAAGCTCGGAAGTTTCCCTTGCCATATCTCATACAATGTTTTGGTAATTACTTTTGATAGAGTCCTATTCAAGATGTTTATTGTGGTATATAGGGCATATCCCTAAAGATATATAGGGAAGTCTGTGAAGCTTATCATGGATTGTACTATGTCTAATAAAGTACGATTCCTCCTTTCTGATACACTATTATGCTGCGGTGTATAAAGAGGTGTAAGTTGAGAAAGTAGACCATTAATCTTAAAAAGTTCTAGAAATTCAATATTTAAGTATTCACCTTTACAATTAGATCATAGAATCTTAATACTTTTTCCTATTTATTTCTCTACTTCATCTCTGAACTCTTTGAACTTTTCAAAATATTCAAATTTGTACTTCAATAAGTACACATAACCATACCATAAATGATCATTAGTAAAGGTTACGAAGTATGAGAAATCTCCTCTAGCCATTTTACTAAACAAACCACATACATCAGTATGTATCAATTCAAGAACTTCACAGGCTCTATTCCTTTGTCCAATAAAGGGCGATTTGGTTATCTTACCTTGAAGATAAAATTCACAAGTTGGGTAGGATTTAGAATCTAATAGACTTATTAGTCCATCACTACCTATCTTCATAATCCTCTTATCTTCAATATAACCTAATTTATGATGCCATATAAGTTTTGAATTAAGTTTATTTATAAATCGTTTCTTATTAATAGTATTAGTCATGTTAATTTCATTAATCTCAAGAACATATAAACCATTTATATTTAAGCCATTGCCAATCAATTTATTTTTCAAATAAATATTACATTTACTTCCATCAAACATAAAAGTGTAACCCTGTTTATACATTTAATGAAGAGACAAAATGTTTTTATTAGCTATATCAAAATACAAAGTTTTATACAATACAAAAACATGACCCGAAGTCAGAATAGTTCTGCACGTCCCTGAGCAAGTGGCAGCAACTGTAGCTCCATTTACCATCTTCAGTGTCACTACACTCTCCTCTAGTAACTGCTTACTATGAAGGTTTTCTAACGACATACAAATATGAGAAGTGGTAGCTAAATCAATTATCCAGCTATTTGAATATGAACTAACACTTAATTCAATTTCTATAACATGACAAGAAAGCGTACCTTCTGTCTTCCTCTGTCTCAAGCTCTTAATGTAAAAAGGACAATTCATCTTCCAATGCCCAAGCTTCTTGCAATGATGACACTCATCATTCACTTGGCTACTGGTAACTCGTTTGCCTTTGCCCTTCTTCTTCTTAGAGAATCCTCCTTTGGGTCTAATCCCGAATGACTTCTTGCCTTTACTCTTCGATGTCTTACTATAAAACACCACAACAAGAACAGTTTCCTTCCCTTGACCCTTTGAGACTCTCTTATGAAATGAAACAATTTCATTCATAAGTTTAGAAAGAGTATATTCTAGTTTGTTCATATGATAATTGGTAACAAATTGATCAAAGCTAAAAAGAAGTGACTAAATGATCAAATCCATCTATAATTTGAAGTCTATAGAAAACCTCAAAAAGGCCAACTGACCTATGAGGTTTATCATCTTTATAAGATAAAACTCCAAAGGCACTCCCGAACTAAGCTTCATTCTAAACAAAGTAGTGGATAACTCGCACCACCTATAACTGGAACTCTCCCCAAACAACTCTACCACAAAACAATAGATCGATGAGGCATCCTCCATGTCCTCATGCTGAGTCTGCAAGTCATCACTCATAGACGCCAGCATATACGACCTAAACTTGAGATTATCATCTTTCTATTTCTGGAAGGTTTTTTTTTCCTCTATTGTAGCCTCCTCTAGAAAGGACTTAGGCATAAGCCTGTAAAGGACATAACTAATCCATTCAGATTCTAGAACAATTCTAAGATTCCGATACCAAACCTTATAATTAGGTCTGGTAAGCCTGTGGGTATCGACGATTTTGAGAAAAGGGTTACTTATTATTGTCCCACTAGTAAAGAGAACTGCAAAAAATGAAAATATATCAGAATGTATTATAAGTATATATCATACTATTTAGTTTGGGACTTTAAGCTAAATAGTTCTCCCATTACTTTAATTATATCTCATACTCACTCAATGAGAAAATTATAATCCAATTACAGGTTTTTGTGGGTGTTCATATTCTTATCAAACTCATAAAATCTCACTTAACTGTTATTGGTCAAGCAAGTCCAATAAGTTAGAAACTCATTTGTATTTGTAACTCTTTATAAGACATGATCAATCTTTCTCTAAGAAAAGGCACCCTACTTAATAGTTTTTGGTGCCTCAACCTAGTAAGGCTAGACCAAATGTTTTTTCTTGAATAAGAATGAAATCAAACCTCTCACCTAACAGTTATTGGAAGTTAAAGACCCTCTATCAAAAAATAGATCAAATAGACACCTGTGAGAACCCTCACCTAATAGTTATTGAGTTGTCCTATCAAAGATAATAATAACTACTGACTACATTGGAAGGATTGAACCTAATATTATATGAGGGAAATTTTCATTTTTGGTCTCATTTAATACACACATCAATATGTATATATATATTTTATTGTTTAGTAATGGAATTTAAAATCTACATCATCCAATGATATTAATTTCAAATTCATCACATTACTTATTGATCAAATAAATTTAATAAATTAACAAATTAATTTATTGGAGAGAGACATTAATTGATACAATATCAATTTGTCGATTTTATGTTCATATGTTTACTCCTACTAAAATTCTATTAATTCTGAGTTGAATCAAAATCAATTAGAATCACCATTCATTTTTATTTTAATTCAGAGGTCGAAAAATTGAAAAAATTCTATTAATTCTGTTCAATTGAAACAATTTCAAGGTCGAAAAATTTTAATTTCAACAAATTGAATTTTTGGTAACATAAAATTTACTATTTAAAATAGTGTTTATGTAAGTTATGGCAAATGGAATATTACGATATGTGGAAACCATACAAGAATGATGAGTCGTGACACCTCAGGTTAAAGGATTAGTTGTACATTGGTACGACTGTATAACGTATCATTGATTGTGGATAATCATTCATATGATTTGTCACGTTTGGTCATGTTCAGTAACATGTTCTTCAATGCATTACCTATGTTTATGCTTTTGTGACATGAGACTTGTCACCCAACTATTAGCATCCAATACTAATCTTTAGCAACATAAAACATACTAGTCATGCAATGTCATAGTCCTATATGACAACACCTTAACCAGAAACTGATTTAGATGTATTCAAATTAAAACTTTGTACTCATATCTATAACTCTTTGCAGATAGAGTCTTAACATCATAATACATCATAGAATCTCATTTTTTATTTTATATATATAATATATATTAGCAATTATACATACAAAATGATATGAGAGCCATTTTATTAATCATAAACAAGTTTACAATTTGTTAGAGAGTTATATATACATAACAATGATATCCCTTAATCATATGATATGATTGGTTATAGGGTTTATTTCCAACAAATACATATTACCATATACATAAAATATTCATTATCATATATTACATTAAATATCGCCACCATTGTCATACATCATTTGCACTTAAGTCTTCACATTTCTCATGCATGTTACATAGCCAAAATATTGCCATTTACATGGGATCATTCACTGCCATATTATTCCAAATACATTCCAACATTGCCATATACATTCAAACACTGCCCTATCATTACCGACACACACTACCAAACTTTTCATCATTTTCCCATGCATCATTAGCATCTTAATTACGTCATTCTCATACATAAAATACAACCAAACACTACCATATTCATATCTGCATAAATTCTTCACTACCATATATATAGCATCATTGCCATTAATTCTCAAATTAAACCAATTTCATGTATAGTTCATTCATCCATAACAAGCTCATCAACAATTACTTAACTCAAATTTCTAGAAATTTGAAAGGGCATTTACCTTATTGGAAAATTAGTTTCCTTCTCTTTTCTGTTTTCTTCTCCTCTACTCTTTCTTGTTTCACCCAAAAACCAAAAAACCCTTTCATCTCTTGCTAATTTTGCCTTCCTCTTGCTTGGCAATTCATCTTCTCTCCTCATCTCTTCCCTTTCTTTCTTTGGCTCTCTCTCTCCTTCACATACTTACTTTCCTCTTCCTTACATATTTTGTTTTTCATTTCTTTCTGCCAATCTTTCCCTCTCAATTTCTTTCATTTTCTCTCATTTGATCGGCCAAACAAGATCTCTTCCTCTTTCTACGCTTTTCTCCATTCTTCGCCTTTATTCTAGAATGTTAGCCTTTAAGAAAGAAACATAAAAATCCAAAGAATTTTCATTTATTTAATTTTAAGAATATGGGCCGGATATTTCAATCTTAATTGGGTTTATTCTAAATAAAATTTAGGCTAGGCTTGGTTTATGTTTTTGGGGCTCCATTAAATCTAATTTGGGCTTGATGTGTCTCTATATATATATATATAATACTTGGGTCATGTAACGATTAAAATTTTACGTAATCATTACAATAAAGTCTTGGTGATCAGAAGAAATTTTTCTCGAACATAACAGATAAATAATTCAAAAAGTGAGTTAATAATTTTGGCTATTACAATTCCAATTTTGGCATAGAAAATAAAATATAAACATAAGCCCATTTAAATAGTAATTTTGGATTATTTTGATTTCAATTGGGTTTATAATGTAACATGAAAATATGCCCAATTTAGAGAAGTGAAATAAAATCCCAAATACATGCAAATATACAAGCTTATAATAATAATGACAAGCCCAAAAGAAAACAAATAAAACACAAGCCCAAAAGTTAAACCCATGACCCAACCCATACCCATCTATTTAAATAACCCATTGTTTTATTTGTTTGATCTTTAAGTCGTTCTCTTAGTTATTTGGTCTAGAATGTTGGAGAAGAAAGAAAAATGTAGAGAGGAGAAATGAGAAGGAAGAATAGAGGGCTTGGCTGAGTAAAAGGGGAAATTCCGACATGGACAAAAAGAGAGAAGGGAATTCTAGCAAGACAAAGAGGAGAAAGACACGAGAATGAGAGAGCCAAGAAAGAGAGAATGGCAAAAGAGAGGAATGAAGATAAAATTTGGCCACGGAAGGAAACCGCGCAAAAAGGCGAAAGAGGAAGCTTGTTCAGCCAAGAGATAAGAGGGGAGAAAGGGTCAAGGCAAGAAAGAAAAAGAAGAAATGGGGTTGGTTTCTAGCAGCAAGTAAAGGTGAGTGTGTGTGTGTGTGTGTGTGTGTGTGTGTGTGTATGTGTGTGTGTGTGTGTATGTGTGTGTGTGTATTAGTGATTTTGAAAACACAAATGGCGTTGGTATGAATTTTTTGTCAATATTGTGTTATTGAAATCTTGATTTAGTTCTGAAATTCTTTTTTTGTATTTTGTATTTTGTATATGTGGAATGGTGAATAAAATGAGTTTGTTGGGTGTTTGAAAGGCATGAGTGTTCAATAAAATTCCTAAATGAGATATGGAAATGCAAATGGACATAATGGTTCGGTTTATGCCATCATAATTGGCATTCTTACAAGTTTAAATCGAATCATTGAAATGAAAGAGGCTATTGATTAGACGAAGGATGATTCATGTGAGTATGTATGTGTTTGGATGCATATACTTTGGTTATGTATGGATTGCATGTAATATATACATGTTACTATTGATTTGTGGTTATAAAATGGTAGATAAGGCATGGTTCATTTAGTTGGAAAGTATGTGGATATTTTAATGCATGTAGAATGTAGATTTGAAGGGTATTTACATGATATGTGGTGGTGAACACGAGCAGAGCAGAGCATAAGGCGGTGAGAGTACGGTGAAATACGTGAGTGTCAATCGCTGGAAATTTTCAATCAAGGCTCGGAAAAATGAAAACTGAACAAGTTTCAGGCCTCAGATTGACGAGCCACCAAATTCTCAAAAACCTAGACACATAAGGGATTAACATAGCCAAAAACTAGGTCAAGACACTCAATGATGCACTCATAAAAAAGTTCGACATAGGTTACCTTGTCGGAATGCCATAGCCTAGTTCATTGCGTCGTGTGTCCAAAATTGGTTATAATTGAAGTGTTCGGACTCAAAATTTAAATCCGTAAAGTGCGGTAGAAAGTAGACTCATAATAGAGTGTACTGCTCAAAACCTAGGTTATGATAAATTACCGATTTAAAACAATGTGAGTTTAAAGTTGTTAGCTATGCAGTAAACATCACTTAGGTGTTCATAATTTGAGTAATCCGATCTGAAATTCAAATCGTAAAGTGCGATAAAGTGTACATATATTTATTTATTTATTCATCCATTGATGATCATAAAACCTAATTCAAGTCGTGTATTGTAGATCGCCGATCTAAGCGCTGCTGACGTACTTTGGTACGACATGGTTAAATTTCAACAAGTGAGTCAACTAACTTTGTTTTAAATGGTTTCAAACTTATATTATTTGGTTTTAAGAACCCCTTTTAGAATGTCAAAGGTGTTGGGTTATATAGATAAATGAGGTTGATCAATTATTTTTGTTTATGATTATTGGATTGTTATGGTGCTGTACAAACATGGGTTTAAATTCTAGGAATGACCTTGGGGCATTGACATTTATTTATGTTAGAGATATGCTCTACAACCAATCATGTCATGTGATTCAGGGATATCATTCCTTGTACATAATTATATTTTTATAATAAATTAAAAAGTTGTTTACGATTAATAAAATTCTAATTTACATCATTTTGCATTTACATTTGCTTTAATAAATAAATATTACAGAATGAGATCCTATGATGTATTATGATATCATGATTTTATCTACAAGAAGTTGTAGATATGAGTATAGAGTTTTGATTTGAATAAATCCAAATCAGTTCCTAGTTGAGGCAATGTCATATGGGACTATGATATTGCATGACTGGCTTATTAAATACTACCAAGGATTAGTATTAAATACTAATAGTTGGGTGACGAGTCTCATATTATAAGAGCATAAACATGGGTAATGCGTTAAAAAACGTGTTACTGAACGTGACTAAACATGACGAATCACATAGGTGATTATTCATAATTAATGATATGTCACACAATCGTACTAGTGTACCACTAGTTCTTTGGCCTAAGAGGTCACAGCTGTCATCTGCATTGAGGTACATCGTTCACTTATGTATGTCACACTGAGCTAGCTACACCTGATGAAAGAAGCTTGCTGACAATGTATTCTTGGTGTATGAGGATATGTGATGACTAAGATGGAATCTGCTGGCTCAGATACTTGAGCTTGAAAACCTAGTTAAGGATGTCATACATGAGAAATGAAATTTGTCACCAGAGTACATGTTTTTGAAAAGATATTTTCAAATTCATGAACCCTATGTATGATTTGAGACCCTATTTCTATAATTGAGTTAGGGATTCGATGATTCCGTGACCCGTACTTGATTGGGAGTCGACAATAGAAGGAAGTTACTACATACACGTATGACTATATAGATTTATTAGTGTTTGAGGGTCATAGCATCTTACTGCAGGTTGCGCATTATCATTGGAAACTTTAGATGGAAGGAGTTGTATCGAAGTGATGCGAAAAGGTTCGTGCCTACTCACAATTCACAATGAACCCAAGCAGTCAAATACATATCGATTATTTGATGATGATGGTTATTGCCATGTATAATTATAATTAAGTTGATTAATGATATTGTTATGATACTTGATTAGATGACAATTTAATTCTTTATTGTAAAGAATTAATTTCCTAGTTCAGACGTGCTAGCACACAAATGTTTAGGAAATATTTCAAAAATAATTCAGATTACGTAAATATGATTTACGAACATATGGAAACTTAAAAACTTAATTTTGTTACAAATATATTAATAAATAAATTATTTATTTATTTATTTATTATTAAATAATTGTTAATTGATTAAATGGATCATTGGTTGTTAAATGACAGCATAAGATGTTGTCAAGTGTCAAATTCTTGATTGGATATTAACCATTCATTTTGAATCAATTGCTAAGATTAATTCTTTAATTATGATTAAAGAAATTCAAGAAAGAGAAAATGTTTTTTGCTTTTAATATTTGAATTTCAAACATTATAAAATGATGATTACATTTAATTTATATATGATATAATATTAAAAAATTTAATCATTATGTTTTATTTTATATTTTATAAAATAAAATATTTTTATCTCTCTCTCTCTCTCTCTTCTAACATTAGATATAAATGCATATAATAGATATTAATATGATTAATATTATAATATGCTAGATATTAATGTTGCATTAGTTGGATTAATGAAAATGGATTAGATTTTGGAATTTATCCATGAGCTTGTGTCACTTGGAATTCGCTAACTTGTTTTGAACAATGTATGTTGATGAAAAAAGGGCATACGTGGGTTTGTTTTGCACAAGTCAATATTTCAATTAGAATGAAATTTAAATAGTGTTCTTCTTCTCCCTTTTTCCCATGAACACCATTGTTGAATGGCGAGAGTTTTTGTTTTAAGCAAAACTCATAAGGAAGAAAGAAGAGAACAGAGAGAGAAAGGAAGAAGAAGAAAAAGATGAAAGAGGTTTCATGAGTTTTCCTTCTCTTCCAAAAGAACTAAAAGTTTTCTTGGTGTAGAAAACTTGTTCTAAGTTTCCAACATAAATCCGAGTAACTGAATCCTATCGAAATCAACCCGATGTGTGTGACACGCCTTCAAGTTAACAAATAGCTAGTTTCGGATATTAATATCTAAGGTATGTGTACTTTACATGCATTGATGTTTTGTTTAAATCATTTAAAATTTAAAATGTGCATATATCTATGTCTATTGTCTTTGAATAGTCATTTCGCACGGTTCATGTGACAACTATGGCTTCCCTTCCTCTCGTTTCAGCGATCATGGGCTTGGGATGTGATCCCGCGTGTCGCACCTCCGCCGATGTTCATAGTTATCAAGTGGTATCAGAGCCATTTAACATGTGTATGTATTTATGTTTTAAAATTTGTGTTTGGAAGTTGATAATGTTTATTCATTTGTTTATGGTGGCTTAAAAATTGATAATATGTTATTTGGAATAAAATTCTTTTTATTCTATTAACATACTTGTTTAAAGAATGAAAATTTGATTTGTTGTGTTTTAAGCATATATATACGTTGATACGAAATGTTAATTGTGATTAAATTTTGTGCTAACATGTATGAAAATATTTTTGATATATTCGAAAGCATGGAAATGGTTATATTTGATTTAATCAAATTAAGATATTTGGATGATTATGTTTTTATGAATAGCATGATAATAGACATTGTTAATATGATTAATAGGTGTTATCATGTTTAGAGATTTGAATGAAGTTGTTTTAAAATGTTTCATACAAGTTTTAAAAACTTTAGAAATGTTAAAAATAGCCTCAAATTGATTTGTTTTGATGTAGGTATCGATCCTTTTGCAAGTATCGATCCCTTTGTGAAAAGGATCGATACTTGCAGGCTAAAAAGCATCGAGTGTTGATACTTTAAGCAAACAGATCGATATATAATGGCTTTGTATCGTCTAGTGGAATTCTGTTTCAGGAGGTATCGATCTCTTTGGAGAAGACCAATACTTCTTGTTAAAGGGTCGATATAATTGAGCTCCCTTAATGAAACAAGCCTATACTCGAAAGCTACGGATCATTCTTTTTCAGGAAGTATGGATCTTTTTGGAGAAAGGATTGATACTTATTGTTGAAGGGTTAATTGGATATTCAATGAAATAGATCGATACTTGAAATCTGAGAAGCCATGTATCGATATTTGGCTAGAGAAGATCGATCTGGGTGAGACGTACATTAATTTCTCTTGTAAGATTTTTATTTTATTTTATTTTTTCTTCAATCTTAAATAATCTCCAAATATCATAATCATCCTTAAGCTACAACTTACACAAGTACTAATTTGATTAGAATATTTTCTATCATCTAAAATTTGATTTGTTAAAATTAAAATTTTTAGGGTTGAAATTATTTCAATTGAACAGAAAAACATTACTTCGAATTAAAAATAAATTGAGTAAAATGATGAACATAAATCAACTAATTGATATTGTATCAATTGATTTCTCTCATAAATAAATTAATTATTAATTAATTTATTTAATCTGATTAAATATGTGATGGGTTAATATTTGATATTGATGTTATTTGGAATGATATAAACCCATTTCTAAATAATATGCATGGTGATTTATATTAAATGAGACCTGAAATAAAAATCTTCCTCTTATTAAATATTAGGTTCAAACCATTTAATGCAGTTAGTAGGTTATAGGCATTTTTGATGGGCTAATCCAATAATTGTTATGTAAAGGCCCTCATGGAGTATCGTAGTCTATTTGACCTATTTTTTGATAGGGGGTCTTTGGCCACCAATAACTATTAAGTGAGGGGTTTGATTTCGTTTTTATTCAAGAAAAGGCATTGGGTCTAGCCTAACATAGTTGGGGTGCTAATAACTATTAGGTAAAGTGTCTTTTCCTAGAGGTAGTTTGATCATGTCTTATAAAGAGTTACATACATAAATGAGTTTCTAACTTGTTGGATTTGCTTAACCAATAACAGTTAGGTTAGGTCTTGTGAGTTTGATAAGAATATGATTACACACGAAAACCTGTAATTGAATTACAGTTTTCTCATCGATAGAGCATGGGATATAATTAAAGTAATAGAATAACTATTTTGTTTAAAGTCCAAAACTAAATAGATTGAAATATAAATATACATTTAATACATTATGATGTATTTCCTTTTTCTGCAGATCTTCAAAAGTTGAATCTCTTTTCAAGTGAAATAATACTTAACCCTCTTTTTCTAATACTTGTTCTTTAGGGGCCTACGCCCAAGTCCTTTTCAAGTGAGCCTTCACCAGAGGAGATTGAGACTTTCCAAAAATGGAAGGACGATAATCTTAAAGTAAGATTGTATATGTTGGCATTTATGAGTAATGACTTACAGACTCAGCATAAAGGCATGTAAGATTGTATATACTGGCATCTATGAATGATGACATATGAAAGAAATTATTTCATTTCATAAGAGCATCTTCAAAGGAAAAGGGAAGGAGATCGTTCTTGCTACAATGTCTTATGGTAAGACATTTAAAAAGAAAGGCAAGAAGTCATCTGGGTTAGACCCAAAGAAGGAGTCTCCAAGAATAAGAAAAAAAATGGTAAAGGAAATCAAGTTGCCAATAGCCAAGCAATGATGAGTGTTATCATTACAAGAAGCTCGAACATTGGAAGAGGAATTATCCTCTTTATATGGAAAGATTGAGACAGAAGATAGCGCAAGGTATGCTTTCTTGTCATGTTAATGAAATTGAATTTAGTGTTACTTCATATTCAAATAGTTAAATAATTGATTCAGCTGTCACTTCTCATATTTGTATGATATTACAGGACCTTCACAGTAAGTAGTTACTAAAGGAGGGTTCAGTGACGCTGAAGATGGCAAATAGAGCAATGGTTGCTACCACTTACTTAGGAACATGCAAAATTGTTTTGCCTTCGGGTCATATTTTTATATTCTACAAAACTATGTATTTTGATACAGCCAATAAAAATTTTTGTCTATCAATCAATTGTGTAAATAGGGTTACACTTTCATATTTGATAGATGTAAATGTTGTATTTATTTGCGAAATAAATTGATTGGCTCTGGCTTGAATGTAAATGGTTTATATGTCCTTAAAACTCATAAAATTAACATGACTGATACTATTAATAAGAAAAGATCTAGAAATGAACTTAATTCAAAACTCATATGGCATCATATATTAGATCATATTAAAGACGAAAGGATTATGAATATGGGTAATGATGGACTGATAGATCTATTGGGTTCTGGACCCTATCTTACTTGTGAATTCTATCTTCAAGGAAAGATGACTAAATCACCCTTTATTAGACAAAGGAAAGGAGTCGATGAAGTTCTTGAATTGATACATACTGATGTATATTTTGTAAAATAGCCAAAAATGGTTTCTTATATTTCATAATCTTCACCGATGATCACTCACGGTATGGTTATGTATACTTATTGAAGTACAAATCTAAAACTTTTGAAAAGTTCAAAGAATTCAGAGCGAAAATAGAGAAACAGATAGGAAAGAGAATTATGATTCTACGATCTGATCATGTAGGTGAACACTTAAGTTGTAAACCCTATTCTTTAAACATAATGATAAAGTATTTGTATGACATTCATTTCATACATACATGGAAATGGTTAGTTGACACAGTATCGAGGCTTAGGTGAATTTAAATTAAGTTAATATGAGTATAATTAATGTGATGCTATGATTTGAAATTTTTCATAAGTTTGATTTCGGTATATTGCCTTACGCTAACGCATTTGGAGATATCGATACTTGGGATTGAAGTATCAATACATCATTCAAATGTATCGATACATTAAGGTTATAGATTGATACATGTACAAGTATTGATATATATTAAGGTTACAGGTTGGTACCTCATGAAGAGATCGATACCTTTAATACTTTGCAAGTCCAAGACTTGGAAGAAATTACAAATTGACTAGATAGATACCTATGGAGAAAGGTACCAATACAAGATAAAATAGAGAATTCGAAAATAATTACAAGATGAACTAGATCAATAGCTTCATTAAAGGTATGATATATTGAAAAGAGAATAATTGATACATGAAGGCTAATGTATCAATACTCAAGATCGATGGAAATGCCAAAATCAAATTCTTAAGGAATAGATCGATACCTAAACCAAATGTATCAATACCCAGTCCAAAAGTATCGATACCTAGTCTAAAAGTATCGATACATGAAGCTAATCTGAGTGAAATTCAATGGGCAATTTGGTCTTTTTGCCCACTATTGTAAATACCTAAGAAAGGGAATTCGACCCTAAGGTCATCTTCATTCGTTCATTTCCCTTTCTCTCTCTCTAAAACACCTCTCTCTTTCTTTGTCATCTTTATTCGTTCATTTCCCTTTCTCTTTCTTTCTCTTTGGTTTTCTCACATATTTCAGCAAATCCCTTATGGTTCTTCCAAATTTCGTGGCTAAGTGATTACCCATCCTTCCCACATTAATTTGGTACAATTTTGGACTAGAAAACAGTAAGGGAAAGCAAGGAGGAAAAGTTAAGGTTCGATTAGAACTTAGGGGTTTTACATTCAAATGACGATGTATGGTTTCTAAAGACTTCTACAAGCTAAAAATAGGCTTATTAACCCATTATAAGTTATATTTTTAAGAATGTGAGCATATTGCAAACCTAAGGCTTACTATTCATGCGAGATTTATGTTGATTTTCGCATAGGAAATGTAGAATTATGTTGATTTACAATAAGTGAAAGTATATTATAATTATATACATGTTGGATATTACTTTGGAATGAGTAAATTAGTTTTAGATGAAAATGTGAGTTAGGAATACTCACAACCATGGGATTTCATTGTTGGAAATTGGTTAAATGACATCAGTTAATAAACCTTGTGATGTGATATATGTCAACTAAGGGATTGTAGCCATGTTTTCTACGAGCATTGCATTTAATGCATATACGTTAAGTTATTTGGAATCGTTGAATTTACTGTATGTATGCATAAGTATTAGGTTTTGAGAACCCGAGCAAAAGACTAAGTAGGCATGAGAATCAGTAGTGGGAGTGGTTACCCTCCCCTTTGTTGTAAGTAAATTTATACATACAAGACTTATAAATATATATATGGTTGTGTGTTAAACAAATCGTTTTATGATTGAAATGAAATGTGTTTATTGTGTTTTACATGATATTGGGATATTTTGTTTATTTAGTCTGCTTATTGAAAATGCTTAGATATATATACATGCTAAAATAGCCGGGGAGACCTAATTTATTTAAACGTTTTATAATCATTATGATAAATGATTTGATTTGAAATGTGCATGTATATTGGTGTTGTGGCTAATGGCCAGATTATTATTATACGGCCAATTGGCCTGTTCATTTGACTGTATATACAGGGAGGTAGCTTATGGACGAACCTATTGAGAGGCTCATTAGTAAGTGAAGCCCTAGTGGGGTTGGTATAAAGGGGAGAGGTCATGGTAAGCCCACTGTATGTTGAACACACATGTGTGCAGTTATAGATACCCTATGAAAAGTCCTGGCGGCTTAATAGAATTATCTTGGATTTGACGAATTACGAGGACAATCACTCGTATCACCAAGTGACTACTCGAGGCCAATATCAATGAGGTCGGCTTATTTTTATAGATGCATGCTTTAACTAAAATAAATGATTTTATAAAGTATGAGAAATAGTTTTCTATTTAATAAATCTTTATTGCATATGGTTTATGCATAAAAAGCTAACTGATAGTTATGGATTTATTCCGACCAAGGTAGAGTGTTGAGGACGTATAGCCAACCTAGATTGAATGTTTTAAAACTGTTTGCAAACCAATGAAATGGATTGTAATCATTGATTTAAATGAACTAGTATATATGTATTTTTAGTACATTGTGAAATGAATCATAATATTCGTATTTAAAATGCATGTACATATATGTATATATATATATATATGTACTTTACTTATTTACTAAGTATAGTTATATACTCATCCCGCACCATTTCAGTTTTTAGGTTAGGCACGTTAGCCCTAACTGGGCTTGTGATAGCGATAGAGAGCATACGACGCTCTTGGCAAGTTTTACTATCTTGACTCACATGTGTAATTCAGAGTCAATTGGATATGTATTTCTTGGGAAATATGTAAGTATTGAAACTAAATATTTAATAGAACAATTTATTATTTTGTTCAACCCATATAATAAATGATTTTCTAAATTGATATTTATATTAAATTATTATGTTGTGGATGAATTAATTATAGAGATCTATTCTTTCATAATGCTCTCATGAATGGGAAGTATGTTTATAAACTGTTTTTGGAATGTGAGATTTACAGGTTAGCCTTAATGGCTCTCTTGTTACATTTTGGGCAATAGAGGCTGTATTAGGAGAGCCTGTGGCGATTGTCACTGGTAGACCCCAAGGTTGGAGCGTGACATAAGTAATGAATTTCTCGAATTTCTTAAAATTAATGGAATACTTTCTTGGCTTACACCTTCTTATGCACTGCAGCATAATGGTGTATAAGAAATAAGAAATCGTACTTTATTGATATGGTACAATGTATGATGAGTTTCATAGACTTACCTACATATTGGGGATATACCCTAAATATTGCAATTTACTTCTTGAACAAGACTACATCCAAAGCTATTCCTAAGACACCATTTAAGATATGGTATGAGAAGTTTTCAAGCTTCAATTATATAAAGCTTTAAGGATATTCAGCTTATGTTAAATTAGTTAAGACTAGGAAGCGGGATGCTAAGTCTGAAAAAAGTCAATTCACTAGATATCCTAAAATAGTTTAAGATGTTATTTCTACTTTCATGCTGATTGAAGGATTCTGATTAGTAGGTATGCGCAATTTCTCAAGAATCAGTTCATTGAGGACAGTAGTCTAGGTAGAAAGATTGAGCTTTCAAAGGAGTCTGGAAAGCTTAATAATGATCAAACTCAAATGGATGAGCTGTTAATGCAGATGAACTAGTTTATGTTGATGAACAAGTTCGATCTAATCCTCATTATTCTGTAGACCAAACTCTTCGTAATCTAGTAGGATATCACGCCCTCTTCAGATATATTATTTCCTTTCTGAAAATGATTATGAATCATTTATAATTGGAGAAGATATACAAAAGGAAGATTTAGAACCTATGAAGAAGCGATATTAGATATCGATTTTAAAAGATAGCTTGAGGCCATGAAATCCTAGATGGAATCCATGTATGCTAACTAAGTGTGGTCATTTGTTGATCCACTCGAAGGAATTGTTCCTATCGATTGTAAATAGGTTTACAAACGAAAAATTGGCAAAGATGGAAAAATGAAGACTTTTAAACCTAGGTTGGTAGCAAAGGGTTATAATTAGAAATAAGGTGTTGATTTTGATGAAACCTTTTCACCTATAGCCATGCTGAAATCCATTTGGATATTACTTACTATTACAGCTTATTATGACTATAAGATATGGCAAATGAACGAAAAGACAGCCTTCTTCAATAGTTACATTGAGGAGTCCATATATATGCAACAACTAGTTGGGTTTATTACTTGTGAAAATAGTCGTAAGGTCTATAAGTTGTATAAATCCATTTATGAATTAAAGCAAACTTCTAGAAGTTGGAACATATGATTCAATGTTGCAGTCAAATAGTTTGGCTTCATTAAAAATATTGATGAACCGTGTGTCTATAGAAAAAAGAATAACAGTACAATCACATTCTTTCTATTATATGTAAATGACATACTACTCGTGGGAAATGACATGGGCATGTTATCTGAGACTAAATTATGGTTGTCTAATATTGCTCCATGAAAGATCTAAGAGAATTGACCTTCATTTTAGGTATTCGCCTCTGTAGAGATAAAGCGAAATGATTAGGGCACGTATGTAGAAGATTCCTTATGCTTCAGCAATAGGTAGTCTTATATACGCCATGCTATGTACTAAACCTGATATAGTGTATGTTGTAAGTGTCACAAGTAGATATCAAACAAATCTAGGAGAAGAACATTGGACTTTGGTAAAAATAATTATTAATTACTTGAGAAGAAGTAAGGATTTAGTATTGACCTATAGAGCAAGTGAGTTAAAACTTAAGGATTACACTAATTTTGATTTTCAATCAAATATGGATGATAGAAAGTCTATTTTTGCATTTGTTAAACCATATTCTCCGAACATAGGGATAAAATAGTCATTGTATGACTTTCATTCTCACACATGCATTGTTTATGGTTAGTTGACACAATAACGAGGCTTAGGTGAATTTGAATTTATTTTAATAATATAAAAATAATGAATTTGATGTTATGAGTTGGATTTAAAGTATATTTGGTTTTAATATGTTGCCCCACGCTAAACATAAGTTATTGATACATTTCATTGAAGAAAATTTCAAAATCAAAATTTATTGAAGGTATCGATACATAAGTTCAAAGTATCGATACACTTACAAAACAAATCGATAATTGGGTCAAAGTATCGATACCTTGCACAAATATGGGTAGGATCTTGTGGGTAATTTGGTCTTTTTACCCATTTTAGAAATACTAAGGTGGGGATTTAACCTCTAACATTTCTACATTTGTCTCTTTTCTCTCTCTCTAAAAATACACTATCTCTTTCTCTCTCACTGATTTCTTCACGTTTCTTTATAATTTGTTAGTTTCTCGTCCAATTGCAGCTGCTATGAGATTACCCAACATTTCTTCTACAATTTCGTACTATTTTTTGTTAAGAAACAGCAAGTAGAGACAAGGAATAAACTAGGGTTTTGAAAAGAATTTGGGAATTTTGCATTCAAACAACAATGTGATGTTATAAGGACTTTTACAGGCTAAAGATAAGCCTATTAACCCATTAGACGCTAAATTTTAAGAATTTGAACAAATTAAAATGTTAGAGTGTACTGTTCATCCGAGACTTATTTCAATTTCATATAAGAAATGTTAAATGCTATTAATTTGGGTATTGTGATGGATATATATGTGATTATTTGAGTTCATTGAGGTAAATTGAGGGATAAATATGTGATTGATTATTGTTTGGAATATGAATTTTATTGTTTGACAAAATATTGAAAAATGTGAGTTGGAAATGAGAATCATAATAAGTTGGCCATAGAATTTTATTGTTGAAAATCAGATAAATGACCTTAGTTAGATAAGCCTTGAGTAATGTGTCATGTGTCAACTAAGAGATTTTAGACATCTTTTCCACGAATATTGCATTTAATGTATGTATTTTAAATTGTTTGGAATCGTGGAATTCATTATATATATTTGTGTGGTATTAGGTTCCAAGAACTCGCGAGAAGGACCGACTGAACGTGAGGATCAGTAGTGAGAGTGATTACTCTCCCCTTGTTATGAGTAAATTTGTAAATACTAGACTTATGTAAATATATGCGTGCGATATACATATATGTATTATTGAGTGTTAAATATGTGTTTATAAATGTTTTACATAATATTGGGATAACTGTTTGTTATGGTCTGCTATTTTTAAAAATCACTTGATATACATACTAAAATGGCCGAGTAGGCCGGATTTGAATTATTTATGTTATTTATAATCATTAATTAAAAATAAAATGATTTATTTTTATGCATGTATAATGGTGATGTGGCCAATAAGGCCAGTTATTGAATCATAGGCAATAGGCCTGATGTATGGCTAGTGCGCCAAGTTATTGACTGTATATACAAGGAGATAACCAATGGATGAACCTATTGTTAGAGATATGCCCTAGAACCAATCATGTCATACGGTTTGGGAATATCACCCTTATGTATATATAACTTTGTAATTAATTATAAATTAGCTTATGATTAATAAAATGGCATTTATATCATTTTACATATTCAGATGCGTATATAAATAAATATTGTATATAAAATGCAAATTGAGATCCCGTGTTATAATATGACGTCAGGGCTCCATCTATAAAGAGTTGTAGATATGAGTACAGAGTCTGATTTAAATACATCCAAATCAGTTTCCGGTTGAGTTATTATCATATAGGAGTATGACATTGCATGACTGGCATGTTTGATGCTACCAAGGATTAGAATTTGATGTTAATAGTTGGGTGATGAGTCTCATGTCACAAGAGCATAAATATGAGTAATACGTTGGAGAATGTGTTACTGAATGTGATCAAACATGACGAATCACATGGGTGATTATCCACAGTCAATGATACTTCACACAACCATACTAGTGTCCTTTGACCTGAGGTGTCACGGCTACTCTCTGCATTGAGGCACATTGTTCACTTATGTATATCGCACTGGGCTAGTCATGCTTGATGAAAGAAGCTTCTGGCAGTGTGTTCTTGGTGTATGGTGACAGGTGATGACTAAGATAGAATCTGCTAGCTCAGATATTAGAGCTTGAGATCCTAAACGGGGATGTCATATATGGGAAATGAAATCTCTAGCCAGAGTACGTGTTTCCAGAAAGATGTTTTTGGATATATGATTCTAGTATATGATTTGAAACCCTGTTCCTATGATTGAGTTAGGGTTTGACGATTCCATGACCAGCACTCAATCGGGAGTCGATAGTAGAGGGACTTTACTACATGAACGTACGACTATATGGATTCATTTGTGACCGAGGGTTATGGCATCTTACCAGAGGTTACACATAATCATTAGGAACTTCGGTTATAAAGAGTTATACCAAAGAGATACGAAAGAGTTTGTGTCCATCCATATCTAACTCACAGTGAACCCAAGGGATCACACACATAGTCAGTTACTTGATGATAATGATTATTGCTACTGTACAATAATCATTAAATGGTTAATGATATTGTACAGATATTGATCAAGTAATAACTTGATTCTTTATTGTAAAGAATATATTTCCAAGCTCTGACACACTAACACGTGCGTGTGTAAGAAATGTTTCGGTTTAACTATAGGATACCGTAAATATGATTTATGAGTATTATGATATTGATATATGGATATTATATTTAATATGATTAATGTAATCATAAAATAAAAATATCAATTATGTTAATATAATAATAAATATTTTAATATTAATTGTTAATATATATTAGATACTTATTAATGAATGCATATATATATATACTAAAGTAATATATATGTATATATATAATTAATTCTCTCTCTTTATTAATATAGATATTTATGTGTGTGTTAATTTGATTAATGTGTATATATATATATATATATGTATATGTGTATTATTGTAATATATGCAATTGATTAATAGTAATCAATGCATTTCATTAACAATGACTCATTGTATTGAATTCAATTCATTTTTGATGATTTGAGAATGCAAGTTGGTTAATTGCATAGGTGGAGTCGGTGAAGGTTTGTCTATCAAATTAGATTTGATTAAAACATTTAAGGGTTAAGTAAACATAAACATTTGAGAATGCGTGCATATAGATTCCTTTTTGTTTTGAAAACATGGAGTGTGCTTTTCTTCTTCAAAAAATCAAAAGAGTGTCTCCTTCTTCTTCTTCAACCTTGAGTTGTTTACTAAAGCAAGTTTAGGCTATGCTTGGTTGTGAACTAAAGCAAAAACAGAAGAGAGAAAATGGAGCATATGAGAGAGAAAGCTTGGTAAGCTTGTTGAAGCTTAAACTAAAGCTTGAAGATCCCAAATAAGCCAGAACTGGCATCATCACTCTAACGTATGGACCACCTGAGGAAGCAAGTGAAGTTGTTCTCTTGCTGCACCGGATCACAACAAAGGAGTAAGTCTTCTAAGCTTGTGATTTGAATTTTTTCACCTATTTTGAAAGCCAAAACATGCATGTGTGCATGTCCAGATTAGATAGAAAGCCATTTCTGCATGGCCATGTGATGGTCATGGCTCCCCTGCGACGGTTGCGGGCCCGAAAATCGATTCTGTGTATCGCACTTTCGCTGCTCATAAAAACAGAGCATGCTCAAGTGACTGTTCTGTTCACCTATAAGAGGCCGCATAAGTGAGTGAAGCCGCAGTAGAGTTGGTATAAGGGGGAAAAGCCATAATAAGCCTGCTGTGTGCCGAGCTAATGCGTTGTTATATAAAAACCCTGTGAAAAATCTTGGCAGCTTGATAAGGATCTCATGGATTTGACGGATATGACGAGGATAGTCACTTTATCACTAAGTGACTATTCGGGACCAATATTAGTGAGACGGGCAGTATTTTGTAAGTGCATATTTTACAAGAAATATATAAATTGTTATTTTATAAGAATGCATTGCATATGGTTTTATGCATAGAAAGACTCACTGATGGATTTCGACGTTATCCCAGTCAAGATAGCAGTTGAGAATGTATGGCTAGCCTATTTGGGTTGTTTAAATTAAATGCAGACCTAAATCTATTTTATAGTCATTTGTTATAAACGAAAATGTATATATGTATTGTAAGCAAGATATTATTGAAATCCCAATATCTGAGAATTTAGAAATGCGTATGCATGTATGTATATAAGTATGTATGTATTTACTCACTAATTATAGTTGTATAATCACTGCTCACAATTACAGTTGCTCTCACTGGACTTGTAGTGGCAGTAGAGAGCATACGATGCTCTGGGTAGATTTTCTTATTTTGACTCACATGTGTGTTTTGAGTCCACTAGATATGTATTTCTCCTAGATATTTGTATTTTTTTTGGATTTGTTTTATTTTGGGTTTTGAGGAGAAATTGTAAACTAAATGATTATGTAAAAACTTATTATTTTGTTCAACTCATAAGCAATGTTTTTGAATTGATATTTATATTAATTTTGCATGTTGGATGAATTGATCATGGAGAGCAATTCTTTGATAATGCTTCCATGGATAGGAATTATGTTGATGATTTATTTTAGGAAGTTTATGATTTACAAGAAGCCTTACAAGCTCTCTTGATACAGTCAGAGGGGGGTTATAGATTGTATCAGGAAGGTCTGTGGCAATTATTATGGGTGGACCCCAAGATCGGGCCGTGACAATATTTATCTTCATATGTACTAGAGGTGCTGTCTGTTGGAAAAGTTCTAAATAGACTACCACAGTTGACTTTACTATAGAAGTTGAGTATGTCGTTGCTGTTGTCTGTAAATTTGCGACAAAACTCAGAGTGGTTGCTTCTATAGTTGACATAGTAGCTTTATACTATAACAATAATAGAGCTATAGCTTAGGCTAAGGAATCAAGATCTCACCAGAAGTCTAAACATATTCAAAGAAAATATTATTTGATCAAAGAGTTTATAGCAGATAAACACTTGTCATGTAGAAAACCTTGTCTGCGGATAACGTAGAGGACCTACTGACTAAGCCGATAACACAGCAGCAACTAGAACACCACCTGAAGAATATAGGTATTGGATACCATGGTGATTAGCTCTAGTACATGTGAAAGTTTATTAGAGATATGTTCTCAAATCAATCATGTCATGTGGTTCAAGGATATCATTCCTTGTATATAATTATATTTCTGTAATTAATTGTAAAGTTGTTTACGATTAATAAAATTATATTTATATCATTTTGAGTTTATAGTTGCTTTAATAAATAAATAATACAAAATAAAATTCTATGATGTATTATGATATTATGACTTTATCTATAAGGCGTTGTAGATATAAATATAAAGTTTTTATTTGGATACATCTAAATCAGTTTCCGGTTAAAGTGATGTCATATGAGACTGTGTCATTGCATGACTAGCATATTGCTACCAAGGATTAGTATTAAATACTAATAGTTAAATGATAAGTCTCATGTCACAAGAGCATAAATATAGGTGATGTATTGGAGAACGTGTTATTGAATATGACTAAATATGATGAATCACATGGGTGATTATTTACAGTCAATGAACATCACACAGCTATAATAATATACCACTATTCCTTTGACCTGAGGTGTTATGGCTGCCATCTGCATTGAGGCACATCGTTCACTTGTGTAAATCGTATCGAGCTAGTCACGCCTACTGAAAAAAGCTTGTTGGCAATGTATTCTTAGTGTATAAGGATAGGTGATGACCAAGATCGAATCTGCTAGCTCAGATACTTGAGCTTGAGATCCTAAGTGGGGATGTCATACATGGGAAATGAAATCTCTAGCCAGAGTAAGTGTTTCCGAAAAGGTGTTTTCAAATATACGAATTCATATATGATTTGAGACCCTATTCCTATGATTGAGTTAGAGGTTTGACGATTCTATGACCTACGCTAGATCTAGAGTCGACAGTTGAGGAACGTTACTACTTGTACGTACGACTATATGGATTCATTTAGAGGTTGCACATGAACATTATGAACTTCGGATGCAAAGAGTTGTACCAAAGTAATGCAAAAGGATTCGTATCTACTTGATAATGATGGTTATTGCTATGTACAATTATCATTAAATTAGTTAATGATATTGTTACGATATTTGATCGAATGGCAATTTAATTCATTATTGTAAAGAATTAATTTCCTAACTAAAACGTACTAGCACACGTATGAGTGAGAAATATTTCGAAAATAATTCGGATTATGTAAATATGATTTACTAACAGACATATGGAAACTAAGTAAAGATATTTTACTACAAAGATATTAATAAATAAATTATTTATTTATTAATTAATGATTAAATAATTGTTCTTTGATTAAATAGATCCTTGGTTTACAAATGGCCCCATGAGATATTGTTAAGTGTCAAATTCTTAATTAGATCTTGACCATTCATTTTGAATCAATGGTTGAGATTAATTCTTTAATTATGATTAAAGAAATTCAAGAAAGAGAAAATATCTTTTGCATTTAATGTTTGAATGTCAAACATTATAAAATAATGATTACATTTCATTTATATATGATATAATATTAAAAAAGGTAATCATTATGTTTTATTTTATATTTTATAAAATAAAATATATTTCTCTCTATCTCTCTCTCATCTAAAATTAAATATAAATGCATATAATATATATTAATATGATTAATATTATAATATGCTAGATATGTATGTTGCATTAATTGGATTAATGAAAATAGATTGGATTTTGGAATCTATCCACAAGCTTGTGCCACTTGAAATCCACTAACTTGTTTTAAACAATGTGTGTAAATGAAAAAAGGGCATACGTGGGTTTGTTTTTCACAAGTCAAGATTTCAATTATACTAAAATCTAAACAGTGTTCTTCTTCTCCCCTTTTCCCGTGAACACCGCTGTTGAATGGTGAGAGTTTTTGTTTTAAACAAAACTCATAAGGATGAAAGAAGAGAACAGAGAAAAAAAGAAAGTAGAGGAAAAAGATGAAAGAGGTTTCATGAGTTTTCCTTCTCTTCCAAAAGATCTAGAAGTTTTCTAGGTGTAAAAAACTTGTTCTAAGTTTCCAAACACAAATCCAGGTAACCAAAACTCGTCAAAATTAATCCGGTGTGTGTGACATGCCTTCAAGCTAATAATATCTTGTTTCAGATATCAACGTCTAAGGTATGTGTACTTTACATGTGTTGATGCTTTGTTTAAATCATTTAAAATTTAAAATATGCATATATCCATGTCTATGGTCCTTGGGAAGCCATTCCACACAGTTCCTATAATGACCGTGGCTTCCCTTCCTCCCATTTTCTGCAGTCGCGCGCTCAAGAAGTGATCCTATAGGTCGCGCCTCCGCTGATGTCAGTAGTTATCAATTTACACATCCTGGCTATAATTTGATATAAGGGTGAGGCAGAACGGAGGAGGTAATATATATATATATATATATATGTATGTATGGTATTTCGGTGGCTATAGCGAGCAACCTATGGTGAACCTTTGAGACATATAGGTGAGTGAATATGTTTACATTACCACATTATCATTTTAGTTTAATGTTCAAGTATGAATGTTTTAAGAATTAGTTTTGAATTGTTTAATATATCCAAAAGTGTGATTTGTGAATTTGCCGAATTATGGGTTTTTGAAAAGATGAGTATGTTATGGCTAAAATGAATTTTAAGCAGAACTTATGAAAATGTGAAATTTAAGTCTTGATATGATGACTATAATTGAGGATAAATTGCAATGATTTACGAATTTACTTGAGTTCAGGATTTTAGACAGAGATTATGGAAACATTTAATTTTTTAAAGTGTTGCCAATGTCTCAAGATATGATGAGCCGAGGAATTATGACTGTGGGTTATGATATCTGAGAATGGATATTAAAATGATGTAATGGTAATATATTATGCTTTATTCTATTAGATTAAAATATGAATAAAGTCATCACTGGAACTTGATATTGAAATATAGAGTAAAAATAGAGTTATGTTCTTTACTAGATTCAAACGTTAGCTAATTAAATGCGATAATCATTATGGTTATTGAAAATTGTTTTCGAAAATGTCGAAAAGGTTGGGTTGTTGAGAACATATAAGTTGGGATTTCATTTTGTGATCATTACTCTATAAACTTATGATTATTAAGAATAAAAAGAATGTTGTCAAGGATGTCGACCATGTGTTGGAATGAGGCAAATTCATGGATTTTGATTTAAGTGATGACACGCGAGAAAAGACTATTGAAATTAATTGGTTGAGTGAGTGGATCTTTACGTAATTCTCATCATTTTATGCTATATTATAAAACTTATTATTTTATACACTAAGAAATAGTTTTTATTGATACAGATTATAACTATTTATAAATTTTTGAATTTCTGGACTTTGGTATAAGAATCATGATTGTGGATCAATTGCATTGTTTTATAGATTTCTTGTGATTTTATAATTTAAAACATAAACTTTGGAATGATTTTATTGTATACTCATGGATTTTGTAAAATTAATTGATTTGTGATATCAAAGTTGATGAAACTTCTTTGGAAAATATTATTTTCGTAACATGAGTTTAAAACTACGAGTTAATTTGATTTATAGATATATATCTAGTGGGACGACGATATATAATGCCTCTAGATACTAAAGCTACAGATACGAAACTATTGGAACGACAATACGTAATGTCCCTGGATTCCTTTGCCTCAGATGTCATATTCTTGAGAGCAGTGATAGTAATTTGGGGAAAGGCGATACATAATGTCCTAAAGCACCAAAAATTACAAAGATGTATTTAGAGGGATGGTGTTATGTAACGCCCCTAAATACCTAAGATTTCTATATTATGATTTCACAATACATAACACAACAGTTTTAAAAACATAGTGCCAAACTCAATTTTCGATAACATAGATTGAATGTTTTTATTACAACATATCACTGCATGATTTTGGTATCTAAAATTTTAAATTGAATTTATTTATAGTAGAAGTAGATTTCTAAAAAATAAATAAATATATATATATTCTTATATTATATTATCCACTCACTAAAGGAAACGAGTTGGAAAACCATGCTCTGTTTCACACTCGCAGCAGAAGTACGATGAGCGGGATCAATTTCTGAGCGTGCGACCACTACTGAGAAAGCCATGCCCGTCACACGAACATGCGAAAAGGCTTCCCACGGATCTAAATATGTACATATGTATATTTTGGTATTTAAAAAATTTTCAAATAAATGCAAAGTTGAGAAGTCTTACTCCTTTCCTTTGCAAACCGGAACAGCAAATGAACCTCTTTGCTTGCCTCCGTAGGGTGTCCATACGTCGGTGTTGGTGACGGTGGTTTTAGCTTTTTTATGGGATCTTTAAGATTGAGCTTCACCAAGCTTAATTAAGCTCTCTCTCTCTAGCCTCTCTCTTTTTCCCTTCCTATTTTTAATTTACAACCAAGCACAATTATCACTCTATTCTAGAATGAAGCTCATGGAAATGAAAAAGAATACTCTCTTAATTTCTCAAATATAGAGATACAGTATTTAACTCGGCTTACAAAGCTTAACACTTAACTTTTGAATTTATCAAATCCAATTTGACAAATATCTTCTACCGACTGTAAATCATTACCTTGCATCCAGCTCACCAAGGCTTAAATGCAAAATCTTGACTTATGCTTTTGGTTGGTGGGCATTGATTATGTTTAACCAATGTATATAATTCATATACATATTAATCCAATTAATATATATTGAGAGAGAGAGAGTATTAGATATTTATATATATATATATATATACATATTATATTATTACACTAATATATTCACGTATTCAATATATATATATATGTAAATATCTTATATATATATTATTACTTTAATAATATATTGATTATTATATTAAATATATATTACTTTAATATATATATATATATTAAATATTTTAATATTACTTTAATCATTATTAAAGTCTTATATTAATATATAACAATATCAAAATATCCGTAAATCATATTTATGTTATCCCATAATTAACCGAAACATTTCCCACTCTTATGAGTGTTAGCTCATCCTTGTCAGAAAATATATTATTTATAATAAAGAATCAAATTGCTACCCGATCAAAGTATTGAAACAACATCATTAACCAATTAATGATTATTGTATAATAGTAAATGTCATCATCATCAAGTAACCAACTAATGTTTGTAACCCTTGAGTTCATTATGAACTAGACATGAGTAGATACGAACTCCTTCATATCACTTTGGTACAACTCTTTATAACCAAAGTTCCTAATAATCATGACTGACCTCTACTTAAACGTTATAACCCCCAAACACTAATGAATCCATATAGTTGTATGTGCATGTAGTACAGTCTCTCTATTGTTGACTCCTAATAGAGTGTAGAACATGGTATCGTCAAACCCCTAACTCAATCATAGGATTAGAACCTCAATCATATACAAAATTCATATATCATGAAACACCTTTCTAGATATACATGCTTTGACCATAGACTTTATTTCCACATATGATAGTTCCTCCTAGAATCTCGAGCTCTAAAATCTAAGCCAGCAGATTCCATCTTGACTATCACCTATCCTCATATACTTAAACACATTGCTAGCAAGTTTCTTTCACTAGGTGTGGCTAGCTCGATGCGATATATACAAGTGAACAATGTGCCTCAATGCGGAGGGTAGCTATAACACCTCAGGTCAAAAGACTAGTGGTATACTAGCACAGCTGTGTGATGTATCATTAATTGTGGATAATCATCTATGTGATTTATCACGTTTAGTCACGTTCAATAACACGTTCTCCAACACATTACCCATATTTATGCTCTTATGACATGAGATTCGTCACCCAACTATTGGCATCCAATACTAATCCTTAGCAACATCAAACATACCAGTCATAAAATGTCATAGTTCCATATGACATCACCTCAACCAGGAACAGATTCGAATGTATTCAAATAAAAACTTTGTATTCATATCTTTAACTCTTTGCAGATAGAATTTTGATATCATAATACACACAGGATCTCATTTTGTATTTTATATATATACAATATATATCAGCAACTATATATGCAAAATGATATAAAAGTCATTTCATTAATCGTAAACAAGTTTACAATTAATTATAGAATTATACATACATAAAGATAATATCCCTGAACAGTGTGATACGATTGGTTCTAAGGCATATCTCCAACACTCACTGGGTCTCCCAAGAATCACCCTCTACTCTTTCAGTTTTGCAAGATAAATACTTAATTAGAAAGAAAGGAACATTTTAGTAGAGAGGCAAGGATATGCACTGCAGTCACTAGGGTATATGGGTCTAGTATGCATAAAGTGTTATAGTTAATGTTAGGTATATATATTCGCATAAATGGTGTGGCATTAAACATTGTAAAACATTAATATATTCTAATAATGTTTATAATTGGGCATATTGCCTTTAAGCATTACATGCATTTTGTTACACGCTGTTATAAATTCCTAAGAGTTATGTATGCATTCATATAGACAGAGAAAGAGAGAAGCTTAGGGTGATTGTGGGTTCCATCGCCAACTGGTAACATATCTGAATTTTGAGATGTTATAGCCCAAAATTGTTAATTAAATGAGTTTGTTTTTACATTTTATTTTCTAAGCCCAACTTGAAATTGTAATAACAAAAAATTATTAACTCACTTTTTGAATTATTTATCTGTTATATTTGAAAAAAAATTATCATAGTCACCATAATTTTATTATATCAATTATGCAAAATTTCAGTCATTACAGTATAAAACAAAAACCTATTTTACTTATCTTTTGAAGATCATAACCCAATTAACTAAAGCACTTGTATCTATAATTAAATATTAACATTCATAAGCTCGTATACATTATCACAAGGTACAATATAAGTCATTAAGCCTTAATTGTGCCATTTACATCATTTAATCTATTTGACCATTTAATATTCTTAAACTTGCTAAAATTGACTTTATGTTATTTAACGATTTTTTTATACCTTAAACGGTGCTCTTTTCTCATGAAATCAGAACATAATATTGAGGAATCATAATACAAGCCCATATAAAAATATTGACTTCTAAATTCGTATAAAACTATTTCTTATTATATTCTCAATTTGTTCACTTATCGTGACCGTGTAAGAAATATGTTGAGTAGCTTCCAAAATTTAATTTTTAGAAAATATAATACATGTTCAAATCTTATATACTTTTGTAGAGATGGTATTGACACATAAAAAGTAAATTAATAAAATATTTGAGACTAATTTCCTACTATAACTATTTTAAATAAATTTCACATTATGATTTTCAGATTTTGCCAAAATGAATTCTATAGTGAGTCATATTCATTCAAAAATTCATAACAATTCAAAACATAATATTTGACCATAAATTTTTAATATAAAATAATAGACTCATTAAAAAAATTAGTGTGAAAATTTCATAAGTTTTGAAGATCGTTTAATTAATCAAAATAATTTTTACATTCAGATGTTTGGTAAAATCATATAGTTTTCAACATCCTTTGGTCAGATTCGAAATATCATTACAAATTAAAAACTTAATATTTTTAAATGAAACAAAATTCATCAAGAACCTACAAATGTCTAGTTTTATCAGATAAATTAGTTATTTCCAAATTCATGACTTATGATCTTACAAAATTTGCGGACTAATCTACTATTTACATTAACTCTGCAAAAATTCTCTTTCATTGATTCATTCTTCATAAACAATAATTATTAATCCATTATTACAAGATATTCATGCCTAAACAGGTTATAGAATTCTAATTATCGTCTTTTATAAAACATATATAACTACATTTGCAAGCTAAATTCATAATACTCATAGATACCAAAAGAAAATTAAGGAGAAAATCTAGATTTACCTCAATCTCCAAATGTCCTCGAATGAAACCCTAATCTCCTTTGAAAAGCTCTCATAAATAATAACATATTTATACTTTAGGGTTTTTCTTGAGTCTAATATTGATCAATAGATTATAAAGTAATAAAATATTATTATAAGACCTTATTACTAAGTAAGTCTGTCCTAATATAATAACAGATAAAAGTCTTGATCTATAAAACTATTATTATTATAACTTAATATGATTTGAGCCTTATTTTTAATTATTAAACGAAATCCATAAACTAGATTTATTATAATGGCTCGTATTTTTTTGTAATAATTATAATAAAATTTTGGTCACTAAAATGAGAATTTTCTAAATTTAAGAGTTTTATGATAAATTCTATAATGAGGATATTATGATAATACCATGATAATTAATTAAATAAAGTATTTATTTATTAATTATTATAATTAAATGTATGGATAAATATGAAAAAAAATTGATAAATTACTAGCTAGCACATGAATTTATTTTAGCCAAGTAAAGAAAGTGAAAAAATGAATAAATATTATTTTCCCATAAGATGGAAATGATAATATACATAGTTATTATTTTGAAAAGTCAAATTTTGATTACATTTCACTTGTCGGTCAAGAGAAACAAAAATTTATAAAGCTATATTAAATTAAGTTATTTTTTTAGTTTATGTAAATGGAAAAAAAAAAAAATGATGGGACTTAATTGAAAGTAATTATAAAGCTCAATATAAGAGATGGCCGGCCCACTCCTCAGATGGATCTAGAGAATTCAAACAAATTCAAGAAAAATCAAGAGAAAAAAAAAATACAAGGGAGAGAGAGAGACGGAGAGGTAGCTTACGTCGGTTGCTAGTGTTTCGCTTGGTGGCTCCGTCTTCTTCAGGTACAATCTCCTTACAAATCACAATTATCAACTTGTCAATATCAATTCTCGAAGCAATTTTAGTTACGCTGAAACTTTCACGAAGAGGATTAGTGTTCTGTAAATGACAAGTAATGTAGATTCGCAATTAGATTAGTAGATTTCGTTAGTGTAACATGCAATTTCATTTGAATGATCAAGCTTTGTGATTAATTAACTTTAGTGATAAATTCGGTAAATAGAATACATAATGGCGAATGGCGGCGATGAAGACGGCGACGCAGTGCTCGACGACTTTCCCAAGAAGTATTAATTTTTCTCATGGAAAACAACTGGCAGATTCTCATCGCCAATTTACAAATACCCAAGGAGCTAAATCCAAATGTGGTTCGATCTTCTCTTCTCGAGAACCAGGTTGGTAACCCCAAACGACTCTTGGATTTCTTCTACTGGTCGAAATGTCAATTGGGTATCCCTCAGTTTTCGGATTCTTTCTCTACTTTTGTTGTATTGCTTTGTAATTGTGATCTTTTTGGAGCTGCTAATGGCGAGTTAAATCATATGATAAGGACCCGAAAATCTAGTCTTTGATTTTTGATTCAGTTTTATGCTTTTTTAAAAGTAATGGGGAGTCTAATTTTATGGTGTTTGACATATTGATTGATAGTTATAGGAAGATGGGTATGGTTCGTTAGGCTGCAGATGTATTTTTGGGAGTGAAAATTGTTTAAATTTTGCCTAGTCTAAGATGTTGTAATTGTTTGGATGCCAAGATGGAATTTGATGTGTATACATATACCAGTTTGGCTGGTGCACATTGTAAGGTTGGGGATTTGAGTGGTGCAAAAAGTGTGCTTAGGCATATGGACGAGAAGAGATGCCCTCGTAGTGTGTTTATCTACAATGTGCTGATTGAAGGATTTCATCGTGTTAGAGCTATAGATGAAGCATTAGTGCTGAAAAAATCTATGGGTGAAAAGGGATTGGTCTTGGATGCGTACACTTACAGGTTGATTATTGACATGCTTTGCAAAATGAGGGAATTGGAGGATGCAAAATTGATGTTTCAAGAGATGACTCAAATGAGTTTGAAGCCTCCTTATGCTGTGTATTCTGCATTGATTGATGGGTTCATGATGGAAGGAAATGTAAATGAGGTTTTCAGAGTGAAGGATGAGATGGTTTCTTATGGCATGCAACTAAATTTGGTGATGATTTGTTGCTAGAATTTCTGACCTAAGCTCAATATTTTATTTTGTTTATAAAATAAATTATAGAACACCAATTTATAAATCATAAAGTTCTAAGGCAACTAGACACGTAAGGGACCAATATAGAAAAAATCAGATCGTTTCATATAGGGTTGAATTTCCAGTAAAAGTCGGAAGTCATTTGTCCTGTTTTGAGACTGTACACTGTCATTCTGTGCACTATGTAGAAATTTGTTTATAACTTGAATATTTGGATTTGGAATCAAAATCCATAAAAGGAAAATTCCCAGAAAAATTCGAAAACCAATGCCCAGCTGTGGAATTGAATTGGAGCAGTGTCCGTTCATTTAAGTATAAGTTTAGCTTAAGAATTGCAAATATAGTACCTTAAAAAGTCACGTAAACTAGACTTATAATGGACGAACATGTTAAAAATTTGGTTTAAAATTCATTACCTATTGATCACAACAAAAATGCGAAGTTACCCCTATCGTGAATAGATATTGCTTAGAAAAATTGAGATAGAAATTGTGATTTTCCGAATTAAGTAACAGTGATCCGAGACATTTTGATTTCTTACTTAGGATTATCGTTGGATATAGTATATTTATTCGTTTATATGACAAAGTACATGATATTATGAGTTTTAACAGGAGAAATATATTTGTAGATCATCGACTGGATCAACCGTCAACAGTACTGCGACTCAGATTAGACGAGCATAAACTGGTAAGTGTTTGTTATTTGTTTTCATTCTTTTAAATTATTTTACAAAATTTATTGTTTTACGAATAAGAAAATAGTTTTATTATCATTGATTTAAAGCAATTATGAGTGGATGCTTCATTTTCTAAAATATTATTTGTGCACATTATTTGGATTATGAATGGTTTGAAAATCGATTTGTGTAATATTTTATTTCATTTTTATAAAGTATGGTTTAGAGTAGGGGTAAATTTATAGAAATTGTGTTTGGATTTTATATAAAGTTTTTGTGGATGAATTGATATATGATAAATTGATTTGTGTTGATATATAACAGATTTGATGAAAGATGTTATGTGGATTTTATGCTTTGAGATTTTGGGTGTAAGTGCTTAATATGAGCGCATTTGTGCACAGATATTTCCTCCCTTACCCGTGAAAGAGTGTAAGGGAGTGGTTACGTAATTCTTGGAGAATGGATCATAATGGGTAAGCTTCCCAAAGAGGTTACGTAATCCTTGAGGGATGGATCATGTTGGGTGAGCTTCCCTCTAAAAAAGATTTTTGAGGGATGAATTATTTTGGATGGGCTTTCCTCTGAAACAAATCTTTGAGGGATGGATCATGTTGGGTGAGTTTTTCTTTGAAACAAATCTTTTAGAGATAGACCATGATTGGTGAGCTTCTCTTTGAAAAATTTTAATTGAGCAACCACATATTTTATATACGAAAACTATTTTATATTGCTTTATCGATTTCAAGTAAATGACTTTAAAATTAATGTGGAATGTTCTACTTTAAATTTGATATTGTTACTCCTCATTTGTAATTTTTTTTTTTATTATATCCACTCACTGGATCTTTAGGATTATTTTTTGCTCATCCTTTTTAGTTTTGCAAGTTAGACAGTTAGTTGGGAGAAAAAAACGAAGTCTCAGTATAGCGAAGATACTGACAGAGGAGCATAGTACACATTGTAGTCGTTAGGGTATCTGAGTTCGTTATGCACAGGAAATCTATACATTGAGAGTTGCTTGGTTTAGACAATAACACGTTGTGGAGTCGTGTCTAAACTACGATAAGTATTAGGATGCATTATATGTTGTAAAATATTGATAAATTATAATTTATGTAATGATTGGGCATATTGCCCTTACGTATTATATGCATTATGTCACGTATTATATGCATTATGTCTTATGTTATTGTGTACGCATTTAAATAAATAGAAAAAGAAGTTTAGAGTGAAGGTGGATTTTATCACTTGTGGATAATATCTTCGAATTTAGAGATGTTACATTTATAATAAAAGTCTTTTGGTATTTCTTTTATAAATATTACAAATTTTATATTTAATAATAAAAATAAATATAGAATAATAATCTTAAATCAATCGTTAATATTTTAAAATAATAATTTATATTCGGGGTGTTACAGTAATAATAGATGCTGAATTTTTTTTATTAAAAATTAATACGTTGTAGACAAAGACCCTACCAAACCTCCCCTCCCCCATACGGTCATTTTTTGTAAGGTTTAATATATAATTCAGTACGCTGTAGGGTAAAATTATTACCAAACAATATATTAAAAAAATTAATTGATACAGACTTTTTGTACAATTCAGGCTATGGTGCCAAATGTGCCCTAATATTACTTACAATAAGTCAGTGTGAGTGCTAACTGAAAATCAGATTGCATGTATGTAAGCCATTTCTTGCCAAAATAAAATATATAATACAAGAAGTAACTTCGTAATTTAAAGGTGTCGCGATTCTATGGATGTGTTATTTTTTAAAATTTTCTTCTTGCAAGTTGAAGATATGGATTGCTTCAAATAGAGATATTTGCACTAATAAATGAAATTAACCAATAATTCATAAGATCCAACATAAGGGAAAAAATATGATAACAAAAACTCAATTTTTTTGAAGATTCAACACAAGCTTTTAAAAACCATTCAATTAAATAGTTAAAGAACAATCAAAGTATCATCACGATCCAATCATGCATAATTTGTATTATCTTCATCTTCCACATCAAACAAATCAACATTTGGTAATTCTCGTGAAAAATGAGCATAAGCCATTACATTGCCAACTTCATGACCATTTGTTGATGGCTCATTTTTCCTTTTAGACATTGAACATAGTTGTGGAATTTTAATCTACACATTCACACAGGCAAAACAAAATAACAAACCATGCAAATAAAGTTTTGTTACTCAATCAAATATTTCATCGAGCATGTGGCATAATATAAGTAGATAATCTAATTTGCTTCGTCTTTGGCCATTTCGCTTATATTTAACAAAACCAAATACACACAAACACAAAATATCAAAATGAATGGAAACTTGCAAAAAAAAAAAAAAAGTAGTCGAACTTGAATCCATAAGCTCTCGAAGGCAAAACAAAGTAACAAACAATGCAAATAATGTTTTACTAGCCTAACAAGCATTTCATCAAGCATGTGACATAATATAAGTAATTAATCTAATTTGTTTAGTCTTTGGCCATTTTGTTTACTTTTCTTAAAACCAACAACAGACAAACACAGCCATACATCAAAAGGAAAAAAAAAAAAATAAGACAAACATACCTTAGAAACTAGTACTAAAATGGTAGTGAAAGGAATTGATTGCAAGTGGAAAGCTTAGGTTACACAACACACCCACTAAATAAACAACCTGAAATTTAAAATTGTACTAGCAAACAAACATACACTAAAAACATGTAAACTGTAAAAAGGAAATGAAATTAGGTTTTGACAATGCAATGGATATACAATTACGCACCTCATCTTTCGAAATTAGGTTTGTTGCCCTAAAATCTGTTAAGATATTATATGTTTCCGTTCATTTTCGAGCAAAAAGTGGGTTTTCGGTTCATCTAAAATAAGGCTATAATGGAAAAATAAGTTGGAAGATCGCAAATAAATTTAAACAGGTCACAAACTTAAACAATAAAAATTGAAAGTATATATGTAATTTATATGAATTTATTTATAGTTCGATAGTTAAATATTTTTAGAAAAGTATTCTTTTGCTCTGACGAATATAACTTATTAATATTCAGACTATACACTACAACTCTTAAATTACAATCATACTATAGTACACCTAAATTTGTTATCTTATTCTCAATGGGATTTTTATTCTGAATTTTTATTATTATTATTTCCTATTTTAGTTAAATTTTATTTTCGTGGTTACGAGAGCTGACAAATTTTGGTAGCAGTAAGTGAGGTAAGGGGCCGAAGGGCCGGGAACAAAGCATGATCACTCGAGTTTTGGACTCCCAATTGCCACGACTTCCCTCTTGATTTGTTACTTTCTTTCCTACCGTTCATGTTATTATTTTTAACTTTTAATTCACTTAAATTCATTCTTGTCAACTTCTAAACACATGCATTCTTTTTCCTTAATTTAGTAAGATTCTTCAAGTTTATAGAGAAATTACCCAACTAATATTTAGAGTAATAAGTACTTTCCTATTTAAATGAAGAAAAATAAAAGTGCTTAAGAACATTTGAATTCTTGGCGTTAATTGTTTGGACTTCATCTTTAATAATTATGGTCAAGAGTTTAAGTTTACATGAATATTTGATGTTTCTACAATTAAAATGAAATTAGAAATCGGATTAAGGTTCAAGTCTTCATAAACACTTTTAACTTTATTATTATTGGCATATATCCTAAAATTAAAAAGCAAGTTATCAACCTAATTATTTCGATACCGTATATATTGCTGCCCTAAAACGTAAGTAAGTATATATGATAGATACCTAATAGCAAGCAATAGGTTAAACTAAACGTAAAGTCAGAAAAAAAGGGTAGCTAGCTAGCTAGAAATTACTCATACGCATTGCCTACCTGTAAGAATACTAAAATATATCTTATGCATATGCATTGTGTTTTACATCTATTAATTACTGCTTTTGTTATTACTTATGAGACACATATTAACTAATTACTCCTCATTCCTCAACTAATCAACTATCTAATTGATTACATTGAAGACAGAGTCAATGTATAGTTTCAAATTGGAAATACATAGTACTAAGAGTTTTCCTTTCTTTTTTTTCTTTTTCTTTTATTTTTTGGTAAAAAAAGAAAAGAAAAAAAAAGGACATTAATAGTTAAACATGTGCTTTGTTTCTCATTCTCTCTTTCGTTCGATACTGTGTATCATCGATCGATCTTCATTCATGTGTTATGCCACCAACCGACCCTAGCTAGCTTGCTATAAATAATTCAGAAGGGCCCAGCAGTTAAGTCAAACACTTATCAATGAAGCCTTTTTGTAGGAATATTTACCTAATTAATTATTTTTTTAAAATTAATATTTTTATTCATGTCTATAATCAATTATAAACTAGTCTGGCCCTTAATCAAGATTGTATAAATTAACTAACTACTAAGATTATCATGATGACAAAAGTGAGATAGATGTCATGTCGTGCAAGTTTCCCAACTATCTCATTAAGAAATTGATGTGGTAATTATAAGGGACACGTAGACGGACCTATCAAATTTGTTGATAATTATAAATAAATAAATAAATAAATAAATATTTTAGATTGTACGTTGTATTATTAATAATGAATTAATTATATATTAGAAAAGAAGTGATCGAGCAACGACACGTAGATATTCGATCAGACATATAATATTCCTTCAATTCAAAGTTAAAATTAAACAAAATTACACATAAAATATTAAATATGTAAGTTTAATTAATATAAAGTTATGCTACAGTATAACAACTGTGGAATATATTGCACCATTAAATTGAAGATATGTACATAAAAAGTGGGAATTTCTCCTTTTTTTTCTCATAGACTAAAACACAATAGCTACAAATTACAACTGCTGTATTGTAACTTTGCCCATTAACATGTTCATGTTGTTGTGTTGTGTAAGAAAAAAGCAACGTAGGAGAAGTTGACCACACCCATACAGTTAAAAGTCTAAATGATCATAGCATAACTAATTAAGCTTGAAGAAGGGGCAACTTTTTTCTTTTTCTTTTTCTGAGAGGAAGAGAAGACATTATTATATAAGAAGCTCATCATTTTTATGCATTACAATATACTTTTTTAATTGTTTTATTCTTGTTGTCATGCATGGTACTGCTAGCTAGATTTATCATTAGTATAATAAATATAGTATATGTTAGATGCACTGAAAGTCATGTATAATTAATTTTTTAATTGTTGATATATAAAATATTTTTTTGCGCAATATTGTTTATACATGTTATTATTATGAATATTAATTATAACTTTCTACAGATTATTAAACCTAGATTGAGACACATGGAACCTAATTGTTTTGTGGCATTAATTAGTATATTATATTCTAAACATGTATTTTTTGTAATTAATGACTTCGATTAACAACTGAACTAATGATAAATATAAACACAGAACTTAGAAGAGAAGAGAATGGGTGATCTACAAAGGTTAATATTGAGTTTGACCAGTTCAAAATATTCATTTACTACTAGCTTAGCTAGACAGAAAGACGGGTAAATAAATTAATACAGTTAACAATTGAGATCAGATGTAAAATTATGTTGCTAGATTTTATTTGATATTAATGTATGATAATTTTTAAATAATTATTATTTTAAAATAAAAAAATTATTAATTTTTTAAATTGTTTTTTTAAAGTAAAACGGAAATACTGTTTCTACAATTTGAGCAAAGTCTTAATTAATAAAGAATGTGATCGCATGAATAGTAATAATTTCCTGTCATTATCAACTGGGACCAGAACCCAAATGAAATCTTAATTGCTTTGCTTGGCAATTGGCTCATCGGTGCTGGCATTGTCGATAGAAGGAGATGGAGTCATCCTCGGACCTAGGCCATGCAGATCCATCGATGCAGATGAATGCAATCTGCAAATCCAGTGACTTACTGGCTCAAAATTAGCTGCGGGTCAAACTCAGCTGCTTATGTGTGCTTGTTATTAATCTAAATAATGTTCCAATTTGAATGTAACTCTCAAATAGTGGGATGGGAATGCAGGCCACCATTGTTATTGTTAAAGTAGACAAACCCAAATTCATGATTTAAAAATATCACGAGTGTCTCCCATCTAGCCACCTAACCTACACCATTCTTATCTTTTACTATTTCCTTTCTTTTCCTTTCTCTTTTTTAATTTAATCATATCCTATATTTGCTTTGCGTTACCAAATTTTTTACCTATAAAATAATATCCTTCCCCACCCCAAATAGCCATAAACTTCTTCACAATATTTCACATCAATTATCAAACTCATTTTACTACAAATTAATTCGCCCTTATTATCCCTTGAACCGCCATGGTTTCTGATCATCAGCAGCAGCAACAAAACCAAAGCCAATCGAAGAATGTATGCGTTATCGGTGCCGGACCGTCGGGGCTGGTTGCAGCGAGGGAGCTTAGAAAAGAGGGTCATAGCGTGGTGGTTTTGGAACAAAATCATGATGTTGGTGGACAATGGTTGTATGATCCTAATGTAGAAAGCGAGGATCCTTTAGGGAAGAACAAGTTTCTTAAAGTTCATAGCAGTATTTATGCATCTTTGAGGTTAACATCTCCTAGAGAAATCATGGGGTTCACGGATTTTCCATTTTTGGTGAAGAAAGGTCAAGACATGCGGCGATTTCCAGGTCATAAGGAACTTTGGCTTTACCTCAAGGATTTTTGTGACTGGTTTGGATTAAGAGATATGATTCGGATTAATACTAGGGTTGAGTACGTGGGGGTATTGGATTATGGCGAGTTTGGCAAAGATCTTAAATGGGTTGTTAAAACCAAAGTAAAAAATGCTGAGAAAGTTGTGGAAGAGGTCTTTGATGCTGTCGTTGTAGCTACTGGCCATTACTCCTACCCTAGATTGCCTTCCATTAAAGGTATGTGAAAAAAAGAAAGATCGATATATGTTTCTCTCTCGATCAATGTGATCAAAAAGCAAAACAAAAGTGATTTTGAGCCTCTAACCTAATAATGAAAAGTGATTCTGATCTACCTATTCGTGAATTTCCTTCACGCTAGCAAACTGATCATGTCATTTTCGATATACAGTATTAAGAGAAACTAATCATGCATGCTTGTACTTGTAATATTACCTATATGTATAACTCATAATTTAACACATCGATCTGTGATCTTCTCTGATTTAATTATTCGGCTTTTGTTAATTTCCAGGAATGGACACATGGAAAAGAAAGCAAATTCATAGTCACGTTTATAGGGCTCCGGAACCATTTCGGAATGAGGTAACTAAAAAGTGCTTTCTCTGTATTAGATCATAAATAATCTACAATAAATATATATATTTCTTTGAAAGAAAATTAGGAATAACATATATATAGCTACTACTTCATTAACTCTCTGGATAAAAACATAATAATTGGAATATGATATCGAAATTCTTGAGAATAAATTATCATATATGCCCTCTAAATTTACATTATTATGATTATAATTGCTATATTGTGTGTGTGTGTGTGTGTTATTATATGACTTAATCGTCATTAATGAGCTGATCTGATAAATATATATACTGCTTCAGGTTGTTGTGGTAATTGGAAATTCATTAAGTGGACAAGATATATCAATGGAGATTGTAGAAGTGGCAAATGAAGTTCACCTAAGTGCCAAATCCCTTAATATTTCTGAGGGTTTATCTAAAGTCATATCCAAACATCAAAACTTGCATCTTCGTCCACAGGTATGTATTTATAATATAATTATAATTATACACACACACACACACACACACACACACTACAACACTTGCTAAAATATGTTAACTTCTTGTTTACAGATAGAGTATCTTGGTGAAGATGGACGTGTTACATTCGTAGATGGATCTTGGGTCATTGCGGATACCATCTTATACTGCACAGGGTAATTAACATATTTAATTTTGGATGCCATGCAAATGCAATTAATCTTCTGATGAATTGTAAGTGATTTAAATAATGAAATGATAAATGTATATATATGTGTGTGTAGGTATTCATATTCATTCCCATTTCTTGACACCAAAGGAATAGTAGTTGTAGATGATGACAGAGTGGGACCTTTGTATGAGCACACTTTTCCTCCATCACTTGCTCCTTCTCTTTCATTTGTTGGCATTCCTAGAAAGGTACGTACCTATATATAGTTTTAATAATAATATTTTATTTTATTAAAATTATTCGAAAGTAATATAAATGGTTATAATTAATTGCAAATTGTGGTGCATATTTGCTGCAGCTGATAGGATTTCCCTTCTTTGAATCACAAGCAAAATGGATAGCACAACTGTTGTCTGGGAAAACAACGCTGCCTTCATGGGATGAAATGATGCATTCCATTAAGGAATTTTATCACTCTAGGGATGCTTCTGCCATTCCTAAGCATAACACTCACGATATTGCTAATTTTGAGGTTATTTTTTTTTACTTATATATATATATATATTCAATTATTAAATATTAGCAAACTAATTAATTAAATATAATACTAATGTAACTTATTTTGTTGTTTTAATTTTCTTATTTCAGTACAGTGATAAATATGCAGATCACATTGGATTCCCACACTTAGAACAATGGAGGAAAAGTCTGTGTTTATCAGCATTAGCGAATGCAGATGCCAACCTGGAAACATATCGTGACTCTTGGGATGATCGTGATCATGAACTTCTCCAACTAGCTCTTCAAAGCCCTCATTTCACTCTACTTAACCCTCAAGCTTGAAAAAATATATATCATTTCAAATATATATATATATATATATATTCTTGTTTTGTTTGGAAATATTGGAACACACAATTATATCGTATCGGCAAACTATATATTTTTTATTTTAAGAATCAGGAAGAATTAATTATTATGTTTCATGTTTGTTAGAAGTATACTTATTAAAACAAATGTAATCGTTTTTTTTTTTAATAATGATATCCACGAGAATCTATTTTCATACACACTATCATGCATGCAGCCATATTCTATGTCCAAATGCTGAAATTCTACTCCATTTTATATTATTCTTCAAAAGAGTAGTTGGTTATTGTTGGGAATATTAAACTAAAATGCAAATTAAAGATAGTATATGGATGTAAATGATATTTCATTATTAGTACAATGAGCAAATAAAATATAATAGATGGGCATGATTGATATTTGACATTACCGACCAAGCAAAACCAAGCGGATTTGAGAAAGATTGAAGAATGAGAGTTTTTATTGCACACGAAGTATATATACTAGTGTATGTCACTCATGTGACCAATAAAAAATAAGCATGTGTTTTACACTTTTTACAAACTTATGACATATTAGGACATTTGTCATTCATTAACAAGAAGAGATGGATTTGGCAAATGATAATATACACTGAAATCCACCAATTACAATTTTTCAGTATTTACAAACTCTCTTTTGGATGACATAACTTTTAATTTTCATTGGACATTTTTAATACTATCTGGTTAAAAACCTCGCTAGTAAAATCTAGTTGGATAAAATTTAGACAAAGAAAAAAAAAATACAGTGTATATTTATCTAAAAATTTTTATAATTCTTTTTTTTATAATAAAATATATATAATTCTTCTTTTTATAATAGAATATATTCCACCTAATGAAGTTTTCTCCCTCAACGTTGAAAACTCATTAAGAAACATGCATGAAAAAGATGAATATGATAGAACATATTTCAGCAAATGCATTTTGAAAAGTTTTAGAATTTAAACCATAGTAAAAACTCAAGCATGTAGAAATTCAAGGGAGGATTTAGGGTGTTATCATAATGCTTGAGGATATGAAGAAACTTAGACTTGAAGAACACAAGTCCTCCATAAATTTTTATTTTTGATACACAATGAAAGTGAGGGATTTTGTGATGAAAATTGAGAGAGTTTTTCTTTCAATTTTTTAAGTATTTTCACTTAATGAGAAAATGTGAAAAACTTTAATTTTTATAGTTAAAGCTGATTTGTAAATATTTTATTTGCATGTGAGTATTTGTAAAATCTGATTTTTGAAAAAGATTATCTCATATTTTGCAACTTAATCTTTAGACAATCACTTATTGTCATAAAAGAATACAAACTATACTAGTTTACATTTATAACACCCCATACCTGAATATACTATTGGTAGGTAATGGATCCCTACCATCATCTTAAGCCTCTCTAGTTATCTGAATGCACGTACTAAAATAAGAAACCATAATAATGAATAAAACAATGCATAGAATGCATAAGGATAATTTTACATAAATATAAATTATCAATATATTTTACAACTTATAATGTGACATAATACATGTTGTAATTTAGACACAATTTCACAATGTACTTTTAACTGAATCATGCATGTCTCTCGATACATAACTTTACGTGCATGATGAACCCATGAACTGTAGTAACTGTAGTGTGTGCCACTAGTCCCTTGTTTGTGTCTTAGCTGTACTAATTCCTTTCCCTTTTTTTTCTAACTACTTGTCTAATTTTATCCATCCTACAACACTGAAAGGTGAGGAGAGTGAGTCCTAAGGATTTAGTAAGTGGATAAAATTAAAATAAGGAAATATAAATGAGGAAGTACAAATGAGAAGCAGAAATATAACATTTAAAGTATAATATTTCAAATAAATTTAAAATCGTTCATTTAAAAATCAACAATATAATATGATGTAGTTGTCATGTATAGAATCTAAAGTTTCTTAATAAAGTTTTAGAGGAAAGCTCACCCATCATGGCCCATTCCTCAAATTACAGAGAGAAACTCACCTAACATGGTCCATCACTCAAGGATTTATTACTGAGGGAAGTTCGCCCAACATGGTCCATTCCTCAAGAATTCATTACAGAGGAAAGTTCACCCAACATAGTCCATCACTTAAGAATTTATTACAGAGGGAAGCTCACCCGTATGGTCCATCCCACACGGATTTACTTAACCTCTTTGAGAAGCTCATTTATCTTGGTTCATCCTTTAAGGATTACGTAATCTTCTCCTTACCCTTTTCATGGTAAGGGCAAAAACATAGGTTCACAGACGTGCGCATACTACGCACTTGTATGAAAACTCTAATCATTAAAAACCGTAAAATATATTTTATTTTATTTATCTCATATCAACACTTAAATCAATTCATCATAACTCATTTATCCACATAAATAATTCATAATATCCAACACTTTCTATAAATTTTATTCTTATTCCAAAAATATAAATTTTTGGTCATACAAAATATTTATAAACGTTGGTTGCATAAACAGCTTAACAAATACAAATCAGATTCCAAACATGTATACCTAAAATATTTTGTCCAAACCATATTTTTGTTCTCAATTAGTAACAATAAAACTATTTTCTTAGTGCATAAAATAATAAGTTTTATAATATAATGTAAAAAGAATAAAAACAAGTAAGATCCACTCACCGGTTTACATTTAACCATTTTCAACTTGTTGCCTCACCGATGGTTAACTAGGTTGACTATCTACATGTACATATCCTCCCATTAAAATTCATAATCTCATATATTTGCTGTATTAACGAATAAATTTATCCTATCCATCAATCATTCTCAGAAAAAAAAAATCAACAAGTTTTGAACTTCTGTTACTTAGTTCGAAAAGTCACAATTTCTATCTTATTTATCCTAAGTAACATCTATATGAAATAGAGGTAACTTTGTCTTTTTGCTGGGATCAATCAACAATGAATTCGAATACAAAATTTTAATATGTTCATCCCTTATATGTCTAGTTTATGTGAATTTTTATGGTGTTTCATTTCGATTTCTATATCCCAACTTATACTTAATTGAATGAACATTATTCTAACCAAATTCTTTAATAGAGTAGTGAATTTTCTGAATTTTTTCAGAATTCATTTTTTTGACAGATAATTTTAATTTTTGACTGTATTATTCTATGTTATGTTTAATTTTTGTATCTTTTTACGGATCTTAATTCTGATTTCTAATGTTCGAATTATGATCCATTTACCACATATTACGCAGACACGCGACATATATAGTGCCGAAACAGGGCTACTAAATTCTAACCTTTGTCGAGAATTCTTTTTTACATGAAATGATTTGATTTTCAGATATGTTGTTTTCTTAGGTGTCTACTTTCCATAGAATTTTATAGCATTAAAAATCGATGTCAGGAACATTATTTTATTTTAAGTTTTCTATATGTTACTCCGCATTTTTGACAAAACGAAATGCAATACAAAACGGTCACTTCTAAAATCTATTAGAATTGTGTTATTTCACAAAAAATTCTAAATTTTGACTATATTGCTCGTAATTATATCTAATTTATCTAAAATTTTATAGTTCATTGATTAGAAGTCTAGAATTTATTTTATAAATAAAATATCGAGTCTAAGTCAAAAATTCTAGAAATCGACATACATTAATCCGAATTGCAAAACTCAATGCCGATTTTCCAGCCCTATAATTTAACTACCATTCTCATGCATAATACATATTTACGTACATAAAATAGCGAGAGTTTCAATAATAGACTCAGATTATGGCAAAAGAAACAGCAACAAAATCGATATTACCCAAAATACCCCAATCTGTAAAAAAAAGAAATATATTTTCATAGGAAGATAGATTGTAGGAAATTGTCCATTAATTACCGTAGACTCCTCAAGTCTAAGGGTCCAAATAACAGCCTATTCATGCACATAATGCAGGTACCATTGTAATAATTCAAATTTCATGAATGAATGGGCAAAGGGCAGGAAGTGGGTAAGAGGAAAATGAGTTTTCTATATTTTAACTTGAAGCTCAGTTTATGCATATGAACTTCAAAACATGTATCACTAAAGGTACTAATTTTCCCAATTGGTGTCTTAAATTTCTTTCTTCCTGCATTTGTAAATATATTTTGGTTTCATTCAACATCCAGAAAAGAAGCCAAAAATGGAGGCAATCAAATATATTAAAAGGGAAGTCGTCCTATGGCGAGGTGATGTCAAAGATGAGATTCATCTGTTACCTCTAAACAATTGAAAATGGAACACCTCCCCCAGCAGCAGTGTCATTGAAGCATATGTTTTTGAGCCCGTCCCCTTATATACTTAAGAACAGGTAGCCATCAATAAACCTAGTGGAGGGACTCCAAAAAAGAAATTCAATTTAATCCTAAAATAAATAATAAAACAAGAATTACAACAATATAGTTTTACCTACCTCAATCCTTTTCTCCTATAATAATAGCGATGAAAGGAAGATGGTATAATCTCAACAAAGCTCATTTTATTTCAAAGCTTAGAGCTCTACCTACCAAAACCATTAGTACGGCGAATTGGACTTCTAGGTGACCTCTTGTGACCAGCAGGGGAACGTGATCTGCTACGATCACGGTACCTGTCCCTGCTTCTCCAATCAGTTCCCCTCCCTCCATCCCATTCATTTCTATCAACCCACTCTCTAGACCTTTCACGATCACGTTCGCTGTATCGGTCTCTCTCTCTCGGCCAAATCTTTCTTTCTCCTTCCTTTCTCTTTTTTTTTCTTCTTCTCTTTTCTCTTCTCTACGTCTCTCCATTCTCCTCCCTCCCACCAGAATTCTCTCCATGTTTCCTTAAAAAAAAAAAAAAAAAAAAAAACTTAAAAATCAAAAGAATTTCTATTTTTATTTAATTATAGCATATGGGCCGGGTCTTTAAATCCTCATTGGGCTTGTTCTAAAAAAAATTTTGATTATGTTTTTTTTCTCCATTATATATATATATATAATATTTAGCTCAAAATTAAGTAACTTTATTAAATAATAAATTTTAAGACTTATTTTATTTATTATTATTATTATTATATATTTTTTTATTAAAAATTTCCTACAACATGCCTTATCAACATATTAAAAATTTTAAAAAGATTAATAATAATTACATACTTAAATATATATTACATTCTATGTCTCAATTTTGGGTTAACAATGCATGCGTAATTTTAATAAATTTTTTTCTTACAACCTATGTTGTTAATGACAGATTTAATAAATTCAATTTATATCGAAATTATGGATTTTGCAACATTTTTAACTCTTAGTTATTTATTTTAAATCCTTTAACTTTTAAAGTATTAAATAGTGAGATTCACATCACAACAAAATAGGGTAGCATAAAGACGCAACATGACAATTATAAAGAAGCTTATATGTATGTTGGTCAGTACTGGTTGTCCAAATTATTCTGAGCAGAGGCAGTGACTACAATTGTATACTTGTTTAATAAAAGTTTTACATCTAGTTTGAATTTTAAAACATAAAATGAAGTGTGGACGGGTCATCCACCTAACTTAAATCATCTTTAATGTAATTGTACTCAAAGTCTATAAACATACAAGCTAAGTAAAGTTGGACGCTAAACTAATTGAAGGAGTGCTTATAGGATATCTTGATGGAGTTAAAAGATATAAGCTATTGCATAATGTCAGCAAAAACAATCGATGAATAATAATCAGGAATGTTATACTTCATAATGAGGAAATATGAAGAGGATCAATACCTATTAAATATATATATATAGTTGATTAAATTTTAGCCAGATGCACACTTAAGATTGAAGAGGAGTTATGAAGTTGAAAGCAAGGTTTGATAGCTTCATGATTAGTAAAAGATATATCAAAAGTTAGACTAGTGTGAGCAGAAGGTCAAGAGTGAGTTGGTCGGCGTTGTTGCTCTATTATTAATTAATTTTAGTTGGTCGGCTCTACTGCATGTATTATTCAATTAATTTTATTGGTCGTGTCTTGAGAGGAATTGAATTATATGAGTTGTTAGTGAATTACTTGCTACCATTACATGACTAAAAGAATTGCTAGGTTGAGTACTATTGTGTAATTGATAGGAACTTTTATCCATTTTGGGAATTGATGAATGATGATGGAGAAATTTCTTTGCATAATTTATTTGTTGTTAGTTTATTGTTATAGTAAATATGAAGTTTATGAGGTTATCATTAAGATATAAGAAGTTAAACACTTTAATTGTAGTTTTAATAAAACCATTGGCTAGGATGTGTTTTAACCATTTTAAACATTTTTGCTGGATTCTGTAAAGGGTAGTGTATGACTATTTTAATAGAATTTAATATAGAAAATTCTCCATCAATCTACCTACATGTGTGCCTGCACATATTGGTTAGAAAAATGAGATGGTGACACTAAAGATGATATTAAAACGCATGACGTTATTCATGCTATTATTTTATCAATTGTTGCGGACGAGCTTATGTTTAATATTCACAATGTTGATGGTTTGAAGGAAGCGCTCGAAAATGTTATATAAAAAGATCAAATTACAATATCTCTATCATATAAAGATAATTATCAACTTCTTGAAAGGTGGGAATATCCGAAACTCAAACTTTTAAATTTAACCGAGATTCATCTACACTCATTATCTTTATCACTTGAATTCCTTACTAATCTTTGAACGTTGTAATTGGACTATTACTGGTCTTGTAGGAGAGGAGTGGGGATGTATCGATTAGTATTGTGAATATGAAACTTTAAGAATCTTAAAACTCAGCAGACTAGATAAAAAGTATTTACTTAGAGAATGAGATGAAAATGTTGTTGAAGAGAGATGAAGAGCAAATGATTGAGTTAATGATATCTCCAAACTTGACTATTTGGTGCTCTCAAATCTTTCAAAACTTGCGAGATCTGGCAGTGGTATTCGCTCAGTTAAATTTCCCTCTTTGCGTGAACTCATCATTCTTAATTGCCTTAATATGAAAAGATTCATCTCCATGAGTAATTCATTAGAAGAGAATAATATCCTCTTCTCAGACACGCAGCCTCTCTTCGATGAAAAGGTTGGACTTCCTAGTTTGGAAATATTTATAATATGAAAGGCTAATAACATGAGAAAAATATGCAACCACCAGCTTTCTTCGAATTCTTTCAGCTAATAACATGAGAAAAATATTATTATGGAGAGAAAACTTGAAAGATTGGAGAAATTGGTGATACAAAATTGTGATTCATTAGAAGAGATGTTTCACTTAGAAGAGCTAAGTGTTGATCCATATTTTGGGCCACTGTTTCCTTAAATTCGAGAGCTGACGCTTGTAAATTTTCCAAAACTTAAAAGAGTCTACAACTTCATAAAGAATACAAATTGAACTGGTCTAATTATCCCATTTGTGGATTGAGAATTGTTTAAATATGGAAACGTTTATCTTCAATTCTACACCTATACGCATAAAAGCAAACAATAAAATTAAAGAAATAACCTAAGAGGAGAACATCTTAGCTAATAATTCAATATAATCGGTCCTTGATGAAAATGTTACATTCTCAAATTTGGATGATTTAGCATTGTCTAAACTGCCCAAGTTGCTGTATTTTTGGAAGGAAGTGCAGAATACCGTTATGTTGAGATGAAGTAAGTGAAAAGAAACTTAAAAATGTTGAATTGATTGAGATGACCTCAAAGAAGGTGAAAATAATCATGAAAGATTGAAAATGGTGCAAAACAAGTAAAAGTCTTATGCTGATCACCGACAAAGAGAATTAGAGTTTGATGTAGGCGATATGGTATTTTTGAAGATATCACCTTGGAAATGTGAGATTCGGTTCAAAAATCGAGGGAAGCTCTATCCTTAATATATTGAACCTTCACATATCATCGGACCTCTACCCATCAAATTTCGAGATGATTTGAACTATGAAGTTCAACCAGTAGAAATCTTGGATCAACAAAAATGAGTGTTAATAAGCAAAGTAATTCTCATGGTAAAAGTCTTATGGCGGAGTGCCATAGTTGAAGAAATGATATGGGAACCTAAACATCAGATGTGACAACTCTACCTCTATCTATTTCAATGACCAGGTGTGTCGAATTTTTAGTTTTCAATAACAATTAGATTGATTTCATAATTTTTATCATAGGAAGTGGAATTTTAGGGACAAAATTTTTCTAAGAGGGGGTAGAATTGTAAATCCTGTTCTTCGAACTCGGGTAAAATAGACATTTAATAACATATAGTATCACACGTGCATGATTCAAAATTTATTTGACACATTAACGAGACTTCAGAGAACTTAAGTTGGTTTAATGAAATAATTAATATGGATTTAGTTCTATTTTTCAAAAAATTGAAAAAAAAAAACAAAATTATAAAATTTTTAAGGACCTAATCGCAAGATTTTTAAACAGTGAAAACTGAATTACTGTAACATATACTATAGCAAATCCCTATAGCAGTTGTTGTAGCAACGGTCGATTGGTTGAAGGCTTGTTAGGGGACTGAGCAATTGGTCAACCGGCAGTGAGTGTGTTCGCAATACTATTCATCGCAAAAATCTAGTTTTTTCGACATTTTTCAAGGTTTTTAAGGTATTTTGGTCTTTTTACCCTTTTTATATATTACCTATTGCCTCTAATAGTGTTGATGCTTCTCTCATTTGCTAAAAACACAAAAAAAAAAATTCTCTCTCTCCCTAAAAATCGTCCCTCTCCTCCCTTTCCATTTCTTTTCAATTACTCAAATTTCTACCAATTAATTTTGAAATTTCCACTACCAAATGATTCACCGACCTCTTTTCTTCGTATTGGTACCACATTTAAGCTAGAAAACGCGAGAATAAGCGAAGAAAAAAAATAGGTTTCAATAAATTTGGGGTTTTTCTGATTAAACTACTAATCGAGGTTTCTAAGAGTTTCTACGGAATACCATTGAGCCTATTAACCCATTATAGTCATGATTTTAAGGTTTTGAGAATGTGAAAATATTGAGGTTTATTGTTCATCTGAATTTAATTTGATTTTCTCTTAGGAAACGTCAAGTTGTGTTGATTTGTGCTAATTGGAAGTATATAATGTTATATATATGCGTTGAATATTATTTGAAATAAGTATATCTTTTTAGTCGAAAATGAAAATTTGGGGATTTCAATGAGTTCGCGTATGAAATGTTAATTGGTATTAAGTGGTAATAATTGAAGTGTTATGATGAAAATGTATGTGAAATTGGAATGTTAATATCCATGAGATTTCATTGTTGGAAATCGAATAAATGGTTTCGTTAGTAAAGCTTCATAATGTAATATGTATCAAATTAAGGAATTGTGGATAAGTTATACATGAACATTGCATTTAGTGCATATTATAATGATGTGAGGAGTAATTGTGAGAGTGGTGACCCTTCCTTACCTGCGAGTAGATTTATACATACATAATTATGTAAATAAAATGCATGTGATACTTATATGCACCATTGTGTGTTAAATAAGTATTGTAAAATGAATGCTTTCCATGCACTTTATATTAATATTGAGAATTGTTTATAAATGGTCTGCTGTTAAAGTTTTACTAGATGTACATGCATATGATGGCTGAAGAAGCTGAATTTGGATTAAATTTTTGTGGAAATTGGTTGAAAATGTGATAGCTGGGGAGGCTGGGTTTTGATTACTCTATTGTTTTGTAAATTAATTATTTTAAAATGGTGCATGTATATTACTGATATGAGGCCGTTAAAGGCTGGTTATTATTGTATGGCCAGTGGGCCAGGTTATTTATTGTATATACAGGGCTATAACCTATGAATGAACCTATGAGAGGCCGCATAGGTTACTGGTGCTACAATAGTGCTATATAAAGGAGGATAAGCAATGGTAAGCCCACTCTGTGTCAGTGCGCAGATGCACAGTGATATAGAGACCCTATAAAAGGTTCTGGCAGCTTGATGGAGATCTCCTAGATTTAATGAATACGATAAGGACAGTTACTTTATCACCAAGTGACTACTTGAGCCAACATTAATTAGACGGACTTGTTTTATAAATGCATATTTTATATAATTAAATAATTTTATAATGCTTAAGCAAATGTTTTCTGTTTTACAAGAATGCATTGCATGTGGTTTTATGCATAACAAGCACATTGATGGATTTTGACGTTACTTCAGCCAGGGTAGTAGTCGAGATAATATGGCCAGCCTGTTTTGGTTGTTTAAAATGGATGCAGACCATCTTTATATTGTTTACAGTTATTGGTTATACATGCAAATGAATATATATGTACTTATAACATGATAATAATGAAATCCTGATATCATGATTTATAAATATGTATGCATGTATGCATAACTATGTATGTATGCGTTTACTCACTAAGTATAGTTGTATACTAACTCCTTACAATTTCAATTTTTAAGTTAGGCACATTAGTCCTAACTGGTCTCGTGGTGGCAACAGAGAGCTTGAGAAGCTCTTGGTAGGTTTTTTATCTTGACTCACTTGTACAAATCAGAGTCCACTGAATATGTGTTTTAACTTGGTTATATATTTTCCTAGGAGTTATGTAAAGTAATGTATTATAACTACATGTTATATAAGAAATTATTATTTTGTTCAACCAATATGTAATTAGTTTCCTATATTGATATTTTATTTTCTAAACATGTTGTGGACGATTGATCACGGAGATCAATTCTTTGATAATACTCCCATGGATGGGAAGTATGATTATAAATTATTTTTAGGAGTTTATGGTTTACAAGAAGCTTTACAGGCTTTCTTAATACATTATTGGTGTATAGATTGTATCAGGAACATTTGTGGTGATTGTCACAGGTGAACCCTAGGGTTAGGGCATGATATTTGGACTTCTATATCTCAGCTTATACTTAATTGAATAAACACTGTTTCGGCCAAAGTTCTTAAAAGGGCTGTGAGTTTTTTGAATTTTCTGGGAATTCATTTCTTAACTAAAAAATCTAATTTTTGATTATATTATTCTATTTATATCTATTTTCCGTAATCTTTTACGGACCTGATTTTGATTTATATTATTTAAGTTATGATCAATTTACTATACACTGCGCAAACACGCGACAGTGTGTAGTACCAAAACAAGGCACCTATTTTTAAAATTTATTGCGACTTCATTCTTGCACGAAAAATTTTGATTTTTGGATATGTTATTCCCTCATATGTCTAATTTACATACAATTTTAAGGTACTAAAAACCGATGTTGGGAACCCTATTTCGTTTTAGGTTTTGTATATGCTGCTACACATTTTTAGCAAACTGAAATGCAACAGTAAATAGTCCCTTCTAAAATCTATCGGGAACTTGTCGTTTTCCAAAAAATTCTAATTTTCAACCACGTTGGTCTTAATTATGTCTAGTCCCTTTGAAAATTTATGATGCATTATTTGGATGTCTATAGTTTATTTTATAAATCAAATATTGTACTTAGTTCAGAATTCCAGCAAACCAAAAGGCTGCCCTTGTCAACCCAATTCCAGTTTTGTGATCTACCACCAACTCCAAATCCACCACACATACAACTTCCAATTTCAACCTTAACTGATAGCAAAATTAGTGTTAAGAGTTTATCGCTCTCATAAGCAAAGTTAACTTCCCACTATCTTTAATTCTTAATTTATCACAAGTTCTCAGTGACATGTAGCACTGACACTCATTTCACATTTATAATCTTACATAAGCCCCTTTCTCGTTGTATTTTGATATGATAATAACACACTTTTCCAATTCAAACATAATAAAATCAAACATCTCTAGTCTCAACATACACTCGTACAATAAGTAGCTTTTTTGTTTGCATTAACAAAAGATTTGTTACACTTTTATATAGTTTTCCATTTTTACTACACAAAGCTACTCCTAAGTTAATTCATAGCAGACACCTAATAAAAATAATCATACTAATAGGCCACAAAACTACAACCAGCAATGCATCTAAAGCTATGAATATCAGAAAATACAGAAAGTACCAAAAGGGAAGAATTCTCGCATAGTAAGAGAAAAGTTTAGAACCTACTGTACCATATTGAAGTCCTTTAACTGCAGTCTTTAACTTCCCAGGATTAATAAGAGTATACTTGTTTTACCTCAATTCATGAGCTATTAAAACCAAAATTGCATGCTCAATTTCCACCTTCAAACATTTTGCTCCTTATTCTTTTTCTATTTTCCTTGTGTTTTGGGCTATTTTTCTCTTATTTGTTTTTCTTTCTTTTAAGCTTAAGACTAAACTAGATGAATGCAAAGAAGAAATTTCTCAATGTTTCCTTTAAAAAAAGTAAAAATAAATAAATTCATTTACTTAATTATAACATTTGGCCCACTTGGGCTTAATCTAAATAAATAATTAAAATTATATATACATATATACTTGTCCCAGAATTTAAATAATCTTATTATATTAAATTTTAATACTTATTTATTATTATTATTATTATTTATATAAATTTTCTACAACACCAACACCAACACCAACACCTAATGAAATTTATGCCTTATCAATTCAATAAAAATCTGGAAACAAAAGGAAGGCAAGAAATTGAGGCATACATTACCTGAATGTCCATTAAAAAAAGATAAGAAGGAAAGAACAAGATAAAGGTAATGAAAGTGACATGGGATGACTCATCTAGCGAAGAAAGCATGTCATCATCGGAAATCGAACAAGCAAATTTTTGCCTCATGGAAAAATTAGAAGATGAGGTAACCTCTCTAAATCAAAACTCTTCAATTTATAATACATGTTCAAATAATGATGATGATTTATTAGATGAAGACTAGAGTGGATTATATGAAGAACTTAAAAGTAATTTTCAGGATCTATATGCAAAATATAAAGAAGCAAAGAAAAAGAACTTCATGGTATTAAAAGAAAATGACTTATTGAAGATAAAGGTTAAAGAACTAGAAATTAAAAATGAATCTAGCTCACCTAATAAACTTTATATGTTAAAAGATGAAAATAAAATCTTGAAAGGTGAAATAACCTCTCTTAAAGAAGTCTTAGGTAAATTTACACAAGGAAAAGAATCATTGGATAAGCTTTTAGGTAGTCAAAGATTAGTATTTGATAAATCCGGACTTAGATATAAATAAGGAATTAAACAAAAGTCCTATGCAAACTATTTTTTGAAAACTAAACACCAAGTAGCATCATCTATTACTTATCATTATTGTAATAGAAAGGGTCATTATAGCAACACATATTTACATAAGAAAAATAAGTATAATGGACCTAAAATGATATAGATACCTAAGGAAACACAACTTAAAGAAATTATGCATACTAAAATAGTTAAGACCTTTAAGGGTAGAACTAATATCTATGGACCCAAAGTCACTTGGGTACCAAAATAAACTTGCCATTTTTATAAGTACCACATGTAAAGAGCAACAAGTATAAAAAGAAGTAATTCCTTGATAGCGGTTGCTCGAGACACATAACGGGAATCAAGTAGCTATTTCTCTATCTAAAGAAAGAAGAAAGGAAAGATATGATCTTTGGAGATAATAGCCGAGGCAAGGTGAAAGGTATTGGTATAATTGATCTTAATTCAATCAAGGTATTGGTAAATTTGATCTTAATTCAATCACAATAAAAAAACATTTATATGTTAAAGGCCTTAAATATAATTTGCTTAGTATTCGTCAATTGTGTGATTATAGATATAAAATCATGTTTCTTATGAATGGTTGTGAAGTATTGGATGAGCATGAAAATAAATTGTTCTATGCACCTAACAATGATGTATATATTATAGAATTAGAAAAATTGAATGAAATGAATGACATATGTTTGCAAGCTCATTGTGATGATTCTTGGATGTGGCATAGAAGACTAAGACATTGTAGTATGGATCTATTGCGTAAACTTACTAAACAAGTTCTATTGGAAGATATTCCAATCTAAAATATACAAAAAACAAAGTATGCAGTCCTTGCCAATTAGGAAAACAAGTGAAAACCTCTTTTAAATCCAAAAACTTAGTTTCCACAACTAGACCTTTAGAATTTCTTTATATGGATCTATTTGGACCAAATAGGATAACATCATTAGGAGAAAAACTATATGCATACTTAGTTGTAGATGATTACTAAAGATTTACATGGGTTTTCTTCTTGGCAAATAAAAGTGACACATTTGAAATCTTTAATAAATTCTCAAGACAAATTGAAACCGAATTAAACTTTAAAATTATAAAAATTAGAAGTGATCAAGGTGGAGAATTTGTAAACAAAGAATTTGAAAAAATTTGTTATGAGAATGAATATTCTCACAATTTTTCTGCACTTAGAACCCTACAACAAAATGGAGTTATTAAAAGAAAGAATAGAACTCTTCAAGAGATAGGTAAAACAATACTAAGTGAATATAACCTACTCGAATACTTTTGAGCTGAGACTATTAATACCGCATGTCATATAACCAATAGAGTCTAATTAGAAAGATCTTGAACAAAACTCCTTATAAATTAATCTTTCAAAGGAAACCTAAAATCAAATACTTTAGAGTTTTTTGATGTAATTATTACATTCTTAATACCAAGGATAACTTAGAAAAATTTGAGCCAAATTCTGATCTAGGAATATTTTTCGGCTATTCATCAAAAAGTACAACTTATAGAGTTTTCAATAAAAATACTCAAGTCGTGAAAGAAAATGTGCACATAACTTTTGACAAATATGATCCCTACTTAGCCAAATTAATTGCTAAAGAAAAGGAGAAAAAATTAGAAGCAATTAAACATTTGGAAAATCTAAACTTGAATAATGAGTACTTGAAAAATCAAAGTAATTTATAAAAGAAAATCAAGTGACTAAGGAACTCCCAAAGGCACGAAAATATAATTCTAGTCAGCCAAAAGAACAAATAATAGGAGATCCCTCACAAGGAGTTAAAACTAGGAGAAAAACAAGAGAAATTGATGACAATCTAGATGAAGTTCAAAATCTAGCCTTTGTCTTTCAAATAGAACCAAAACAAGTTGAACAAGCCTTAAATGATGAAAATTGGTTAATGGCCATGCAAGAAGAATTAAATCAATTTCAAAGAAAGCAAGTTTGGACTTTAGTATCTAGACCAAATGATCATCCAACAATAGGTACCAAGTGGGTATTTAGAAATAAACTTGATGAAAATGGCAACATCTCTCGAAACAAAGCTAGATTAGTAGCTCAATGATACAGTCAAGAAGAGGGAATAGACTACGAAGAGACATATGCTCCCGTAATAAGATTAGAAGCCATTAGAGTACTTTTAGCATTTGCATGCCACAAAAACTTCAAACTTTATTAAATAGATGTGAAATATGTCTTTTTAAATGGTGTTATAAATAAAGAAGTTTATTTAGAGCAACTTCTCGGTTTTAAAAACTACAAATTTTCAAATCATGTCTTTAAACTCACTAAAGCACTTTATGGTTCAAAACAAGCACATAGAGCTTAGTATGAGAGATTTAATGAATTTTTGTTAAAACATAATTTCCTGAGGGGGGTGTTGACACTACTCTTTTTATTAAAACCAAAGATGATGATATTCTATTAGTGCAAATTTATGTTGATGATATCATTTTTGGAAGTACAAATGAATCCTTATGCATTGAGTTTTCAAATCTAATGAAAGGTGAATTTGAAATGAGCAAGATGAGAGAATTAAATTTCTTTTTAAGACTTTAAATTAAACAAACAAATGATAGAATTTACATCTTTCAATCAAAGTACATCAAAGAACTTTTAAGAAAATTTGATATGATAAAGGGCAAATATATTCTAACTCCTATTAGCACTTCTACTTCACTAGATAAAGATGAAAAAAGAAAGAGTGTAGACCAAATATTATATAAAGGCATGATAGGATCATTACTTTACTTAACCGCCTCTAGACCCGATATTCTCTATGGAGTGTGTATTTGTGGATTTCAATCCAATCCTAAGGAGTCATATCTTGTAGTAGTAAAAAGAACCTTCCGATATTTAAGAACGACACCAAATCTAGAATTATTTTATCCAAAGGATGGTGAGTTTAGTTTAAAAGGCTACTTGGATGCCAACTATAGAGAATGCAAAGTAGATAGAAAAACAAGTAGTACTTGCTACTTTCTTGAAAATGCCTTAGTGTCATGGTTTAGCAAGAAGCAAAACACTGTTGTAATTTCCACTACCGAAGCCGTATAAATATCCGTAAGTAGTTGTTGTGCACAAATTTTATGGATTAACTACCAATTGCAAGATTATGGACTAAATCTTAGTAAATTCCTATTCTATGTGATAACACAAGTGCTATAAATCTAATCAAAAATTCAGTTCATCACTTTAAGACTATGCACATAAAAATTCGTCATCACTTTATTAGGGACTATGTTAATAAATGAGACATTTGCTTAAAATATATAAACACAAATCTCCAATTAGCTAATATTTTCACAAAACCACTTGATAGAGATCATTTTTGTACTATTAGAATAGAACTAGGAATAATGAAAATTATTTGAACATTGTTGAATATTTCCTGTCGGTATGTGTAACTGGCAAAATTTAGCTACTGGAATGCATCGAATCAATACATCTATCACAGAGTATTGATACCACGATGACGGACCGATATGCCATTGAAAACATATCGATACCTTCTTGTGTTCACATTTATGTATCGACACATTCTCTTAACATATCGATATTAGATTTCATTTCTAGTATGTATCGATATGCCTACTTTTAGATCAATATGTTGCATCCAAACAATGTATGATCACTTGAATTTTTGAAATTTGTGAAAGACAAGTGTCAACTGCCAAAATTAAATGCTTATTAAATGCCAGAGCCAAATTTGAATCTGTTCTTACTTTCATTCAAATGTATCGATACGCTCATCCCTAGGTATCAATACTCGCACCTGAAAAACAGAACGTATCGATTCCTTTTCAAGAAGATATCGATCTATCGTTTCAAATTTAGACATAGATCGATATGTTAATCAAATGTTTCAATACTTTTACGCGAATTCACGTTTAAATTAAACTTAGAATCCAAAAGTATCGATATCTCTTCATCTTCAAAATCTCTCTTGCTCAAACCCTAGAAATTCTCCTCTCACTCATATTACTTAATCGACTTCGAAAAATGCCTAGAACTAAAAATCCAGAAGTGGATCAATAGAAATGACAGAGGACAAACCTAGCTTCAACCTCAAACCCTAATTTCCCAAATTAAGAGGCAGAGGATCGATACTTGCTACCTTATGTCAATCGAAAGATCTCTCCAGACCAAGTAATCGATTTTCCATTTCTAGAATCTATTTATTTTCCCTATTTGTGCCATTTTGAGGAATTTGGCTGGTTAGACTTCCTTCAATAAAGAGGAAAATGTTTTGATATTCTTGTCAAAATATTTTACTCAAACTTGAATGCCAAGAATCCACACACTGGAAAGATGAGGATGATAAAATTTCAAATACTTGTCTGAGGCCATACTTACACCGTTAATTCAGAAATCATTTCTCGTGTCACCAGCATTCTTGATGGAGGTTATTTCTACCCAACTGGTCATTTTCAACCCTTTAAAGCCTATAAAATCATCTTCAAAAACCCAAAAATGGCTAAAGTAGACTACAAGCCAGTACACCTAGGACTGCATGAGAGAATTCTGCATCTTATCATCTCTCACAACCTCAATGCTCGGTTAGGGAGATTTTCCGAAATGACACATGAAGACGTGGTGGATGCAATCCATCATGGAGCAGAAAAGGCCAGATTTGATTGGTTGGATGTTGACAGCGATGATTCGCACATCCACATCTAAGGCAATGCATCTCTACTATGGATATGTTGTGTCCAATATCATTACCGACGGACCAACTCGTGTCTATGCCGATACCGACACATTTGAGCCTTCGGTTGCTGTGATGCTTTTAGAGACAACATTACGGCATATGCACTATGACTGCATAGCAGATGAGACATGGACCATTCAAGCACGTTATCGACATATGCAAATTCAAGATCAAGCTGCACATGCACCTCAACAAGACAATGTACTGCGATGGCTACGGATCTTAAGGCACCAGCTGAGTTGCTTGACACCTCGAGACCTCCCTCTCCTATTTCCACGCCTCAAACAGAATCTCAGACTCAATCTGATTCCACATTCACTATATTGTGTATCTTAGAGAGCATGCAAGGTCAGCTGATCCGCATGGAGGAGAAAGTTGAGACAACTATGTCCAATATTGATGAGCGCTTCACCGGTCTCAAGAGCATGGTAACCACTCAAAGGCATAAAATTAAAGAGCACCTAGCTTAGAGTGGCAACACAATAGTCTAACTTGGGTTACTTGGAGTGAAATTCCACAATGAAACGTATCGGTTCATGTGCAGCTTGGCAAAAGCATCTGCATTTGCACCTGCTCCTACCTATCGTGGACCTATAGCCTCCGCATCTCGTTCGCGACCATCTCTTTCTGCACCCCAACCTACCTATACCCTAGTAGACCTGGATGTCGATAGCAATAGCCCAGAACCTTTTGGAATAATTTGATATATTTCTTACCATTGTATGCACTTTTAAGTGAAATGCAAAGTTATTCCTAATTGTCATTACTTTGTCCTTCTCTATTATGATTGTGTTACTTATATCAGAAATGCATAACCTTACTATCATTGATTTGCATGATTGTGTTGATTATAAGTACTATCATTGATTTATTGACCTTTTTTGATTGCTGACAGAAAAGGGAGGAAAATACACACATTGAACATGTACCAAATCTTAATGGATAAAGGGGGAGAAAACTCAAATTTAAAAGAAAAGTTAAACATCACATTTAGGGGGAGAAAAATCAATTCACAAAGAGTGTTAAACACCCTTTTTATTTTTATTTTGTCATCATAAAAAAAGGGGGAGATTGATAATATCATGAGAGAAATTGATGATATCAAACAATAATACATATGATATGTTTTTGATAATGACTAAATTAAATAAATCCTAAATATGTCTCAAAATCTTGTGTGAATATGCTTGAATTTAGTTCTTAACAAATCTCTATCCAAGTATATTAAAAAGCCTGCAGATCGATACTTAAAGGCCAACAGATTGATATGCGAGTAATCAGATCGATACAAGTTTAATAATAGATCGATACATCAAGAAAGATCGATAAAAAGAAATAAGGATATCGATATTTGCTAAGACAGTAACTTCTGATGAAATCACCAATGTAACCAGATCGATATTCAAAGATTAACAGATCGATACATGAAAATTCCAGAGAGTTGAAATATAATTATAGAGGCAACCAGATCGATACATAGAGATCAACAGATCGATACATGAAAATTTCAGAGAGTTACAAAATAATTACAAAGGCAACCAGATCGATGCATAAAAATTTCAAAGAGTTGCAAAATAATTACAGAGGCAACCAGATCAATATATGGAGATCAACAGATGGATACATGAAAGTTTCAGAGGGTTACAAAAGAATTACGAGCAGACCAGATCAATATTCAACATTAGAAGATTGATACACTGAAACCTAGAGACAACTCCAATACAAATAGATCGATACTTGGAGAAGTGAAGATTGATACTCAGGATGCAAATTGAACTGTTCACTTAAAAAGATCGATACACAAAGAAACAAATTTATACTCTCTTTGCTTTTAAAGCTCAACGGTAACTTCTATAACATTAATGGCAAGCATTAAATGCACCAAATCAAGCCGTTAGACAACTGTTGATTCACAAAAAGGATAGATATAAATATAAGATACACAGTGAAATCAAGAAGATCTTTCACTTGCTAATATCAACAAGAATTCTTTTAATAGCATTGATATATAAAAATAGTGAACTTTCTCTCTTTACTGAAAACCTTTCAAATCTTGTGCGAGAGAAATTTTCTTGTGAGAGCTTATTGAAAAATTCACTCTAGTATGAGAGCAAAAATTAAAAATCTATTTGTAATCTAGTTTTGGGTAATTATTCACTCGTACTAAAGAAGATTTTAGTGGTTACTCTTCATCCGTATAAAAAAGTGTAAGGTTTCCCTTCACCTTAAAAGCAGTGTACTGGGCTACGTTTGTCCCGTCAAAATAAGGAGGAACTTCAGTAAAAGCCTTTTGCATCCGAGAGGGTAGACGTAGGCCAAGATTTGTTGAACCACTATAAAACTGTATTTGTATCTCTCTCTTATTACTGTTTCATTACTGCACTACACTGCATACGTTTTCATTTGCAAAATTTTAAAAACCTAATTCACCCCCCTCTTGGGTGTTGTCAACAGGGCCAACATATATAAACTTTAATCAACAACAAGTACATATCACAACTACCTTAAAACTCTATAATACATCCTTAATTCATATTTTGGCTAACTATTATTTTACATTTATATTTTATAAATCTGACCCACCAACGTGGTTTCACAACAATTTTAGCCACCAAGGCTCTGAAATAATCATAACTTAAGGCTACAAACAAGGCCTTCACTTTTACCAACAAAGACATGTTTGTTGTTCGTACACATGCTAAAGTATTAGAAGATTTTATATTCGAAGCATCTATCACTTTATTAATATTCCTTAAATGGCACTTGATAATCAGGTCAAAATTCTTAATTAACAATATAATATTTAGCCCGTTTCATCATTATTTTGGGGGTACACTAGTATAACAACAACTATTTTGGTCTTAAACTTATCCAAATAAGGGTATAAGACACGATTTATAAAATCCACTACCGCTACTAGTGCTTGCATATCAAAAAGAAGAGGTAATGGCTTCCCTTATCTAAATTTTCAAAATTCATACCTCTTTACTTTAGTTTATAATATATAGCCTCTACTACACATACTATAACTCAGATCTTCATCTTGACTTGTCTCCATACACACTGGATAAGTCTCATGACGTTTTTTAATATTTTTAATCTTAAAAATCTCCCTGATCAACTCATATATAACATCTATTCTAAACACATGGTGTAATGCCTCGGCCCTCGACCTAGTTACCGCTGGCTCCATGTCGACTTAAGCCTAGACTACTAAGTTATCTCATTACAACCCAGTGTCCCTCACGGGCCCACTAAATAAGAATTTATCCCTCAACCCTCTGAGGTTTCCCGCCCCAACTACCGAGGTATTTGTTCATTTTTATAAAGGAAGTTCACTTCCCCCACAACTCGAACTATTTTATCACACACCTTAGTCTCATTAATCACAATTTCATCACTTAATTCACCAAGTTGCTTACTACTTCCTAAAGTGGTAGCCTTGCTATCCTATTTTTAGATTTAACTTCTGTTTTACTAGGTAAATTACCATATCCTTGAGAATTAATGAAATTGGTTAACTGCCCCATTTGCCTTTCCACATCAATCACAACTCATACTAGAAACAAAATTCACATTACCTAATTTACCAAACATTTCTACTAGAGACTCAACATTGGCACTCATCATACTTATGCCATCTACATCATACATACCTGGAATTCTCTTTGGCATACCTCTTTCATTTGACTATTAACAAATTTTTATAATTTATTTCTTCTAACAACCTTAATGCCTCTTCTGCTTGTTTATCCATTTAAAACACCTTCAGCGGCTATATCTATGGTAATCCCGACTGAATGAGTTAGTTCATTATAAAAAGTCTTAACAGGTAGTCAATTAAGAATACCTTGATATGGACACTTCCTCTGCAACTCCGTAATTATTTCCCAAACTTGTTACAAAATTCCATGATCAAATTTCATCATTATTTTAACTATGTATATATATATATATATATATATTATCGACTTAAAATCCTTAGAGGTACCTTCAATAATTTCTAACACAAGTACAAATCATAATGTAACCAATATATATAAACAGTGAGAAGCTAAAAATGTGTAGGACTAAATTAATACTTTTAATATAAATTGAGTGTATTTATTGATATCTTGCAAAACATTTCAACAGAGTCTCCCCTATAATTTAGATAAAACCAACCTGAAATTTGACATAAATCACTTCAAAATTTTCCAATGCCTTAATATACTCCACAACTCAAATACTTAAAAGCAACCTCATAAATTTCCATAGATACACACACATATACTCTACGCCATCCTTACTGCAGTGGTATATGTACTTTCAATTTCTTGATATAGGGAGTTAAATTTTGGTAACCCTAAGTATCAGTTAACGACATCTATTCCCTGATATCTAAATTCAATCTTGCCTTAAACTCAACCAGCTCCCTCAGCTGCATCTCATATTTAAGAGCTCCAGTCTATTCTAGTTGTTATGATAATGCATAGGGTAATAATTTTAAGATTCTCTCAAAAGGTTAGCCCAAGTATCTACGACCAAAATTTGACTAATATATTCTACCAACAAGTGACAGTATTATCCTACAACAGCTACAAAATCTTTCTTAACTCATCATCATCTGCAATATCACGATTCTGTAGATTCAGCTATACTGATCTCATCCATTTGTTAAAAAAACAAATAATGCATGAAGAGGATGATAAATTAGACATGCATACTAAGAACATTTCATAGCTTGCAAGATTTTCATAGTAATCTTTGAAAATAAAAATTGAATTTGTAAGATGAAATTCATGTGTTTACCTTACTTCAATGGATACTTGATGAAGATGAAGAAGTAGTAGACTTGAAGAACACAAGTCCTCCACAATTTTTCACCCTTGATACATAATGAAAGGGAGAGGTTTTTGAGAGAAAGAGATAGAGTTTTTCCTCCAATTTTCTTAGTATTTTTCACTTAATGAAAAATGTGAAAGACTTTGGTTTTTATAGTTATGGCTGATTTGCAAATATTTTATTTGCTTGGAAGTCCTTGCAAAATCTAATTTTGGAGAAAATTACCCATGCTTTGCAACTTAATCTTTGGATAATCACTTATAGTCATAAAGGCATACAAATTACTATGTTTGCATTTTTAACCCCTAGGTATTTATTATAAGTCCTTTAACTTTTAAATGATTAATATTTTGTCCCTAATAAATATTATTAAATACCCTTTCAGTTAAATATAATTAATCTAATTAATTATTGTAAGGCTATTTTAACTCTTATAATACCTTATTTAATTTTATGTAACACTTACATAAAAAAATCAAAACCCTTATTTTAAGAAGGTTCTAGCTTCCTTTTAAATAATTCGTACCTTCTCACATTAAGTATTAGTGTGACCTTGTGGGACCCCCGTGAATTAGCCGTGTCCCAATTTTGGATCTCATCCAAAATTAATTCCGAAAATACTAACTATGGTTGACATCTAGCAATATGTCATAGCTCCTAAAATGCGGCGAGTTTGATAACTTCATCAAATTCTATTTTAATATAAATTATTATATTTGTCATGTAGGTAATATCCTTCCGTCGTTTATATCTTTATTGAGTATAGAGTCATAGATGTCAAAATCTTGAACTTGATTTCTCTATGAACCGTCAATCGCTATGTTCAGAACTTGTCATCACGAACTCTTCGCATAACTAATAATCACTCTGGCCAAAGATTGTATGAGTTATTGGCATTGAGGTGCTATCATTAATTTTCTAAGTGGGTGTCTCGCGGGAACTTGCTCAAGCTAAGCTGATGTTTGGGTCTAGACATTCCAATATATCATAAATGCTATCCATATTTTTAGTCTAACCCTCATCATGTCCACATTTCAGGTTCATCTAATATACTCACCATATGCATTATTATTACCCCTCACATATTCTGTAGGGGATGCAGTCATCCACTAACCTAACCCTGCACCTTGCGGTATTTCATCATTTCTTAGTCTACTTCAGGACCGTATTATTTCTTAATGAAATAACCATAGAATATAAATGTAAACAATTTCAATCTCTTCACACAAAATTGGCCTACCCAAAATCGAAACTAGTTCGATTTTTGTCGAGATTCAAACTTAATCAAATCAACACATCATCTCCGAATATACATCAAGATGGTATTATATATCTATGATGAATCAAATACATAAGGTCATATAATCTAAACAATCCTAATGAATTGTACCAAAGACCATCTCTCTCTATGGTCTACCCCTTCCTCTTTTGTACGCAGAGTAAGTATTCCTACTCGCTTACTAGGTAAAGAACTAAGTTTGATCGTATATGGTTTACAATAGCAAATACTTATCTACCACTTAACTCAATTAATATCCACTGGATAAATTTAAAAATCAATTCATTTTCAAAACCATGTTCAACTCATTTTAAAACATCAAACTATTTTTAACACATTTAAAAGCACCCTTCAAAACTTGGTGCTCTGATATCACTAAAATTGTAACGTCCCAACACTAGGGTCTACCTGTGACAATTGCTACAGACCCTCCTAATTACAATCCATAAACCCAGATTGTATAAACACCTGAAAACAGTTTATAAATATACTTTTCATCTATGGGAGCATTATCAAATAATTGATCTCCATGATCAATTCATCCACAATAAGACTGATTAATATAAATATTAATTTATAAAATCATTACATATGGGTTGAACAAGATAATAAATTCTCACATAACATTCAGTTTACAATTTCTCCTCAAAATCCAAATAAAACCAATCCAAAATAAATACATATCAAGTGGACTCCAATTACATTTGTGAGTCAAGTAAGGAAAATCGACCAAGAGTGTTATATGCTCTCTACCATAACCACAAGCCCAGTTAAAACTAACGCTTCTAACCTGAAAGCTTTAATTATGAGGGATGAGCATACAACTATACTCAGTAAGTAAATACATACATACATGCACACACACTTCCAAGCTTTTAGCTATCAAGATTTCATTATTAGTATGCTCAAAATACATATAAACTTCTCATGTACAACAAATGACTGTAAAATAATTTATTGGTCTGCATTTAATTTAAAACTTCTAAATCGGGCTGGCCATACTATCTCGACCGTTACTTTAGTCAAGGCAACGTTGAAATCCATCGGTAAGCCTGTTATGCATAAAATCATATGTAATGCTTTCTAATAAAATAATTATTCCTTTCTTTGCTTATAAAACATGCACTTATAAACATTGTCCGTATCACTAATGTTGGCCCCGAGTAGTCACTTGGTGATAAAGTGACTGTCCTCGTCCAAACCGTCAAAAGATCCCTATCAATTCGCCAGGACTTTCCGTAGGGTCTCTATAACAGCACACAATGAGCTTACCATGGCTTATCCCTCTCATACAGCCCCATTGCGGCTCCATTCACCTGTGCGGCCTCTTATAGGTCCGTCCATAGGCTACCTTTCTGTATATACAAAAAGTAATAAACAAACCCAAAAGTCATGTCATAATATCCGATCTTAACAGCCTCATCACCAATATACTTGCATTAAAACAATTCATTTCCAAAACAGTGGAGTAACAATGTAAACTAAAACCCGGCCTCCCTAGCTAAAACATTCTTAAACAATGTTCACAAACATATAATCCAAATTCAAATTCAGCCTTCTCGGCCATTTCATGCATGTATATCAAGTAAAACTTTAACAGTAGACCATAATATTTAAACCATCCCATTATCATGTAAACAACAGTAAATAATTCCATTTTAAAATTTCAAAATACTTTTTTAACATGCAAGCGTACATATAAATATCACATGCACTCTATTTATATAATTGTGTATGTATAAATTTACTCACTGTAAGGAGAGGGTAATTACTCCCACTACGTGTCCTCATATCCACTCGACACTTTGCTCGAGTTTTCGAAACCTAGTATCATACATACATATCTTAAATAAATTCTATGGCATGCCTCTGCCCTTGGGGACTACATGTAACAACCGTCATAGACCCTCGAAACACATTTTTAACCCTTAAATATGTCTCTTAGGCCTATAAGACTGCTTGGGTACCTGTTCCATGAATACTCATTTTCATAATCTTGTCTCCCCAAGACATTATCAATTTAATTTACAAATAAAAACATACTCAATATAAAATACATGCAAAGTTCATACCCAATTTCATTGGTTTACATCCATAAATATACACATATAACAATTTTTCAAAAATAATCCTAGTGGACTATTTTACATAACTAGTGAGTGAAAACAAAACCAATACCTGAGGGTTTTACACCTGATTGATCACCACCACTTGATAATGTTCTTTGTTTCGCTTGATTTCCTGAAACTAGATGGTAAGGGGGATGAGTATATAGGGATATACTCCGTGAGTGGACAAAATATAATTTTTAGAAAACACACACACACACACACATATTGTTAAAACTCTTTATTTTAACAAGATCATGGCATGTTATTCAAACATCATTGGGTTGGCTCCCTTTCACCTTAGTCGTGGGTAATCCCGAAACTGTCAGTTGATTTTATGCAATGATAAACAATGTTCATTTGATAAAGAAATTCTTTTTCAAATACGAATGCATGCTAGTTATTTAAAAACAGGTCCACCACTAATGTTTACCTCGAGTAGTTATGTAGTGATACTCATGACTATCTTCGTCAATCCCACAGATGGGCAACTCCATATCATCATCCACCCATATAACTGCCCCACCTGTGGCGCACTCAATAGGTTCGTCCCTAGGCTACTACCCTATAGCTATAGTCACACACTAACCTGACTCTCTGGCCATTTCACCAAAATAATCATAATTAAAATCATTTATAAACATTCCATTATCAACATCATTATAAGCATGCATTTTCAATAGCAAACCTGGCCTCCTGGCTAATCATATATACATTTAAACTATAGGCCATTCATATTTAATTCAAATCAATGATAAATAAACTATTTCTTAATTCATAAAACAATAAGTTCCATAAAGTATTTTAAAAACAGGAAAACGAGTAAAAACAATTCCATTCATAGAAAAAGAAAGGCATCCACTCCCAAGACTAATCCTCTCGCCTAGTATGTTCCTCTCCTGAGTGCTTGGCACCTAATATCACATATATAATATCATGAATTCTAAGATTTAAATTAATTAAGATTTATGTCTTATATGCAATGTCCATGGTCATTTGATCTCAATTTTCTTAGTTTAGCACATTTAACCTTACTAGGCTGCCTATTGAGGGCCATTTAATAGATTCCCAGCAATGGAATCCCATGGCCGTAGTTATCTCAATATCCACATTTTCATATAAATTGGTTATGTGCATTCTAAATGTTATTTTACTGTTCATTTAATATTTTATACTTCTTAATGTCGCCAATTAACACCAATCTATGTTTCTTACGTAAATTTAATCAGAAACTTTCGGGTGAACAGTGGACCATAACACTCAAACATGCTCAAATTCGTCAAATTGAACTTACAATAGATTTATAGACTAATCTTTAGTCTATAGATATCCTTAGAAACCTCACACTGGCATTTAAACTCGAAACTCCCAAATTGATTCGAAATCCTAACTCATTCTTGCACTCTTCCTTACTATTTCAAGCCAAAATTAATACCACATTGTAAAGGATAAGATAAGGAATCACTTGACCATGAAGTTTGGGTGAAAATGTTGAAGATTTGGTAAGATCTATAAATTGTAGTAAGAATGAGAGAGAAAAATAGCTTTTAAAGAGAGAGAGGAAATGGACAAATAAAAACTCCTTGAATCATTTCCCCCTTGTGAGAATTTATAAATGTGTGTGTATTGACTAATTTGGCCGTCGAATCTTGCCCAAATTTGTGTCAAGTATCGATACTTTTAGCTTAGGTATTGATCCCTTTAGGTTGGATATCGATCTATTCATGCAAGTTCGATTCTTGAATTTCTTTCAACCCCGAGTATCGATACATTAGCCTTCAATATATCGATCCTTTTGCCATGTATTGATACCCTTGAGTAAGATATCGATCTAGTTCATGTTGTAAATATTTCAAACTCTCTGCCTGGCCATGTATTGATACATTTGATAAAGGTATTGATCTGATTTACCTTGTAATTATTTTTCAACTCACTCACTTGCCACGTATCGATACTTCTCTTTATAAGTATTGATCTATTCGATACGAAATTCCTTCCTAAGCTATTAACTTGCAAAGTATTGATACCTTCCTTCATAAGTATCGATCCGTTCATCAAGTATCGACCGATTTTTCTAATGTATCGATACATTTGGATAATAAATTGATACTCTCAACTCTATGTATCAATATTTCATGCTCATAACATATTTTAACCTTTTCTTTTCATTCCCAAACACTAATTTCATTTACCATTTCCTATGTATCAAATGCTTCAGCGTAGGGCAACATACGGAAATCTAATTTATGTTATAATTCCAAATTATAGGTTTTATGAACTAATTTAAATCCACTTAAGCCTCGTTAATGTGCCAATTTATCTTGTATAATGCACGTGGGATAATAAATGTTATTAAATGTCTATCTTGCCCCTATGATTGAAGAACAAAGTTTACATTCTATATCCCCAAATAATTATACTTATATTCATAAAAATAGAATGTTTGTAAAGAATGTGGCTAAATGTTCTTAATTGACACATGACACATTCACGAGGTTTAACTAACGAGCCATTTATCCGATTTCCAACAATAAAATCCCATGGCCATTAATATTCCAAATTTCACCTTTATGTCTAAAACGATTGTCTATCCTTAACTACATTCAACATAAACACATCTTCATAAACTTCTATTAATTGCAGTGCTACACGAATCTATATTTTCGACAAATATAATTATTCCAATGACGAATCAACATATATTCAATGTCATATTCTTCCAATTATCACTCTAAAACACAAGTCTACATTTTCTATGCATAAATCAATGAAATTCTAAAATTCGTATTTCTATATAAAACGAATATACACATTTCAAGCAATATTCAACACATATACCATCACCATACATCTATAATTCACCTAAATTAATATAAATTATAGATTTCCTAAACGAATATAAGCGAAAATTTTTAGATAAACAGTAACCTCAACATTTCAACGTTCTCAAAATTGTAAAATCAAGACTATAAGGGGATATAGGCTTACCGATACTCCGTAGTAACTCTTAGAAACCTCGATTAGTCGTTTAATTGGAAAAACCCCAATATTGATTCGAAACCCATTTTTGCTCCTTGTCGTTTCTTGCTTTTCTTAGCTCAAAATTATTACTAATGATGGTAAGAGGAGAGGATGGGGAGTCATTTGGTGGTAGAAATTTGATGAAATATTAGAGAAATGAAGAGAAATAAAGAGTAAGAGAAAAAAAAACCTAGTTTAGAGAGAAATGGGGTGTTTTACGTTTTTTAAAGAGAGAGGTGATAAAACAAATGAAGGGCTTGGGTATATATAGAAAAAGGGGTGAAAAGACCAAAATGTCCTTAAAATCTTTAAAAATTTTGCAAAAACTCATTTTTTCCAACAAAGCGACTGACCTTTTTCAAAATTGGTCGACCGAATTGCTACAATGCCATGAACAATGCGCTACTGTAAGGTCCACAATTTTGAAATTTTGTAACTATAGCATATGCAATATTTAAAAAATTTAATCATATAATTTGATGTTATTTGTTTAATTAAAATTTCATGTTATTTATAATTTTTTGGTAAATGATTGAATTTTGGGCTTAAAATAGTATTATTTGTTTAGGAAAAAAATTAATTTCATAAAGTTAGGATATAAGTGAATTTTTGATTTAATTGTAAAGATTTTAAAACATTAAAGGTTATTTTAAAATTTTTAAAAGGGATAAAAATTAAAAATTTTCAAAGTTTTAGACTATTTTAAGAAATTTTAAAAGAATAGGAATTCAATTGAAATTTGGCATATCAAATATGTTAATTTGGCCATTTCTCTTATTCCACATTCAGCTACACCTCTTCCAAAAACCCAACAAACCCAGCAAACCCACCTCTCCCTATTTCTCAATTTTGGGCCGATTAACTTCAAATTCAGGCGAATTTAAGTAAATCATGCAAGTTTTTCATATGTCGATATGATACAGAATATAAATGTTCAAATAGATCAATACATTTTCAAACAATTCGTATTTCTTTTCTTGTCAAAGTAATCATATTTGCAAAATCGGATCAATGAATTTTCAAACTATCAATTAATACAGAAATTCATTCATATTTCAAACATTTTTAGAATAGCTCAGTTAGTTAGTGCCACCTGCACTCACGGGACTCCGATTCAGAAGGTGATCACGTGTTCCGCTTAAAGCGGACATTTTTATATCAATTCCAATAGAAATGTACATTGCTTGTTAAATGGGAACGCGCATTGCGCTTTAAACGAAATTCTGAATAGCTCAGAATAAACATTAATTAATGACTAGAGCCATAAAATCATTTTCATTAATTAACATTTACACATCGATATCAGTTTCAACAATCATTTCGTACATGCGATATCGACATATCAAACATTAAAATTCATCATTTTTAGCATAACATTGAATAACGCATGATTTTCGAAAAGATTAAAAATGCATGCACAATTTACTTACAACGATGGGAAGGTAATCACTCTTACTAATGATCCTCCCAGCTAACTGATCTTTTTTCCGGATTCTCGTAACCTAGTACCACAAATATATAAATCATGTTTTCTACTTTCAATAAAATAATGTAAATATTTTAGAAATAATATTCGTGCAATTAGTGTCAAAATTTCCTTAGTTTTACCCTTATCACAAAATTTAACTAACTAAATCCTTTATCCGATTTTCAACAACTATTTTTATTACTAATTTATGCTAATTTATGTTTCTGACTGTCATAAATTTATATATTTTCGCCTAAGTTAACAAATACGGTTTTTATTTAAATACTGTAGCAGAAATATGTTTACGCAAATTACTGTAGAATTATACTGTTCACACGGATTGTAGTTAAGTACTATTTATATCGGTTTTACTGTGCAAGAGTTACTGTACAGATTAAAATTACTGTACAAACAGTTACTGTGCACATTAAAAGTTACTGTAGCAACATTCAAAACTACTATTCACTTGAGAGAAAAACACACCAATTTCTTTCCATAAACACATCAATCAATGCTAAATCAATCCAATACTATGTTTTCTACTCCAATTTAACCCAATTTAACATTTTCTATTCAAAATTATGTTTAATTTTGATGGATAAACAGTAACTCCAATTAAATCAATGCTAAAAATCTAAAAATCAAGTTCTAACAAGTGATAAAGCTTACCGATAATTAAGATTTGAAAGAAAATCGCTCGAATTCAGAGTAATTTGGTCAAAATTAGAGAAAGAATTGGGAGAAAAGCTTACTGTAAAAATATTGAAATGAATACGGGTTAGGAGAAGAAGATAGCGAAAATGTATTTTACTTTGGAATGCAAAATATCAATTAGGTCCTTGCTATTTTTAATATTATGAAAATAACCTAAAATTTTAAATAAAAAAATCTAAAATAAATTTAATATTTTATAATATTTAAAATTAAGTCTAAAATTAATCCAAGCATTATTTCTATAATACCCAAAAATTTAAATTAAGGGCATTTTAGTCATTTTACACACTAGAAGTAAATTGGTCATTTTATAAATTATGTCGGGATAATGAAAACCGAGTAAATAACTTTGTGTTAATGTTTACTTAGCTACTGAGAGTGATTTGATAATAATTTACTAAGTTTAGAAAAATTTCTTAAAACTCTATTCGTGCACCCGACCTTAAAACGAAA
>JAXCLQ010000011.1:17753994-17783026 GCA_035584115.1 Cedrela odorata | reverse complement strand
ATTTTCCACTAACTTAGATTTTTTGTTCATCCTTATCTCATTTGCAAAACATGCTTAGAATTGTGACAAGTGGATGGTTAAGATTGAAACAAATGAATGGCTTAAATTTTTTAGAGAATTTTTTACTAAAACTTAGTATTTATTCATTTAAGTATTTATTTTACTTAATTATATATATATTAACTTGGGCTTGGGCTTGGCTTGAGCCCATTTTAATATTTATATATATATACATAAACTTGGGTTTGGGTTCAATTTAATTAAATTAAGCCCAAATTACATATGTATAATGTTTAGCCCACTTAATTACATATGTATATATTTATTGATAAGATAAAATTTCAAAATCACCATGCTAATAATGAAATTTCAATTCTATCCTTATAAATTCACTTTATATTATTTCTTAAAATTCTAACACTTGATACTTTAATAAGTATATTTACAATCCTAACTACAAGTCCTACAAAAGAAATTGCGGGTGTCATAGTATTTTTGTAAGTTTGAAAAATGTAGCAGACATAAAAGGTAGAAATAGAAATTTTATTATTAACAATGTCATTTTTGAAATTTTAGATTATAGATTAAAATAAAATTAAATGGGCTAAGAATATAATATATATATATATATGTATGTATTGGGTCTAATTTAATTAGTTAAGCCCAAACCCAATTAGTTATATCCAAACCCAATTGTTTAAGCCCAAGCCCAAATTGATATATATATATATATATGCATATATAATAAAGTAAAATAAATAAATAAATGAATAAAATATTAAGTTTTGGCCAAAATTCTCTACACAATCCTAACCATCCATTTGTTTTAATCTAAACCATCCACTTAACACAATTCTAAGCATGTTTTGTAAAAAGATAAACATGAGTCATGTTAGTGGAAAATGAAGTGGCTAAATGTGGTCTCTTGGATTGGTGGAATTAATCTTAACCATCTATGTATTTAAAGTAATTAGAATTAATTAATAATTTATAAAAATTGGGTGAAAAAAGAAGAGCCATAGAATTTGATTAAAGTAATCTAAGCCATCCATATGTTTTTATTAATTAAATTAATTAATATTTAATGTTAGTTAGTGGAGAATGTGGTGGCTAAATGTGATGCATTGGATTAGTTGAATGGATCCTAGCCCTCCATGTGTTGATGAGTTAAAATGTTAACTTTCAACATTTCAAAATTGAAATGAAAGAAGGCCTTTACGTGAGAGAAGAGAATGCAATTAGAGAAGTGAAGAAAAGGGGGGAAGGAAGGAAAAGAAAGAAAAAGAGAAAGGAATTTTAGTCACTTGGTAAGTTTTCAAATATTAATTGATGTAAAATATTATGATTTTATGTTTGCTAAACTTAGAATATTGTTATAAAGTATATTATTAAAATTTATATTACTAGTTTAAGTTATAATTTAGGAAGTTAGATATGAATAATGTTCTATATGTATTTAAAATGAATATTATTATTATCATATTGTTATAATTGTGTAAATTGGTGGTTATAATGGTGGAAGTTATATTGTTAATGCTAAATTGTAATAGGAAATTAGTATTATTTTAGTGTAGCATGCTTAATGAATTAAATTAATTATAGTGGGAAATTAGAGTTCTTTTAATTAGAATTGTAGTATTTTGATGTAGCATGAATTGAATTAAATGGTAGTAGGGAATTAGAGATAAATAAATTGATATTGTTAATGTTAAATTGAAGTATAAAAATTGGAAATAGATATTGTGTTAATTGATGGAAAATTAAATGATGAAAAAAAGAATGGAAGCGTAATAATAAATGTAGATATATATATATATATATATGTATATATGTATGTGTAAATGGATGTTACTTGTAGATTTAGAATAGCGTAATTGTGAATTGGAATTGAATCTCGGTGATTTCAGTTGGTCAAGTTTGTATGTAATGATTGAGAGTGTTTAAAATCTGATAATGCGGGTATTGTCGGAAAATGAATTGGCAAAAAACAACAACACTTGATGAATTCAGAAATTTACAGCCAAATGTGTGTGTTTCTGAAAGTTATATATGTACAAGTATAGATATGCATAAAATGATAGAATGGCGTGAATATGGTAATAAGTCTATATTAGGAATTCATAAAATGTCAAGTTTGGAAAATGCGAATGTCATAGGAATATAACGACAAGTATAAATGTGTGACTGAAATAGATTGTGTTAATTAATTTTAAATACGCAACATTAATTTAAGAACATATTCGGGAAGAGTGAGAATAAAAGTAAATAGATCATGCATGCATATTAATGTTTTGAAACTTTGCGATATTTATTATTATGATGAAAAATGTGATTTTAATGTTTAGTACGGTAATGCGATTTTATGAGATGATTAGTGAAATTTTGTGAATTTGAATGTTTACGCCAATATCGCATTTACAAAATAATTATGAAATGTTGTCGATGTATGAAATATTTGAATAAAATGCATGTTATGGCTTAGTTATTAGTATGTTATTCTGACATATTCGGATCTCATGTTAAATGTGAGGCTTGCAAGTTAGTAAGAATTTTGTTTAACATGTCGTGCGTGTTTCTGTTATATGAATATGAAAATGACCGCTATATGCAGAATATGTAATTACGTTCTAAATCTGAGTCACCGTGGGTACAGGTGACACTAACTGACTAAGTCGTTTTGAATGTATTTATATTATAAATCAATTCTATGTGTTTGGAAAAATTTGAAAATGCTTTGATTGTTTAAACTTTTATGTTATGTTCTACATCGACTTATAAAAACATGCATGATATGCTTATTGAGAATTGTATCTCACTCTTTATTAAAAAAATTTATTTTTCAAATAATAGCACATAGAAGTGACAAGGGATGCAAGCAAGACTATTAGACATACTTTGAAGTTTTTGGATATATGTAATTATAGGTTAATTAAGTAATGTATATAAACTACTTGTATGCATAATAACTTTTGTAAATTGAACTGTGTAGAACTTGTGTAATAAAAGTAGTGCATTGTATATTAAATATGAGATTGGTATTTGAAGTTAAAAGTAAGTAAAGGGATGTGACATAAGGAATACAATAACACATTAGAATATTCCTTATTAATCTATACTCCGTTAAAGAATAATATAACATAATTCAATAATTCTTCAATACAAAGTTATAGTACAATAACATGTTATATATTATTATATCACAATATAACAACATTATTCTTACATTAACTACAAAAATTTACTATCTTTTTAAAAGGGTAGTTACATAAATTATACAACAAAAAGAATAACCCACATAACTAAAGTCATAACTACAAAAATATTAAAGTACATATACAAATCTACTTATAAAACATCCTAGTAGGGTTAGGTCTTACACTCTACTAATCATTCAGATCCTTCACTATCTTTGGCAGTTCAAAAGGCCTTTCTATCTTTGAGGGAAACTGTGACAATGTTACCAGTTTTCTCCTATTACTCTCACCCCTTAGGCTTCTATTTACCTTCTTGTCCAACTTTTTGAGATTCTAAAAACATTATTATACCTCCTTATCTAGTATATACGCTGAACCACAAGTTTATTTTAATTTACTCCCTTGCTGTAAACCCTTAAACCTTTAAGTACGTTATTCTTAACTTCCTCAGAAACTCCTAAACCTAGATCAGTATCTGAATACCACATGTTAGCATTCTGATCACTCCAATACCCTCCATATATAGCTCTCACTCTCTCTTTATTCCTATCCACCCAAAGTTTCCTCAAATCCTTCACAAGAACATTTTCTAAAGCACACTGTTCTCTTCTATTTACATACTTTCATATGTCATACTTAGTCCTAGCCATCTACATCCAAAATAAAATAAGGTTAGATCCCACAAAATATTCGTATTTATACTCAATTAAACAATAATTATTAAATGATTATAATTATATTAATATTACATATATATTTATATTTATGTATATTTATTATGCTTCCTAATCAACCTAAAGTCTACAGAATCATAATCTAAGCTCTGATACCACTAACTGTCATATTCCTTTTCCATACATTTAACCTCAAATGCCAATATCACATTTAATATACAATGCATTACTTTTATTACATAAATCCTACATAGTTCAATTTACAAAAGTTATTATACATACAAGTCTATACATATTGCTTAGTTAACTTACAATTACATATATCTAAAAACTTCAAACACGCTTAATACTCTTACTTCCGAACTTGATCACCTTTATGTACTATTATCTGAAAAATAAAATTTTTACAATAAAGAGTTAGATATAATCTAATAAAGAGTTAGATATAATCTTAGTAAGCAAATCATACAAATTTTTAATGTCGATGCAATACAGAATATAAAGGTTTAAACAATCAAAATATTTTCAAACTTTTCTAAATTACATAGAATTTATTCATAATATGAACACATTAAAAATGCCTTAGTCAGTTAGTGTCACCTGCACCCACGGTGACCCGGTTTTAGAACATAATTACGTGTTCCACATGTAGCAGTCATTTTCATATTCATATAACAGAAACATGTGCAACGCGTTAAACGAAATTATTACTAGTCCGCAACCCTCGCATTTAACACAAAATCCGACTAGGTCAGAATAGCATAACTAATAACTAAGCCTTAAAAATACATTCTTGTTCAAACATTTTATACATTAACAACATTTTATATTTATTTTCTAAAAGCGATATTGGCATACAATAGTTAAATTCACAATTTTGCAACTTTCATTTCATAAAACTATATTTGCATACCAATATATTAAAATCAAATTTTCTTCATTCAACAATCATTTCGTAAAACTATATCGGTGTACTAAAAGTTAAAATTACATTTTTATCATAACATCGGATATCGCATAATTTTAAAACATTAAAATGCATGCACGATCTACTTACTTTTGTTCCCGCTCTTCCCGATTATGTTCTTATATTAATGTTGCGTACTTAAAACAAATTAACACAATCTATTTCAATCACACATTTATAATCGTCGCTACATTCTTACGACATTCACATATACCGAACTCGACACTTTATGAATTTCAAACGTAGACTTATTACCATATTCACTCTATTATATCATTTTATACATATCTATACTTATACTTATATAACTTTCAGAAACACACACATTTGGCGAAAAATTTCCTAATTCATTAAGTGTTGCCATTTTTCACCAATTCATTTTTCGACAACACTCGCATTATCAAATTCTAAACACTCTCAATCATTACATACAAACTCAACCTACTGAAATCACCGAGATTCAATTCCAATTCAATAATATGCTATTTCAAATCCACAAATAACATCAATTTACATATATATATATATATATATTACTACACTTCCATTCTTTTCTTCATCATTCAATTTTTCACCAATCAACACAATATTCATTACTCATTTAAACACTATATACACATTAACAAAATATAAATTCCTAATTTCTGAACTATAAAATTAACATCACTAATATAGTCTTATTCATCTCTAATTTTCATTATTACACATTAACATTAATAACATGAATTTTTGACCATATATAATTTTTTACTACAATTAGCACTACTAACATAAATTTATTCATATCAAATTTTCCTACTATAATTAGGCATTGAAACATGAATTTGCTCCTTTTTTAATTTTATTACAACTATACCCATGACCTACACATGTTTTAATTTCCACTAATTTCCAACATCATATACAATTTAAAACAATATCCATTTCAAATCTCATAATCATAATTTAACACGAGTAATATAAATTCTACTACAATTAATTTCGACTCACTAAGTATGCTACACCAACATAATAAAAGTCTAATTAAAAGAACTCTGATTTCTTATCACAATTAATTCAATTCACTAAGCATGCTACACCAAAATACTACAATTCTAATTAAAATAAACTTACCAATTTTCCTTTTTTTCTCTCTTCTTTCTCTTACTTTCTTTCTTTCCTCTTTTCTTCTCTTCTTTCTTTTAACCCCTACGTATCATTCCTTTGCCTTTTCCAAATTGAAAACATCAAATTTTGTTTAAGTATAATTGCTTAAAACACATGGATGGATTGAATTACTTCAATCAAATTCAATGGCTCTCCTTTTTCCACCCAATTTTCATTAATTATTAATTAATTCTAATTATTTAAATGCATAGATGATCAAGATTACTTCAATCAAATCCAATGGTTCTCATTTTTTCACCCAATTTCTATCAATTATTAATTAATTCTAATTACTTAAATACATGATGATTAAGATTAATTTCACCAATCCAAGGGACCACATTTAGCCACCTCATTTTCTATTAACATGGCTTATGTTTATCCTTTTACAAAACATGCTTACAATTGTGCCAAATGGATGGTTTAAATTAAAGCAAATGGATGATTAGGAATGTGTAAAGAATTTTGGCCAAAACTTAATATTTTATTCATTTATTTATTTATTTTACTTTATTATATACATACATATATAAATTTGGGCTTGGATTTGGGTTTAGACATAATTAATTGGGTTTGGGCCTAATTAATTGGATTTGGGCCTAACTAATTAAATTTGGTCCAATACGTACATATATATATATATATATATATTATTTCTTAGTGCACTTAATTTTTTTTTAATCTATAATCTAAAATTTCAAAAATGACCTTATTAACAATAAAATTTTTATTTTTACCATTCATGTCTATTACATTTTTTAAACTTACAAAAATACCCTCATACATTTACCTTTTATCATTACTTAATAATTATGAGTTCTACAAAAGAAATCATGAGTGTTACAGTATATATGTGAATTGTCCAGATAATTTATTTAATAATTAAATAAAATTATCAAATTTGTTCCCTACAGAAGTGATATAGATTGGATAACAATATCACATAATAGTCATACTATATGCCACCTATAAATATTATGATATGGTATTAGTGAGGGTGACAATAAGAGTCATGTCACAAGAGTATTAGTATGGATTTATAATTAGAGAATTATTTATCAAACTTGACCAAAGAACGATAAATCACATGGTATGCATATAGTTAATAATTTATTGAAAAAATTGTATTAGTGTGCGATGTGATCTTTTAACTTGAGATGTCAAAGTCAGATTTTATATGGATACGCATAGTTCATATGGTGTATAAGTACAAGACTAATTATGTCTTGTATGATAAAGCTGATTTTGTTATACATGGTTCATATAAGAATTCGAATGATAAACAAGATGAGATTTATTGACTCATTTAAAAGGATTGAGTGTTTTCGCTAACTCTATCCAAGTTCGAATTCCTAAATGAATGTCAATAAATATTTGAAATCAAGTCTTTGATCAAAGCAAAATAAATGTCACGTGAGGAGTTCATGAGGGCAAGTTCAGAACATATTGATTGATGATTCATAAAATATCAAATTCAGGGTTTTGACATTCTATAAACACTAATTTGATTAGAATTGGACAACAGAAGGATTACCTACACGATATGTACAATTCAAGAAAGGTTTGATGAATAATTATTTCATTATGGATTAGGGACTATGGCGTCTTGTTAGATGCCAACCATAGTTGTTGAATTTTGAATTGTTCGAATATGATTCACAGTTAATTCATTTTGAACCTTCATGATCACACCAATATTCTCAAACCTTTGAAAGCTATATGTGAGAGAGAAAATTATTCGTAGAAGACTAGCACCTTCGGGAATAATTTAATAGGTCGAAAAATTAAATATATGTGTATATATAAGTGTTATATGTGTGTGTGTGTGTGTTTATAATTCTTTAAATAGTTAAAGAATTATGACAATTACATAAATATGTAATTTAAAGTAAATTACATATACTTAATTATTATTTTGATAATTATTTATGGGCCAATTCCATAAAATGGTATTATGATAATACAATAATTAATTAATTAATTAAATGTTTATTTATTAATTATTAATAATTAAATACAATAGCATTATAGTAAATTTTATAAAAGAGTTTTATGGTAAATTTTATAAAAATGGGTATTATGGTAATACCATAATAATTAATTAAATAAAATACTTATTTATTAATTATTAAATTAAATGAATGGATAAGTATGGAAAATTAGGCAATGGCATACCAGCAAATGGATGGATTATTGGCCATGTAAATACAAAGTGGAAATGAAAGGCTTAAATTATTTCCATGTGATGGAAATAAAAATAAAAATATTTTATAGTTTTCAAAAGTTAAAATGAGGGCATCTTACAAGCATATATGTAAGTGAAAAAAATTAAAAGCATAGTTTTCTTTTCACATTTGTTTGATTTAGCCAAATAGAAAAATAGAGTGAAAATTTTCTATAGAAGAAAAATGTTTTCTTCAAGCTTCCAAGAGTTTTTGAAAGTGTAGATCGAAGAGGTTGCATATTTTTATAACTTATCTTCATCAAATTAAGGCTTGAAAAAGGTAAAAAAAAAAATCAAAAACCTTATATTTATACATATCTGTTGATATATGAAATAAAACTTAAATTAATTCATATTTTAGGCCATAGAATCCTATAGATTTTTAGAATATCGATACTTATAAAGTTAAGTTTTTGCGATTCCAAATTGTTAATATGTTTGTAATTATGATTTTCAAATTCTGTAGAATCTCAATAAGTTTGAGAGGTTTAGCTATAAAAGAGAATGACAACCTATAAAAAGTAATTAAGGGTAACCAGATACGATGCAGAGGTTACGTTACACACATTAGAATATACAACATACTCTACACAAGTTTAGGCATTCATTGTCATCTTTTTCTTTCAAATATCATAAAACAAATCTTAACTTAAGCATCGGAGAATTTTATTGTGATTTTCACCTACATCCAAGCGAACAAAAAAGACTATCATTGATGCACAGAGTTCCAAAGAGAATTTTTGTTGTAATAATAAAAAAATATATAAAAAAAATGACATCTTTTAGCTCTCAGTCCTCGCTCTTCATCCAATGCCCTCACAAAAGTTGTGGGTTTAGTTACACTTGAGCTTTTGGCTAAATAATGACAATCTGCTAAGGTGTGCAAAAAATAATAAAAATAAAAATAAAAATTGATTCCTTTCTCATCTGCTAAATTTGTATATATTACTTTATGTCTCTTCTCATTCCAACTTTGTTTGCATTGACGTTATAATAATAATGTCGTCGCCCTCTGTGGTTTGATCCGTGACCACATTCGAATTCACTACAATAGGCATGTTGACATTCGGATGGTCATCAACTATTGTTTGCATTTAAAAGAAATACAACATTATCAAGTAATTGAAAATCATATTTTATTAATAAATCATGTAGATTTTATATTATAATGGTGCAGTAACAAACCTGAAAATCATAGTCTTTTGATTCCAGGCATTGAAGCAACCCCACAATTTTATTGACTTGTTCTCTCACTTCATCGATCTTTACCTCAATCTTATGCATCTTTTCTTCCATCTTCTTGATTCTATTATCCAATTTATTATCTTAACTTTGATGGTAAAAGACCATCATTGTTGTAAGTAAATTAAATAAACAATATTACATTAATTTTATCTTTAAAATGTTGACATAACTTACATTTTTGGTCGTATGCTTATCGCAAGTAGTTGAATTTTCAAGCACGTTGGTTGGGAGCATAAAGCGTGAAGTATCAGCATTGCCACCATTCAAATGTGCATCATCACCATTTTCATGTGTTTCAACATCGCCAGCTTCAATGAAAGCATCATCTTCCTTTGTGAAGGCATCGTATTTATATTAATCATCTTAACTATTGTTGGAAAATAAAACTTAAATAAGTTTAGATTTTGTAAATTATACATTTTCCTTTATGAATACGATTTTGTCTAACGCATTAGTGGCAACAACGTTAGTGACTGTCCAATTTAGAATCCTAGGAAACTTGAAATCGTTACTTCTACTGGAAAATTAATGCAAAAGGTCTTATAAATTATCATTTGTTACTTGAAATGCAAAAGGAAATCCACCAAGACTATATGCCTCAACTTTTTTTATTATTATCTTGCAATACTAAACTATTTCCCTTCTATCTGTTGACAGTTACACTAGTCCTGCTTGCTAGCGTCGCCTCAAACGGCACATGACCCCAAGGATATTTCTTGAAATCCCCAAAGTGGTCGATGCGGAGAATATGCTTTATTTTGATTTTATTCCTATGTTGTTTTCCAAGAATACAACCTTTAAAAAATATATGAAGGCGAATTTTACCATCATCCTCCATATCGGTTGAAATAAATTTGTTAACCAATTCTTTATTTGTAAACCTCTTGTAGCCCCTCAAAAATGCATCACATACCCTAACATAATCATTAACAATATCAATTGTAGTTCATAATATTCACCATAATTCAACCTAGTAATTACGGCAAGTTATAGCATAGAAAATTGACACATTTTTTTTTCCAATCTTGAAATATATTGTTTTTTCTGTTGAATGCATGTGCCTCAAAAATAATTTATACAGTAATTGAGCACAAAACTGTAATTCTTACAGGTCTAAGAAGTGTTTAAAATAGGTTTTCCTAAATATGACAAGCTGGTTTCTAGTGAGTCAATTTTTAATGGTCTTTTATCAGTTTTCATTACGATAAATTAGTCTGCTTTTATTTTTGGGTCACCACATATACTCAATCTGGGTTTATTTTTTGCCACCATTTTTCTTCAATTTGCAATTAATAATGTAAAATATAGAAGTAAAATGTTAAAAATACAATCATGATTAAAAAAAATAATAAATAAAATTATGAATTATCATTTATTTTGTGCAGATCTTATATTACACAATCCTGTGCAAATACACAGGATCCTGTATTATAAATAGAGTTGTATATTTTACTCTGAGTTTCATTTTCTCACTCCTCCGGCCCCCAACCCTATTTAGCGAAAGATTTTGAAAAAAAAAATGGGGAAATAGAATAGAAATGGGAATGATTTTATTCTTAAATTGAAATGGGAATGGGAGACCCCACTTCATTCCCGTTCTTCCAAATATTTTTATTATTTAAAAATTTAATTATATTAAATTTATAATAAAATATTTTTAATAAAATATATAAATAAAAAAATAAATATAATAAAAAAATCAAAAAATGAAGAAAAAGGGTTAGAGAAAAAGGAAAAATGAAAAACTGAAATTAGAAATGGGAGTACCTCCCTCCAAAATCTCTCATACTCATTTTTTTCCAAACAAAAATAAAGGCATAGATAGAGAAGGTTAGGAAAAGTAAGGATAGAATAGGATCGTTCATCTCGTTTTCCCAAATATACGCCCTACTTGCAAGACCTTGTGCATTACCTAATACATTTTCTTCACTCAGAATCTTATTAATTCATAAGGTAAGAAACACAATAATTTTGGTATTTTCATTAAATAAACAAACTAAATGATACAATCACAAATCATAAAATAATAAGTACCTTTGCCCAGTGTTAACTCTGATGATCACAATCTTTTTTTACCTTGAGCAATGACGAGTTGGTCTTGTAATATTTTTGAGTTTGTAGTTTTATTTTAGGTTTTGTACTGATAATATTTTGTTATTTGTAACTTTCAATAAATTTTAGGAAAGTTTTTCAAAATGATCTTATTTTAAGAGTCCTTTACGTAAATGATCAACTCTAATTTTTTTTTACTAAACTAACCAATATCGCTAATTTTGAATAATTTTACTTTCACTTACTACTTTACACTTAAAATAACATTAAATAATGAATAAATACTATTAAATATTAAGTTAAGTGACAAAAATTATTATAACCCAATGATGAATTGTTGTTTTATGTGTAAAGTAGAGTTCGATTTCTTATAATTATATTTTTAATTTTATATAATGTAAAGTGGAGTTTGATTTTTAATAATTATATTTTATTTATTTTAAATATATAATATTAATATATTATTTATTAATTATTAATAAAATTAAATTTATTTATAATAAATTTTTCATGAAATTATTATTAAAATAATTCAAAAAAGTAAATAATACTATAACGTTAATACTGTAACGTGTTGTAAATAGTTGTTCGTTTGTACTGTAAATAATGCGTTTTCATATTAAATAAAAATTGTGTTTTCATGTTAAGTGATCATGGTAAAATGTTTAAATTTTGTGAAATTAATTAATTTAATAAAAATTTATAGTGTATCATTAGTGAAAAAATGGTTTAAAAAAAAATTATTTTGAGAATTTTTTTCTAAAATTTAGGATATATAGTAAACTTTGTTGCAAGCATATTGACATAATACATGCACGTGCAAATTTCTCAATTTTACCCACTTTCCAGACATGTCAGGTGCAATGTCCTCTGCTTCCCGCCTTCAAAACCTGAATTCTAAACTTTCAGATCATCTCACGACAAAACCCTAACCAAGCACAAAAATGGAGATGACAGAAGAACAGAAACAGAGAGCTGAAGCAAACCGATTAGCAGCACTGGCAAAGCGAAAAGCCCTCGCACAATCCGCCACAACCTCCAATAATCAACAAGAGCAACAAAATCATCAAGACGCGTGGAGGCTATTCAAATGCCCCAAGCTTTCCACCGAACCCACCCATTTCCCTAAAACCGGCTCGGGTTACCCGGATTCGACGACTCATTTTCCCGAAAAATTCCGGGTCAGGCTCGAAATATGCTCTCCCGACTCCTTCTCGGTTACAGCAGTAGCGGTGCGGGGTTTTGTGTACCCGGGAGAGGAGGAGTGTTTAAGGAGACTCGATCATTTGTTATCCAATGTAAGCTTCTTTTCGTTTTTTGTTTTTTTTGTTTCTTCTGTTTTGTTCTTATTGACGCATATTTTGTGTTTGGGTATTGAGAAAGCGCAAAAGGTGAAAGGGAAAGAGTGAAAAAATGCCGGTGAAATGAGTTGTATTGTAAGACTCTTATTTTGCTCTTTTCTTCTTCTTTTTTTTCTTAAGCCAGTAGTGGAAGAATAAATCTTAATTATTAGTTTTGATTCTTCAAGATGGTGAAGGAAAAGGGATTTTTTTTAGCATACTTTAAAATTAAAAAAAACTGCTTAATATGTGCTTACATATGCGTTTAGGAATGGAATGTTGGTTTTTGTTGGCGTGGTGCTTATGAATGTGAGTTTTAAATGATTTTTTGCACGGTGAAAAGAAGGAAAATTTTACTCTCTATTTGGCTCCTTAAAACGTGGAATGAAATATTATGGGAAGAGAAAATTTGGGTTGTTTGTTCTTTAAGGGTTCTCCTTTCATCAATTTAGTCTTGGAACAAAAGCTCAAGATTTAGAACCTATCTTTAACTTTTTATCTTTTTTATTTTAAAATTTAAATATTTGGAAGGAAAAGAAACACAGTCTATGTTAGAAGGTGTTTTTATCTGTATTATTGTGATTACCTTTGGAATTTGTATCAATAGTATGATCAAATGGTCACAACTGTCACTAATGGCAAAATTCAGTCGCCCCTTTAGCATGTCTGATTAAATTGGTATTAAATTGAAAAATAACAAATAGTTTAATATTTACCATAATTTTTTCTTGATCTGCTTTTATGTTATTTCACTTTTGCATAGGTCATGTCATCACACTATACACAGAATAACAGTGGTGGTAAGGCTTGCGTTTATAAGCTCAGGGACTATAATTCAGTTTGGACATGCTTGAAGAACACTAACGGTATTGAGGTTGAAGCAGTACCTTGGGTTACACTCAATGTTGTTGAGAAACTTTCTCATTCATTTGTTACTGGAAGATGGAATCCGTGTAGACCAGAACATTTGTCTGATGAAATTGTTGATGAAATGATTAGAAAGCTACCAAAACATTTACTGGACGTGATCTTGCCTTTCCAGCTTGAAGGGGTCAGGTTTGGTTTGCGACGAGGTGGCCGGTGTCTTATTGCAGATGAAATGGGGCTTGGAAAAACACTGCAGGTAACTACAGAGACCACATGATCTATGTCCCATTCCCTGCTTAATATCTTTTTTTAATTTTTTTTTAATTTTTTTGTGTTTGTATTTTATGATAAAGGCAATTATGTATTTTAAAAGTCCGAAAATGTCTTCTCAGATGGAAAAAAAAATTCTGACAATGTTTTACTTTTCTATGGGTAACTTGTTTTCAGGCTATTGCAATTGCAGCCTGTTTCATGAACGAAGGTTCTATACTTGTTGTGTGTCCAGCAATTTTACGTCTTTCATGGGCAGAAGAATTAGAGCGTTGGCTTCCCTTTTGTTTGCCTGCTGATATTCATCTTGGTAAGTCTCCAACTTTGTGCTTTATTATATTGTTTTTAAGATGTGAGGTGGGATCCATGGGAGTAAAAAATATCAGTGAAGGTAAGAGAAAGCCAATTAAGATATGCAGGGCATGTCTAGAGGCTAAGAAATAATAAAATTGAGAGATTGAGAAAATGCTTGATTAGACTTTGTAAATTTCTTTATGTTCATAGATTTTCCCTATTGGAGTTCAGAGATAATCACTGGATTTGTCCCCACAATTATCGGGGATTTAGCAATTCACTTTCAGGTGCTTAATTGCATCATTTTTTTTTTGCTTAATAATTATTTCTTTTCTGTTCAGTGTTTGGTCATCGAAATAATCCTGTCCATTTAACAAGATTCCCAAGAGTAGTGGTTATTTCTTATACAATGCTTCACCGTTTGCGAAAGAGCATGATTGAACACGAATGGGCTCTCTTGATTGTTGATGAATCTCACCATGTACGATGCTCTAAGAAAACATCTGAACCCGAAGAGGTAGACAATATTTCTAATTTGTTGGCAGTATGCCAATTGTTAGTTTATGGACAGATGTGATTGCTTTTACTTATCAAATAAAAAGTTCATATTGATATCTGGTTCCTGCTCAAGTTTACTGGATTTCATGTTTCATCTTTTGAAGTACCTTCAATTGACATTGTTAATGATGGTACAAACATAGTTATAAGTAGCTGTCTTGATCATGGTACCTTAGTATGACTTGACATCGATGGATAGAAAATAATCATTCCCTAAAAGATATGAAAGATCATGAATATTAAACTACAATGAAAATCCACAGACTAGAAATTAGCGTTGGGATACATGATGAAAAAATTTTCTTTTCTGAGATATATTTACATCACAATTGCCATTTCTGTTTCTTTTTTTGTGAGTGATTGAAAGTTGTCTACATGCAACAAGAACATGCTTGAGGCAAACCTTGTTAAAGTTCATTTTTGTAATCTTTATATTGTATATGTTATATCTTTTTGTGTAATACCAGGTAAAAGCTGTTCTCGATGTGGCAGCAAAGGTTAAGCGCATGGTTCTACTATCAGGGACACCTTCTTTGTCAAGGTTGTATCTGGGCCTTTAAAGCAAAATAGGGGCATTTATATAAATCTTGTATCATTCTTGGGTTGAAATTAATTGATTTACTTTTATCTGTGTGGTTCTTTTAGCTTCTATGTGATTTGTTTGTTTTTCTATTCAGCTTATTTTTACTGTTTCCTAATATCTTATTTTATATTTTTTCCTAGGTGATCATAGGCCATATGACATTTTCCATCAGATAAACGTGTTGTGGCAAGTTACTAAACGCTGTCATGTTATTGATTTACTTTTCTCTATGTTTTACATTTTCCTGTGATTTTATTTATTTATTTATTTTGATAATGCTTCTATTTTACAGGCCTGGTTTGCTAGGAAAGAATAAGTATGATTTTGCAAAAACTTATTGTGATGTGAAAACTGTTCAGGGTTATCAAGGACAACTTTTCCAGGTAATCTAATTACTAGTCCTCAGAAAGCACTATATGGTTTTAAAAGAGGCTTATACTAAATGCTTCTGTTCTTGTAAACACTGAAATATTTTCCTTATAATTATTTTGTAAAAGGAAAGTGTGGGACCCTGCAACTGTTGTGATGCATCCTTAATTGAAGATGAAAAGGACTTTTGCTTCTTGTCTGATTATCTAATCTACTTTGTGGACTCTTCTACTTATGATTTTTATTATTTTGTATTTGGTTGGTGTCTATGTCTTACTGGTTGGATTGCTTTGTGGCTGGATTATTGACTATTTTATAGTTTCTGGTATTTTGTAATTTTGGATGATATTTTGATTGTTTGGCACAATTGAAAATCTAAGATGTTTCTTGGGATTATCCCTGCAGGATTTTTCAAAGGGTGTTCGCTTGGAGGAGTTGAATGTTTTGCTTAAGCAAACAGTCATGGTATGTTCTTGTCTATGTACACTCAGTGCATGTGAACTGTTCTCAGTATTCTGTACGGGCTGTTTTAATAACTGAAAGGGAGGAAAAAAGAATAACATTTGCAACTGCCCTGCAAACAAAATCTTTTCTTAAAGCCCTGGTTTTCAGCATAGAAATCCATTTTATAACCTTTTTTTAGGTCATTTAGGACTCTTCCTGCTGTTAATCAGCTTTAACCATTGGAACGAAATGGAGAATCTAAGTCAACGTTCTGAGCAAGGATTGAACGTATCCCTCAGTCAAAGAAAATTAATTAAGAAAAGAGGCTTTTCCCTGTGCATTGGGGAGTGGGGATCCACCGCCATGATCTGAACGTAAAACTTTTTTAAGTAGAAATGTTAGCAGTTGAGAACACAAACATTACGATGATGGCTATTTATATATTGTCATGTTTTTGCAGTCATTTAGTGTTTGCTAATGTTGTTTAGAATGTTAATAGTGTAACAACATAAATATCTTTAATTGATCAATCAAGTGACATATTGCATTTCAAATATGACTTGGAATCCTGCTTACTGAATATCATGGATCTCTGTTTTTTTTCCTCTCGACATGTGAATTGTCATTTTTGAGTATGTTCCTAACTGACTGTGCCGTTCAATTTTTTTATTTTATTTTAAATTTATTTAAAAATGGTCCCTATTTAAGAGTGTGCCTCCAGCATTTAAGGTTGTAACATTTTTCTTTTCATTTCTCAATTAAACTGAGGTACTATTGGTCTTGTCATGGTACAAATGGCCAAGGGCAGTACTTTTTTTTTTCTTCTTAAGAAGTTGAATCATCATGATACAACTTAACCTTTATGATTTTTTATCAGCTAATGCTTTCTTTTGGAAGATTATCTCATCCGAAGATGCTTTTTCTTTGTGTATTGTAGATAAGACGCTTGAAGCAGCATGTGCTTGTTCAGTTGCCGCCCAAACGTAGGCAGATCGTAAGATTACTGTTGAAGAGATCAGACATAGTTTTAGCAAAGGCTGCTGTCGTGGCGATCAATGGTTCTGAAAAAAATGCTTCAAAAGACATGACTCCTGAGGATTTAGTTGAACCTGATGGTGATTTATGATCTCCTTCGACTATATATTCTTCAGTTTCATGTGTTAAGCAATTGTGTGGTCACTTTCCTATCTCATGCTACTTCACAATAGTTCTTGATAACATGATATATCTTCTGCAAATTAGTTTATAGCAACATCAAAGAGATGTTGTAACACATTCAAGAGGATTCAACAGCATTTGCCACCATTCAAGCTAGTTAGTCTAGTTCCTCTATTATTTTTATTTATTTGAAGTTTTTGTCGTTGACAAATATATAAGCTAATATGGTTATGCCCTAGATCAAGCAAAATAATTGGCACTCTCCTTTTAGCTGACTCCATATCATTTTTCTAATCAGTAGCCGACTCCATATCATTTTTCTAATTAGTTGCTGACTCCTTATGGTTATGCGCATATTTCCATATATGCCAAGTTCAGCATAGTTGTGTTTATTAATTTTTGTTCATTCTTTTAATCTTAAGCAGCTGATCTCTTGAGGGTACTCCATTGTGGTTCTGTATGTTTCCTTTTGAAGAAAGTAGATGTCTAATCTGGTTAAGCAGAGTAACAAATTGTTTGGACTTCCATGCAATACTGACAGGCATTAAGATTCTTATGTGATATGCTTCATTATTCTTGTGGATATCTTAGCAATTGAAAAATGAAACATTTCTCCAAAATTGCTTATATTGCAAATTATCAATGCTCTATGGGATGGTTGACTTGTTAATGACTTGTTTCCCAGTCTGCAAAAAGAATGGTAATGGGAATAACCCCATATTTTTGCTTCTCTTTAGGCCTTAGTCTCTAAGCATTTTGAAGACACTTTTCTCTTCTTCATCAATCTCAATTGTGATGGGGTCTTGCGTTAATTTTGTTTATTGGGGCTCCTTTCAATTTCTGTAAACTTTGGTACTGGCATACTGTTCGGGGTATAACTAGGCTGATTTTTCTTTGCATAGTTAATAGGTAGCTGTTATAGGGCTGTTTTGTTGCCCTTGTGGACCTATGTTCCATTTATTTATCTTCTTCTTCCCCGTCATTGTAATAAAATTCTTTGTTTCCTATCCCCAAAACAAAAAACAGAAAAAAAAAAGGGGAAAGGAATGGTAATAATTCTGTAGATTTGTGTCTGAGAAGTAGCTACTAGATCATTTGAGAGCAAGCCATGTTTGAATATACAACCTGTGTGCATAGCATAATATCAGGCACTTCTTACTCTGATACTCTTGACTTTACTTTCAGATAGTGGGGCCTCTCGCGGATTGGAGAAGCTCTCATACCAAGAACTTGGTATTGCAAAGCTCTCTGGGTTCCGAGAATGGCTTTCCATTCATCCTGTCATTGCAGAGTCAGATGGAGCAGCAGACTTGGATTTGAACACCAGTTCTCCTAAAATGTTAATCTTTGCCCATCACTATAAAGTTCTAGATGGAGTACAGGTGAGACTCTTTCTCACATTTATTAGGTCTTTTTACTGAATTGAATCACTGAACATCTTGTTAATTGAAAAAGTTCTGTTTATTGTGCTATAGTGATTGCAATTGCTCTGCCAGAAATTACTTGGTGGTTGTTGCTTTCTTTATTTGTTTGGGTTCAAATGTGCTTATACTTGGTACTGTACTCTTATCAACAAGCTAGTGGGTGCTTGAATAGTTACCAAAGGCTTAACTTGTGACTGACATCTGAATATGGAAAAGCTAATTTGTGATTGACATCTAACTTGACCAATAGTTATCAAAAGCTTATCTGGATTATAGATGACACTTCTTAATGAAAAGAAATTTAACTACTTTAGAATGATGAAATGGTCAACTGTGAAACAAATGCTTCACAACCTTCTAAAGGATTTATTTTAACAAAGTAGAACTATATTCGAACTAGTATGGAATAAGTGTCCTGATGAGTTGGGTTATATTGTTGTTGAGAACATTTCTGTTATGATGCTACAGAAAATATTGACTAAAAATGCTCTATAGTAGCATTTCTTGGGCATGCATTACTCTGGTGTTATGTCAAGCACTGCTGGAAGCATAATCTTGAGTTTTATATTCATCCTGGCATCTGATTGTCTTCAATGTTGATGTTAGCTTTTTTTCAATGTTTTCTGTAACTTACCATATAAATTTTGTGATCTGGAACTGGAACTACTCAGGAGTTCATAAGTGAGAAAGGGATCAGTTTTGTTCGAATTGATGGAAACACACTTCCCAGAGATAGGCAGTCAGCTGTGCACTCATTCCAATCATTAAATGAGGTTTGTTCTGCTCTTCTTTATTTTTCACTTATTTGATCTGGTTTACAGGAGAATCCTGCTCTGTATTTATTTTCTGTCTGCAGATGTGTTTATATAAAATCATTTAATTACTTTGAAAGATTTCACTTGCATATGGAATTTCAGCAAAGTAAATGTTTTCTATTTTCTTTTGTTGATCTGGCTTCAATCTTTCTTGTGACTTGTCACTTCCATTTTATTATAGCTTTTATTATATTTGAAGTTACAGGCTGAAATATATGGTCAGCCATCTTTTTCTGAAATATATGGTCAGCCATCTTTTTCTGAAATATATGGTCAGCCATCTTCGTCTGCTGAAGCAATTTTTCATCTGGCAACTTGTAAACTTCTACCTTAATTTTTGGTCTAAAACCCAGTGACTCTGATGAGTTGTCTATGATAACTGTCTGGAATGTGTTTTACTTCTTTCTTGCAATTAATAAGTTAGATTCTTGTTGATGTTACTTCTTAGATATTATTAATGCAAATGACTATCATCCACACTTTTGTGTTTGAGAAACTATTATAAAAATATTTGTTTCTTCATTGTCTTGCCCTCTATGATTCTTCTACCTACCCACAAACTTGATCACATATGAATGTCCAATATAATTAATTTTTTGGCACACAGATGCACTAATTTGTATTTGGATTAGGGCAGTAAATTGGGTTCTACTTGTTGCTTGTAATGCAGACAATAGCTTACCCCTCTCCCTATATTTAGCCTTGTTATATTATGTGGCCTCTATCAACTCAGTACATATATTTGTTCATCAGGTTAAAATTGCGATAATTGGTATAACTGCTGGGGGTGTTGGACTTGATTTCTCATCAGCACAAAATGTTGTGTTCTTGGAGTTGCCTCAATCACCATCATTGATGCTTCAGGTCTAATACTTTAACTCGTCTGTCTGCCTGTTTGCTATTTAAGCGAAAGTTTACTATTATAAAGCATACATACATCTTTTTAACCCAATTGGTGGGGGAGTTGTACAAGGCAACCGATTGGTTGGTCTGCTTTCTTGTTCATAATGCTGGGTAATTGTTGCAGTAAGAACAAAGAAGTGAAGAGAGAAAATAAGAATCTTGGCTACTAGGGTGTGTTTTGTAATGTTTTCTAAAATGGTGATTTTAAGAATAGAAAATGCTTTGTTAAAAGTTTTCCAAACTGAAAACAGTGAGAACATGTTTGGTATGGTTTTTGAAAATGAGTAAAGTAGTTTTGAGGAAAAAATTGCAATTTGTTTTGAAAACTGTTTTTGGAAATGGTGGAAAACAATTAAAAGTTGCTTTTAAGTTTTTAGTTAAAATTTTAAAAATAATGTTTTCTATTTTTTAAAATAAAATTTGCAAAAGATACAACCAAACATGTTTTCTGCTATTTTCTGTGTTTGGAAATGAATAATAGTTTTTTTGAAAAAATAACCAAAGAGCCACTAAATGCCCAAAAATGAGCAGCAATAGCAGGAAGATCATGAAAAGAGAACTCTAATCTGCCATAGAGGAAAATAACTTAACTTGAGTTGATTAACCTAATTTTTGGACCTTATAGTATTTAAATTCTAACACATCTCCTCATATGCAGGGGCTAAACTAAATTAAGGGACATTTCACATTCATTCAGACTGAAATACAGACAAGGACAAAACAAAGACCCAACTAGGGTTGCATCATGATTTAATACATAATGATGAACTAGCTCTGATACAATGTTGAGAAACCATTAATTGCAAAAAGTTAAAAACAATTATGATAAATATTGTTGATATTTCTTGGATAGCTTTCCTTCTTTCGTTAATTTTCCCCGGACAACCTTTATAGCCTAAAAGACGTAAGATATTACTTAAAGGTCACGGATGGCCACATTCAGAGAATAATTTGAATTATTGGTATGTCTGGGCCTCAAAACCCTGTTCATCTCTTTGCTGATAGAGCTTGAATAAGGATCGCTCCTAAGTTGCAGGATTGCATTAGTTACTAAGCACATAGGTGATTGAGGTTCTACTAGTTCATAAAATGAACAAATTGTAGATGTGGATGCTTAGATGGAGTATTGTAGGCAAGAAACATAACTTTTGGAATTAATGCTAGTAGGAAACATTTAATGCCATCAAGGACAAGATGGAGGAAAATTGGTTGAGCTTGTTTAGTTCACATTGTTGGGCATGCTAGAAATGTTTTTATGGCTTCATCTAAAATAGCCATGTCCAAGTCCTGATATACTTTTAAACCCAAAACTAACAAGCCTGCAATGTGTCCATACTATTAAGAGAGAATTTTCCATATTTGATATGCCTATGATATTGGGCTGCATGGGCAATTGTCAGTCCTATATAACAACTTATGGTTGTAGAAATGAGTGGATAATGATATCTAGAATGAGATAGCTTCTTGTGGGAATAATTCTCATTTATCATAACATAGGTATAGATGTACAATAGAAGAATAGAAGAAAAAACCAAAGAAGGAAAGGGTAAAAGATACTAACTTCTAAGGAAACTAAATATTCTAGGATATTCACACATTTACAGCCGAGATTCTCTTAGAAAAATAGGAAAGTTGACTAAACGGTTTTGAAACTTTCCAACACTCTCCTCAAACTGGCTTGAAGATATCTTCCATGGTCAACTTGCTAATGAAGTTTTCAAACTGTTTCTTGGGCAGTTCCTTTGTCAGTATATCTGCTACTTGCTCAATTTTCTAGATATATGGCAGATAGATTACTCTCTCATCTATTTTCTCCTTGATAAAATGCTTGTCTACCTCCACATGTTTAGTTTTATCATGAATAACTGGATTGTGAGCAATAGCTATTGAAGCTTTATTGTCACAATACAGTTTCATAGGTAGGGAATGAGAAACCTTTAATTCTTCCAGCAACCTTTTAATCCATAATGCTTCACAAATTCCATGAGCAACATCCCTAAAGTCTGCCTCTGCACTATTCCTTGCCACCACATTTTGTTTCTTACTGCGCCATGTTATTAGGTTTCCTCCAACAAAAGTGCAATAGCCAGATGTCGATCTTCTATCATTGATACTTCCAGTCCAATCTGCATCAGTGTATAATTTAACCTGTAATCCCATGTCCTCCAAATAATAAACCTTTACCTGGAGTCCTTTTATTTTGATGGTTTCTTTTTCTGGTATAAACACGAAGCTCAGAAGGGAATATTTGATAGTATTTCTCCCCCTGTTTGTGAATCAGATATGCCTTGTATAGGTAGACTAGGATTTCCATTATTTTCGCCAATTAAAGTACTGGTTTCCTAACCCTTTAAGAGTGGATGTCAATGTTAAGGAAAACATTTGGAATAGGCTCAGAGGTTTGCTAGAGCTCATCTTCGGTTTTCTTTTTCTCCCTTTGAAGATAGTTATGGCCAAAAAAGGGATGTTTTTCAAAAAAACATCCATGCTGATATGAATTTTTCTAGTTGGAGGGTTAAAACATTTGTATCCCTTTTTATTAGGAGCATAGCCAAGGAAAACACATTTTTCTGCCAAAGGATCAAAGCTTGGATTGAAGATTGGTTGGTATATGAACAAAAATAGTGCATCCAAACACCTTTAGTGACAGGTCTGATGTTATCCGATAAGTAGGAAATACCTTTTTTAGGCACTCCAAAGGAGTGATGCATTTTAAAACTCGAGTAGGCATCCTGTTATTGAGATAATAGGCAGTTAAAATAGCATCACCCCATAAATATTTAGGAACTTGCATTGAAAACATTAGGGCCTGGGCAATCTCCAACAAGTGGTGATTTTTTCTCTCAGTAATGCTATTTTGTTGTTGGGTGTCACGACAAGTAGATTGATGTTGAATACTTTTTGTTGAAAGAAACGTTCCTAACCTTTTGTTAAAATATTCAGTACCATTATCGATTCTAAGTATACTGATTTTTGTTTAGAACTGAGTTTCAACCATATTATAAAAATTTTGAAAATTTTTTGACAACTTCAGATTTGTCACTTAACAAGTACACCCAACACAAACGTATATGTTCATCAATAAATGTAACATACCATTTCTACAAACGTATATGATCATCAATAAATGTAACATACCAGTTCTTACCAGAATTAGTAGTGATTTTTGCGAGACCCCAAACATTACTATGAATTAAATAAAAAGGTTTGGAAGAATGATAAGCTTTTGATTGATAGGTGTTTCAGTGACTTGGATATGTGGCAAACATTACAATGAAGAGAATTGCAATCCAGATTTTTAAATAAGCTAGGAAACAAATGTCTGAAATAGAGAAAATTAGGATGTCCTACTCTTAGATGCCAAAGCATTATTTGTTCACGTACAAAAGTAGACCTAGTACTACTACTTAAACCCTGAGCTTGTTTATTGTTGAATAAAGTCTCATCAAAGTAGTAGAGTCCATCAATCATCCTAACACTGCCAATCATCCTCCCTGAGAGTTGGTCCTGAAATTCACAATGGGAAGCAAAGAAAATGACACAACAATTAGAATCCCGTGAGAGTTTACTAACAAACAGCAGGTTACAGGTAAGTTTAAGGATGTGAAGGGCAAATTTGAGTTCTATTTTCTCAGAGATTTGGACAAAACTTGTTCCAGTGATGGATGAACAACTTCCATATGCAATTCTAATATTTTTATTATCAGAACAAAGAGAATAAGATTGAAATAATTGTGAAGTATTAGTTATATGATCAAATGCACCGGAATCAATGATCCATGGTGCAAGATTTAAGCAATAGGAGTATGCACTAGAGTCATCACTTGTTTAGGCCAATGAACCAGTAGGAAGACCAGAGGCAGAAGTAGATTTTAGCATTTGAAGAAAATGATCCACCTGCTCAACACTTAGGAAATTAGCTTTATTGGCTTTAGGGACTATCGGGTTGTTGCTAGAGGGTCCAGATTTGTTGCTCTTCCAGTTTGCTAGCTTTCCATGGAGTTTCCAGCAATTTTCTCGAGTTTGGCGTGGCTTATTGTAGTAGTCACACTATACTCGGGGCCTATCTTCCAACCTCCTTTGATTAGAGTAAGGTCGCTATGCATAAATATTGGTAATAGTCAAATTTGTGTTACTAGCAGCATGAGAGGCAAAATTATTGACAGCAACTAGAATAGACTTTTCCACAGTCTCATCCTTCTTTTTCTTCATCATTACACTCCTTTGACAATCTTCTCATCGTATCTTAGAAAATACTTCCCCGAGTGGGGTTAGAGGCCGTTTCCTTAGGATTCTCCCCTTAATCAAACTTATTGTTATGTTCGGCCAAGAATTTAAAAATTCTTGCATTCTCTACCATCTTATTGTGATTACAATCAGCAAGATTCTTCCATTCATAATCGTTGAATAATTCCAGATCTTGTGATGCAAGAATTAATAGCTAATTAATAAAGTCAAGGGTCAAGTCCTAGTTTAAAGAAAATATTAATGAGAGTCAATCTTGTTATATGTAACCCTTAGTAAATGAAATCTAGAAAAATTGAGAGTTGTAGAGGCATCTTAGAAAGTATTAAAGATAGTTTTAATCAAGTACTATAAAAAAGAGAGCATGATGAAGTGAATAAATATCAGAGTTTACAGCATAAAAAATTAGTGTTTTCTAGTAACTTGCTAAAGCTACTGTTCTGAAGGTTTTCCATATTTTCTTCCTTAAGAAATCTTGGCTCCAACAGTGTTTGGAGTAAAATTATTTCTAAAATTATGTATATAGTAAACTGAATCAGTTTTCAGTTTACATCATCTTGTCATAGGCCCTTAAGAACATTGAAATTCCTTGTTACACTGCCGTCTCCTTGATAAGTGTTGCTGATCTTCTGTTGCAGTTCATAAATCCGAGAGTAATTTCCAAGGTCAGAGTACATTTGACTCACATTGTCCCAGAGTTCCTTTACAGTAGAATAGCATATGTAATTAGCACTAATCACTTCATCCATAGCATTCACGAGCCATGCCATCACCATGGAATTTTCAACATCCCATATAACATAAGATGAGTCTGTCTTCTTGGGCTCCTTAGCTTCACCAGTCAAGTATCCTATCTTCCTTTTTTCACGAATATACATCCTGACAGATTGTGACCACCGCAGGAAGTTGACCTCATTCAATTTTATATTGGTAATTTGGACATAGTAAGGTTTAGAATGGGTAGATTTGTGTTCAGGTTTGGTTTCGGATTTAGCTGTATTTGGAGTTTCAGCCATGGCTAGAGAAACGGAAGAGAAGGGCAAAGTTGAACAAGGAAGAAAACCCTATAGAGATTAGGGTTAGATTAGAGCCGATAAGGGAAACTAGGGTTTACACAAGGCCAAGAGTCGAACCTAGCTCTGATACCATCTAAAATGAGATAGCTTCTTGTGAGAATAATTTTCATTTATCGTAACATGGGTATAGAGCTGTATAAATAGATGTACAAGTAGAAGAATAGAACTAAAGAAGGAATGGACAAAAGATGCTAACTTCTAAGGAAACTAAATATTCTAGGATATTTACACATTTGCAGCCGAGATTCTCTTAGAAAAATAGGAAAGCTGACTAAACAGTTTTGAAACTTTTCAACATGATATGATTTTATCTCAATTGTAATATGATTCATGTGTGCCATTTTGAAAATTTAATTTCTAAGAAAGTTATATATGTACATACTGTAATTACCCGATATTTTTATTGAGATAGTTGTAGTTAAACATGTTCTTATGTACATAGCGTTTAATGCGATGTCACATCATGATTTATGTGAAGCCATGTTATGTTGCATGTGACAGAAAAATGAGATAGAATATTCAGATTCTGCATAAAATTTTATGCAATGTCGCAGAATGATTTATGTTAAGCCATGTTATCTCGTGGGTGACAGAAAATTGAGATAGAATTTTCATATTTCGCATAATGATTTTTGCAAAGCCACATTATCTCCTGTGTGACAGAAAAATTAGAGTTTTCAGATTCCAAGTAACATTTTTCACAATGCTGCATAGTGAGAACTGTGCTTTGTATGTTTGCGTGTGTGTATGTAAAATGTTATTTGTCATCTTTTATCTTTTACTTCATTTTGATTTTGGATGGAAAGGTTTGTGTTTGTTGAACTTGTTATTTTTTATTTGTGATTTTTCATTTTTTAAACCCTTATAGGTAAATATCTGCTTCATTTTCACTTTTTCTATCATTTTATTTCCTTTTTGTTTTTTTCTGTAATGTTGACCCTTTCATGCGTGGTTTTGTTTTTAACTTATTTTGAAGGCTGAAGACAGAGCTCACAGGCGAGGGCAAACCATTGCAGTTAACATTTATATCTTTTGTGCCAAGGTGCTCTTTTCTTTTGTTTAGCAAATTCCTCAAACTTATTTATACGTGTATTTCTCTTTATTAGATGAATGATGGGTTTAGTTTATGGCAGGATACAATGGATGAGTCACACTGGCAAAATCTGAACAAGAGTCTGCGCTCTGTATCATCTGTGACAAATGGAAAATATGATGCATTGCAAGAGATAGCGGTATCATTTCTATCAATTAGCTAATAGTGTTAATGTATTGTACTGTCTAGAGGTGGTTCCTTAAATATTCCTGAATATTGGGGTTAGCAGATGAACTTTTAGATGTGGCATTCCCAAAGGAGCAGCTGTTATTTGTTCTATTGCAACAAATCCTCTGTGAACTTCCAGTTCTGTTCTTTATTGGCAAAACTATGGATTTTCTAGTGGTTATATATAGTGTTTAAAGTAGTCTCCTCTTCTGGCTGAGATGGGGTTCTACTTTCAGTTATTTTAGGATCTTGTAAAGAATCTATATGTTACCTTTCATAGCTGAATCTTTTTTTCTGTCTTATATTTTGTTTGGGTACTGGTCATGGTTTATCATGTTTTTTGCAAGATTAAACTTTATGTTTCTGGTTTGTCAGGTTGAAGAAATTTCTTATCTGGAAATTTCTGGTAAAACTGGAAGACGCAAAGATCAAACTCTGGATCAGGTGGCATCTTGTGAGCTCTTTCAAGAGTTAAAGAAGTTGCCAAATTCCAATGTAACTCAGGAGACACGGCCTATTAATACAAATGATGAAGTAGCTGCCAATATGAATGAAAAGTTATTAGAACAAAGTAAAACCGACCATAGCTCAGCTGAAAAGGATGATCTTCGTATTAAGGTATGTCTTCCATCTTATGAAAACTTTTGTTGTTTTATTCCAAAGTTGAAATTTTCTTTCATATTTACCATTTAACTTGCAAATTTTGCTCTAGTTTGCTTAAAAAATAATAAATTTTATTGGTAAAACAGCGTAATACAGTTCCTGATCTAGACATTGCTAAGGGTTATGTTTCAATGGGTAAAGTAGAAGAAATAACTCATTCTGGTGCTGAAATCGTAATTCCTGAAAAGGTCTCTTATGAGCTGGATAAAGTTCAAAAAGACAAGGATGAACCAGAAAAGGTTTTCTGCCTAACACAAATTAATACTCTACTGTCTTTTAGTTTTATATTGGTGCAACTTTTAGTAAATCTGGTATGCAGGAAAGCAAATCCCAACTTCAAACAACAGATATGGATAATGTTGAATTACTTCTTCCAACTGAAGCTGAGGAATGCATTGCTGATCAAGTAAATTTTCTGCGGTTTGAGGTAAAAATTGATTCTTAATGCTTACCATTGCCTTTATTTACCATTTTTTTATGACAAGGAAATTGTAATAAGTATGAAATTTGTATCACTGGATAATTTATTTATAGAGTTTGCAGCAGTTCTTAGTTCCATTAACCTTACAAAAGTGGGGGAAAGTTGCAAAGTTTGTATCCAGCTCATTTGCTGCCTTTAAGTGTATCTGTGAGCAATGTTGAATGAGTCAAAATTTGATTCATTATAGTGACTTTTACAGTGAACATCACCAATGCAAAAATTAGAAACAGTAGTTTGTTACAATTGGCTTTATCTGCTTTTCAGGTGAGCCAATATACTGGAAGGATCCACTTATATTCATGCTTTCCAGGGACAGATTCAAGACCGAGGCCACTTTTTCAGAGTTTCCGATCAGATGAACTTGATAACAAGGAACGAATCTCCGGATATTTGAAGGACAATCCAGCTTATAGGCATACTATTCTGGCATTCATAAGTGACTGGAATAAATTACGACCTATTGAAAGAACTAAGTTACTTGGAAAGCCTCTGCAACTTCCTTTATCTGTTGAGTTGTGCTATTTGAAGGAAACCATGAACCACTGCTGCGGGGTACGTCAAAATGTGCTTGAAGTCTGATCTATCTGTCTCTTATTGTGCATTACACCATTACATTGCTTATTTCCAATTGTATATAGATTATTAATTCATTATGGTGTTACCTATGTTCTTACCACAATGTCATGAATGGTTTGGGAACAATTGAAGTCTGATCTATCTGTCTCTTATTGTGCATTACACCATTACATTGCTTATTTCCAATTGTATATAGATTATTA
>JAXCLQ010000011.1:17493676-17746563 GCA_035584115.1 Cedrela odorata | reverse complement strand
CAGACTGGAAAGGATGAAGACACTAACATGTTTGGGTCTTCCTGAGCATCTCCGGTGGATCATTGAAGCTAAAGTACATCTAGCAGGTGAGTTAAACCATTCATTCATTAAACGTTTACTAGGTATAAGAAGAAGTTCTTATTCAAAGAAGAGAAGAGCTAAGAGAATAAGAGTTTGCCATAAGTGTGCAAGAAGGAACTGCGACACACGCTATAAAAATCATGGATATTTGTCTATAAATTGAGAAGATAAAATTAACTACATAAAGTATAGGCTGAGTAAGGAGTCTCTGGATAATATCCTTGAGACTCTTGAGACGCATCCTTATAAAGTGGTTCAATGCATTCTTTTAGATTTATGGGAGTTATTCAAAAATGAAAAACAGCGTTATAGTCTTGGAAATCTGAAGTTAAAAGACCCTATTTGCCAGTTAATAAGAAAACTAGATGGGAAGCCGATCATCGACTCATAGAAGGCGTTTAAGCTGTTTCTGGACGTAAAACCAGAGGAAGATCTGAGCCACAATCACAACTACCATAGTGCATCAGGTGTACTGTTTACCTTTGGAATTTTCTATGCATGTCTTTTACTTTTTGATTTTTTTTTCTTGCATATTTTTTTATGTTTAGCAGTTCGTTTTAAATTACTTTTTCGACAATTGTGTTTACTTTTGCGATAATTGTACTTACTTTTTCGATAATTATGCTTACTTTTCTGATAATTATGCTTACTTTTGAGATAATTGTGTTTATTTTTTCGATAATTGTACTTACTTTTTTGACAATTGTACTTACCTTTTTTTATAATTGTGCTTACTTTTTTACATTTGTACACCTAATATTTTTTTCTCCTCTAATCACAGCTGTTTCACCTCGTAGAACTGTTCTTTTACTCTCTTCTTTTCTTTAAATAAACATTCATTGCTGATAACAAACAATCAATTTTGTAAGAGAGAAAAATGGCTGAATTCTCAAGCCGCAGAATCAAAACCATTTGTGTTTTTTGTGGTACGAATTTTGGTAAGGGTAAAAAATACAATAATGCAGCCATTGAACTTGGTAAAACTTTAGCTACCTAAAAAATCAATTTGGTGTATGGAGGAGGCAGTTTAGGACTACGGGGTTCCGTAGCAGTAACTGTAAATGTTGCAGGCAGCAGTGTACTAAGTATCATACTAAAACCTTTAGCTGCAAAGAGAGATATCAATGGTACGACTATAAGTAATGAGTTTTAGGTCATGAGCATACATGGGCGAATGGTACACATGTTACTAAATGCTAATGCCTTTGTTGTGTTACCTGGTAGTTTTGAAACATTAGAAGATATCTTCAACATTGCGTCCTGAACCCATTTCAATTGTCACAAAAAGTCATTAGGTTTGTTTAATATTAACGGTTTCTATGATGGTTTATTGTCTTTTCTTGATCATGCTGTGGAATAGGGTTTTATGACACAAGCAAACTGGCACATTCTCGTCTCAGCTTTAAGTGATGGTAAACTGATTGACCAACTTCAAAACTTTGTGCCAAAAGTTGATTCATTAATGTCGCAGTTGGTTTGGGACTCTGAAGAAAAAGGCAACAAGAAGCGTGAGCTGGATCTTAACCTCAGGTTGTAACTTTCTTACCCTCAAAATCATTCTTTTATACTTATATGGTATTTAGATTTGCTTTTACATTACTTATTGTTAATTTGAATTTGTTCAAATTGATGAATGTAATTGACAAAGACCCAAAACATATTTATTGTAGTCAACATGGTAACAAAGATGTCATGATCACATAATTAAGCATATTAAGGATACATAATCCAGGCTAATGACAACAGTGAATATAAGTAACACTATTAATAGTAAAATAATACACACACACACACACACACACACATATATATATATAAATATATAGTGTATATACCATATGTATATATATATATATATATACATGAAACTTAAACTAATACTAATATATATATGTATATGTATAGGGTTGTATGGCATATATGAGAAATAGTTTAATTAATGCATATATATATAATGTATTAGTAGCATATATGCATATATACCTAAATAAAATACATGTAATATATATATATATATATATTATATATATAATACATTATTACCATATGTGCATATGTACCTAAATAAAATGCATGCAATACATAAATATATAATGCTTATACCATACATATACATACACCTATATATACCTCTGTAAGCTTTAAAAATTCAATTCAATCGATCATGTTTTAAACTCTTGTAAAGTGAAAGCCAAAAACAAAAGCCATGTGAATAAGTTATTACCATGCATGCACATACACCAATATATACCCCATTGGCTTTAAAAATGTACTTTCATTTGACTTGGCTTTCATTTCCCAAATTCAATTAAAGCAAAATCGTATGTGAGAAGCCAAGAGACAACGGTTTTAAAGGGGAAACCGAGAAGCCATGCATGTGTAGTTTAACTTGGCTAATTGAATGCAAATATGGCAAAATTGAAGTAAAGACCGAGAGAGGATGAGTTGGTAAACTGAAATTGTGGAATGGCCAGTGAAGAGATGGTGGATTTTGGTTGAGCAAGAAGGGAAAAGTGGTTGAATGATGCTGATTTGGAATTGAAACCAAGAGAGAGAAGTGATAGGTGAGGTATTGTATTGGTTTGGCAAGTGAAATGGTAATTGAATTTATGAAATTGTTATTGTGTATAGATAAAATTGTGATATATCTATATGTTATTTTAGTGTTGTGGCAGATTATATACAATTAGAAAGAGTGAAATTTGGTAAAATTTGGGACAAGGCCGAGAGGAAGCAAGCAAGGGTGGTTGGCTGATGTTAAAGTGAAACCGTGGAAGAAGTGCCTTGTCGAAATTTGAAGAATCAGGTGAGGAAGTGGTTTGGCTAAGAGGAGGCAGTGTTAAGAGCAGAACACAGCAAAGAAAGAAAGTAATTTCGACAACTTAGGTGAGTTGTGTGTTAATTGGATGTTGATTTGATAATTAGACATGCATTAGTAGTGTAATATATTAAGATTGTGTTGTCTTGTGGAAATTGCATTGTTGAAACAATTAGATGCGTGTTAAATTGATTGAAGCAGTATGAAACCATGAGGAATTATTGTTGTAATGGGAAAATATGAGGTACGAAATATTGTCGATAAATTTGCGAAGTGTTGATGCAAGTGATGTGGTATTGCTGAAAATCAAGAACACAAACTTACAACGCCGGTAGGTCGTAGTTGTGTGTTCAAGTAGGGGATGATTTAAATTGATAAAATTGTTATATAGAAGTGTCAAAAGACATATTTGGGGTACGTGAATAGAGTGTCGAGCGAGTGAGTGAGCGAGCGAAACCCATGAGCATCAGATGTAGAAATTTCTGCGCAGGGTTCGGTTAAATTGGGATTCCGGGAGTTCCAGACTTAGATTGAAAAATCGTAAAATGTTATGAAAACCAGACATATAAGAACATGACATATCCAAAAATTAGGTCAATATGTTCACCAAGTCAGTACAGTTTATTATTTGAACCTAACCGCTCTGTCGAAGGTTCACAGCCGACTACACTTAGCAAGGTGGCGAAAAACGACTATAACTTGAGCGTTCGGACTCGAAATGTGAATCTGCAAAAAGTGATAGAAACTAGACATATAGTAGAATGTATCTTCAAAAGCTTAAATTGAAATACCTTACCTGCGTGATGCATCACGATGTTGAAAATTGTCGATGTGCAGAATGCACAGTGCGGGTGCCTGAAATAGGCAAGTTCGATCTAGTTTTTGAGGGGAAAGGCAGGTTTCATGCATAGCATGTTCATGTATCTATTTAGTTATATATATATGTGTGTGTGTGTGTGTGTGTGTAAGAAAAAAGAATGAATCTAATACAGTAATATATATATATATATATATGTTGTAAATCGTCAAGCCGACCGTCCGCCAACGCCGCGATAGTACGAATACACCGTAGTTACTACGATAAGTGGGTGATTGTTTGTGTATTTATGTATGTTTGTACTTGAAATGAGTATTGAAATCATGTATGATGTACATGCAGTTTAAATCATACTAAGTTGTGTTGAGATGCACCTAGATAATTATGCTATATAATAATAAATAGTAGTGATAGGTGATGATTTATTTATGTCTATGTATAGGACATAGATGCAAGTGACAATTGTTACCTATATATATATATACACACTTATGAATATATTACGTGATGATACAAAATGAAAGATTGAGATGTTGAATCTTATAAACTGTTTGTATATGATGATTGAGTTATGACAAAGGGATGGCGATACGTAACACTCCTGATAACTGAATTATAACTTGAGGGATGGCAATACGTAACACCCTAAGAGTACCTACGGGTTATTTTCGTGTTTAGGGGGACGGCAATACGTAACGCCTCTAAACACTAGTATTTCTTAATGTTAAGGGAGACAGTGATACGTAACACTACAAGACACTGGTGTGTTCATTTAGGTGTTTAAGGGGACGGCGATATGTAACGCCTTTAAACACCAACATATTATAAAATGTTGTGAAATGTGTGATATATGTTGCTATGCAAAATGCTCTTGTACATAAAATAATTATTATATAACATTATGTGTTTAATGCTATACTATGAATGTAAGCCCAAAAATGAGAAATGATTTAGTGTCTACATCCACTCACTAAGTCAAGTAAGACTCACCCCTCTCTCTTTTTTTTAGTTTTTGCAGGATCTGATAACTTAGTGAGTAGATAAGATGACTTGAAGGCACGATGTAGAGGATGAGTCATCAGTCGCAGTCACCACTGTGTCGGGTCCATCTCGTATAGAGATCGGTTGTTTTACTTTGTATTTTGTATATTATGTAGCACATGTTGCTAAGATAGCATGTATATAAACTGACATGTGTACAGTTAGTATTATTTTGTAATACATAGTGTCATTTGGGATTGTGTATATGTATATGTGTATTAGCAATGACGTCATAATGCCTTGATATATATATATATACTTGATTTGAGTCTGACTGAGATTTCATATACAGCAGGTTATATAAGGCTTAGAGTGATGGGACGGACCTATCACCTGCCGATAACATACTAAGTTTGGGGGATGTTACAAAAGAGTTATTACATTGAAACAACTTTACTATATAGTATATTCGTAAAATGATCTTGGTCTTAGGTTTACTAACATGGGTTAGTTAATAAATCGGATAAATTCAGATAGTTCATCTCAATGAACCATAAGCTTGGGGAAGCTTGTACATATATGTGAGTGAGTGCTCATTGAAGAATGGGTTCATTAAATTAACTCAAAAACTCCTGATAGATATTCCATAAGACCGTCAATAGAAGCTCTTTCTGAGTTGAGTAAGCATATGAAATCCTTTGACTTGAGATGCCATGGTGATCTTATGTGTGATCCTCTATTTTTAAATGCCAAGCATATCATAAACTTTCATGGTCTAATCTCTAAATGGTTGTTAGGAATAGACTGACACACATAAAGGTTAGTATGTATTTAATAAAAGATCTATTATTCCTTTTTATTGGGGTGAATATCCCGTAATCTTTAGAATCATACTGCATTCATTCTCTAATCAGAGTAGTCATTGAAAATGAGTTTCTAATGTTTAAGATAAAATTAAAAAAGAGTTTATAAATATTATCTAAGTAGTGTGAATTTAAAGTTAAAGTAAAGTTGAGTGCAATATAGACTTGACAGTATAATCTACATCTATATACTCAACTAGGATATTAGATGACGTAAGGATTATGCGTATACAATAACTTAATTTGTGTGGTGTTGGGTTCGACGAAGGCGTGACTCGATGGATCGGTTTATGGACATACAACTGCCTGTGGGGGAGGGAGCCATTGCCGTCACACAGACCATGCAAAAAGGCTCCCAAAATACCATGGACATCTACATATGCATATTTTAAGATTTAAACAATTTTATACAATATATCAATATAAAAAAAAAAGTGAACATACTTTAAGGTCGATATCCAAAACAAGCTCCTGCAATTTCAGTCAGCTTTGAGGCGTGTCACACACACTGGGTTGATAATGACTGGTTCTAATTACCCGATTTGTGTTTGGAAACTTAGAACAAATTTTTCTACTTTTAAAAAACTTCTACTTGTTTTTTTGGAAGAGAAGAAAACATATGAAACTCTTTTATCACTTTCCTCTTCTTCCCTTCTCTCTCTATTCTTTTCGTTCTTCTCAACAATGGTGTTTTCGACAAAGAGTAGAAGAAGAAGAACAATGTTTAGGGTTTTCAATTCTCAATTGAAATTTAAGAGTAAATCCAAAACCCACATACCCCTTGTTTTCATCCATTCACTTAATTTTTCAAATCAATAGAATGGTTACAAGTGGCTCACTCTCACCCATGGATTTCAAAATTCATTTCATTTCCATTTATTCATTTAACAGTATCTGGTTCTAGAGGTACGAATGTAGGATCTGGAGAAAGATCCTATATCTTAGGTAGGAGTAATGAGGATTGTCTAGGTCATGTGGTTGTAGGAGCTAGATGAGGTGTCCGTTTTCATCAAAAGCATATATCTCAGGCTGAGAAGCTAAGATCCTATAATGTGTTGGGAAAGTAGCATCAAATCATCTTGCTAGTTCTGAAGCAAAGTAGAATTGGAGTTTTTCGCTTTGTGATCTTTTAAATATACGTTCTGATGAGTTGATTTGTGCTTAGGTAGCTACTACTTGATGATTATCTTTATAAGATCTCACCCATTTTGTAGGTAACAAGTCTATCAGTTGTTATCGATAGATACGTTTAAGAACATATGTGCAGCTGGGGACTTGTTCGAATTCCACATTGATAAAGATGGAATTTGAGATCTGGTTTGGTAAGACGGTGTCCATGGTATGATCTTGAACTCTGTACATTATCTAGTAATGTACTGTGGCCATGTATGTTAAACCTGTTGGGACTGCGCCGTTCATTTGGATTTGTAACTTGAGACAAGTTGGTAGTTGGAGGTCATTTATGGGCATGTTGAAATTGGGGAACATGGTGACCATGATAGTTTCAGTGTTGAATGTTGTCTGCACTATGCCGATATAGGCATGCTCGTAGTTGGAAAATCTAGTGTCTAATAAGGCGATTTTAGGTGTCACCGAAAGTTTTTTCCTTGCATGGTATGTAAGAGCAAATCTAATTCCACCAAAGTACAGCTATGTGTAACATTTTTGTTTCCATGTAGAGATCAGGTGGTTTAGGATTTCGATTTGGACAAATTGTTCATATTGAGATGCCTGAAGTTTGTTGGCATTGAACTTGAAGCATTGTATATACTCTTTACATTTATGAGGAGGAGAAGATACAAGGGTTTTTATAGTTTTAGTAAAAGAAGAAAAAGGATTTTTATAAACATGGTAAGGGTTCATAGATGGAAGTTTAGAAAAAGGAAGGGATTCAGAGTTATGTATATATTGTATTTCATATAAACTAGCTATTTTATAAGAATTTGTACGTTGTAAAGAAGACTCTGAGAGTGTCTGGAGGGTCATAAGAAAAAGAATAGATCTTCAACTCAGAAAATAAATATCCAAAATAATTTTTACAAACAAAATAGCAAATCGTGAATGGATTTTAGAAAGATGTTGCAAAAATATCTTTTTGCCAGTGTTTTTGAAAACAGGTTTTTTTTTATCAGAAAAATCTACAAGCTAATCTTGCCATTAATTATGAAAACAAAGCAACCGGCTTTGATACCAAATATGGGTGTGAAGTCCGTCTTTTGATGCCAAAGTATTCTAGCCACGCTGCTCATCTATTGCAACTTACTAAGGCTACTATAGAGCGTGCATTGTTTTACCTTGATCATATTGATGACTAGTAGGAAACAAGATTTAGGTATTCTTTTGTTTTCTTGGTTGAAAAAATTCTTCAGGTGAATGCAATCTAAAAAATATGCGGACACTTTGTGTCGCTTGCCATTATGATGTTACTGTAACTATATGCTCTGTGCTTAACAAGGGCAAAGGCGAGGAAACAACTTAAAGTCATCATGGGTTGCCTAAGAACTTATCAGAATATTGATAGGACTGCCTCTCATACAAAGGTAAATCCCAAGAGCATGAATCTTCAGTTTTTCAGGGTATGTCTGATTTTTTATGCATTAAATGCAACATGCATTACTTTTCAAGACAAACAAAATATGGATGAGAAAATTCCAGTGCGCTAATGTTTTAAGTTTTCAATAGGTAGACTACAGAAATTTATTCAGTCGTGATATAATAATCTAAACTTCATCATGCTTTTCATCTTGAAGGTTTTTAGTAGAGTCATTACAAACAAGTTTTCTAATTCTACTATAAACAGTTGAATGTTTCAATGATCAGTTGACCTAAATATATCAAGATAAGAGTTATTCTCTAGCCTAAACACTAAAACATTTTTGTTGTTAACATATTTTTTGCCATGTATATTGATATTTGAGATTGCAAGGATTGGATCCCAAGAAAATGCATAGAGATTCATCTTTTGAGTTTAAAACATTATATAGGATTGCTTGTTTCGTAGATTAAATCAGGGAGTAGTTTACAATCAGGTCTTGAGAAGAAAGACCCGACTTTATATTGTGATACGTTTAAGCTAAAAATAAAAGGCCATTTTATCTTTCTAATTTGTGCAAGTGTTGAAGTTAATTCGAGGACAAAGATGATACCATTAGTAATGTGCTTTAATTTTTCAATTCAGGACCAAGGGCATCTGGAGATAGAAGGACAGGCTTTTAGTCGAAGTTCCTCAAAGTTCCTATTCTAGAGGTGGCATAAGCTAGAGTGTTGGAAGTGAAAACTTGAATTCCTTCAAAGTTAGATAGCCTAAATATAAGCTGTAATGCCACCCACCCGAAAGGGTTAAATATCATTCAAACTTATTAAATAACACGTTTGACTATAAAAAAAAATTAATACTTATTAAAACTTCATAAATATAAAATTATTCAATAATTTCTAATTACTAATAACAATAAGTTTTCAAAGATAAAATATGTCATCAAATAAAGTAATAAATGAAAAATACAAAAATCTTAAATTCTAAGGAATTAATGGATAGCAAAAACTCACTAAAATTCATCCATTATGTTTATAATCTTTCAATTATTTGTGAATCACAATAAAATATAATGAATTTTAAGTTTAATAAGTATATCAAATTTTCATATTCACAAAATATAAATATAATATATACAATGCATATGCATAATATGACATGAGATAAAAATTATAGTTGTTTTAAAAGTTTTAAAATAGTTAATCACTTTATAAGTTTCTTTTAAAATTTATTAAGAATATCTTTTTTTTAATTATCAGTTAATATGACTTTACTTATCACTTATTAAAACAATGTCACTCATCGATGACATATTGTATGTGAGATTAGTATAGAGGCTTATAATTTTAAAAACAAAGAATACTTAAAGGTAAAAGTCACTCTCTCGCCCTGATCATTGATGAGTCCTCTCATGTGAGTAAATAAGTTTACACAGGAACATAAAGCCTTACTAATTCTAAGGGTACTTAAAGGTGTCTCACATATCATACAAAATACTTAATAATACTTATCACTTATACCAAACTTGAAGGAATGACCACATTTTTAAAAGACTCTATATACACTTATAATTACGTACTAAACAAGTATATACAGTTATAATTGCATACTAAACAAGTAACGAAGTTGGATACCATAAAAAACCACAAAACTTACCTTTCATTGACATTTTTCTTGCATAATTACTTTCTTATCACTTTAAAAACAATGCATATGTCTATAATTTAATGTCAATGCCAATAATTTATAAATAATCACATATATAAACACATAAATCATAAACAATCACATAAACACATAATGATGTGAAAATTAATACTTTCATACTAACATATAATTGAAAAATATTTTTAGAAGCCTAGTCAAATACATACATTATTGTGGTTCTTTTTTAGAAATTTTAGTATATTTACCTTTTAACGATCACAACAAAGTTAATTTAACTACTTTATGTTGTCCTAGTTGGCAATACTCAATAAAGGGTGAATTGGATTATTAAAAAATTTAATGCGCAACAAAATGCAAATATAAATGTACAGCAATAATATAAAGATTAGAGAGAAAAATAGAGCAAATAGAGATTTTATAGTAGTTCGGCAAGAATGACCTATATCCACTCTCTCGGTTTTAGCTTTGCACCAAGGTCTAACTATCTCTTTGCTTACACTGGGTGAAGACAACCTAACAAGAATTTGAAATAAAATTATGTTTTAAAACTCTCACACAAGAGCAAATAACTCAATAAGCTCACACAAATAATTTTTTCTCAAAGGTAGTTACAAAATAAATGCAGTAGAGAAAGAAAGTGATTTTTCACGTTGAAGATCAAAAAGAATGTTCAATAATTTACAAAATGTACTCTATTGTTCTTTTTTTCTGGAATTCTTCTATTTAAACTAGTTCCTTTTTGAAAGACATTTGTATCTAATAGCTTTCTTTAAGGCTATTAATGTTCACAATAAATGTTGTAAAAGTTACCGTTAAATTTTAAATCATCAGTATGTATTGATCCATTTTGAGTAGGTATCAATCCGTTCATGTCAAATTCAAATATGGATTTTTCTTTGATCTCGAGTATCAATTCTTTTATCTTCACATATCGATCTAGGCGAGATCATGAATAAATCTAAAGTCTCTGACTTGCAACATATCAATCCAATCTTTAGCTGCATTGATCTGGTTCTGCTTATAATTATTTTTGAACTCTCGGGTTTACAAATGTATCGACCTCTTCTTCAGATGTATCGATCTAGTTCGCTTGGTAAATATTTTTGAACTCTTGTACTTGAAATGTGTCAATCATGTGAATTCTGAATATCGATCTTCTTTGAATGTATTAATCTGTGATCTCAGGGTATCAATCCATTTAGTGAGAGGATCGATCCTTTGATTCTTTGTATCTATCCTATTAGGCTTAAAACACACAATTCTCACATAATATTATTTAGTTTGTTCAAAAATTCATTCATATACAATTTTGTTGATTCTTGATACATTCAAATGTATTTATATTATTCACCAATTAAATTGACATAACAATAGGTTTGTTCATTGTTGCAAAATATAAACTTACATATTATGATATCATCGATTTCAAATCCAAACTTCTAGCATGATATCACCACTTTAACCTATAATCAAAGACTAATATTCATTAGCCTCATTTACACAATCACAAAGTATAATATAACTCATTAGGCCTTAGTGGTATTAAAGGATTTGACTATAACGCGAAGATCAGGATTGATTTCGGGGCGTGCTCCTACTGAATTGAAGAAGGGAAGCCACTACCATCACACGATAAGTGCGGAAAGGCTTACCTAAGGGACCAAAGACATAGATGTATTTACATTTTAAAACTTTAAACAATTTAAACAAAAGATCAACATAAATAAAGTACATATACCTTATTGTTGAAGGCGGGTCACACACACCAGGTTAATTTCGATAGGTTCCGATTACTCGAATTCGCATATAGAAACTTAGAACAAGATTTTCTATGTAAGATTTTTTGACCTAGAAAATCTTTTAGTTCTTTTGGATTATGGAAGATAAGGAAACCTATGAAACTCCTCTCATCCATTTCCTCTTCTTCCTCTTTCTCTCTCTAATATTTTCTTTCTTCCTTTTTTGATTTTGTTCAAAACAAAAACTTTACCCATTCACAAATGGAGTTCTCGGCAGAGAAGGGAGAAGAAGATGAACAGTGGCAAAATTTTCAATTCTCATTTAAAATTTTCACTTATGAAAACAAACCCACGTTGCTTTTTTTTAATCCAAGCATTTTGTTCAAAACAAAGTTTAGTGGATTACATGTGTATCTGAAAACACATTTTCAAAAACATATACTCTAGCCAAAAATTTTATTCCCATGTATGACATCTCCGCCTAGGATCTCAAACTCTAAAATCTGAACCAGTAGATTCTATATTGGTCATCACCTGTCCTCATACACCAAGAACACATTGCCGGCAAACTTTTTTCACCAAGTATGGCTAGCCCGATGCGATATACATAAATGAACAATGTGTCTCAATGCAGATGGCAGTTGTGACTCCTCAGGTCAAAGGATTAATGGTACACTAGTACGGCTATGTGACGTATCATTGACTGTGGATAATCACCCATGTGATTCGTTACATTTAGCCACGTTCAATAACACATTCTCCAACATATCACCTATGTTTATGTTCTTGTAATATGAGACTCGCCCCCAACTATTAGCATCTAATACTAATCCTTGACAGCATCAAACATACCAATTATGCAATGTCACAGTCTCATATGCATCATTACAATTAAGAACTGATTCGAATGTATTTAAATCAAAACTCTGTACTTATATCTACAACTCATTGCAAATAGAGTCATGACATCATAATACATCACGGAATCTCATTCTGTATTATTTATTTATTAAAGTAACTATAAATGCAAAATGATATAAATGTCATTTTATTAATTGTATATAACTTTACAATCAATTATAGAAATATTTATATATAAAGAATGATATCGCTAAACCACATGAAAAGATTGGTTCTATGATATATCTCCAACAAGTATCACTTATATCATCTAATCTATTTTACAATTTAATATTCGTAAACTTGCCAATTTGATCTTATTATGTTTAAGAATTTCTCTTATACCTTAATCGACGTTCTTTTCTAATGAAATCATAACATATTATTTAGGAATCATATTACAAGATCGCATAAAAATATCAACTCCTAATTCCACATAAAACTAATTCTTATCATATCCTATATTTAATTACTTATCATAATAGTGTCAGGAAATATACTAAATAACTCCCTAGATTTGATTCTTAGAAAATAGAATACATACATAAATATCATATACTTTTAAAGAGATGATAGATATATAAAAAGTAAAGTAATAAAATATTGTAGACTAAATTTGTGCTATAACTATTTTAAATAAATTTTGTTTTATAATTTTCAAATTCTACTAAACAGAATTCTACAGTAACTTATGTTCATTCAAAAATTTATAACAATTCAAAAATATAAAATTTGACCTGAAATTTTAATATAATATAATAAAACAATTAAAAATTAGTGTGAAATTTTCATAATTTTTGAAGATGATTTGGTTAACCAAAATAATTTCGTCATTCAAATATTCTACAACAATAAGTAATTTTTAGCATCTAGGTTTGTTTCAAAAGATCATAAAAAATAAAAATTTAATATTTTTGAATAAAACGAAATTCATCATGATCCTACATATGTTTAGTTGTATCATTTAAATTAGTTTTTGCAAATTCACGACACATAATTTTATAAAATTCTCAGGTTAATCAATTGTTATACACACCTCTGCAAAAGTTCTCCTTCTTCACAAACAATAATTTTTAATTCATTATAACAACAAATTCATGCCTAAAACACTCCAAATCATATTATAGATCCTTTTAATTATCATCTTTTATCGAATATTTTTACAATAATTGCATGTCAAATTCTTAATAATCATCACCACCATAAAAATAAGGTGAAAGTTTAAATTTACCTTTAATCTTCAAATTCTTGTATTTGAAATCATTTTAACCTCATTTGAAATAAACGTATATTTTATGAAAATATAACATTTCATTAAAAATAATATATTTATATGTTAATATTTCTAAATTCTTAATATTTCTTAAAGTAATAAAATATTTTTTTATACAATAAAATTTTTCATGTTATTTAGAAAAACCTAGTACTAAACAAAATTTATTAAAATTTGCTAAATTCTTAATATTTCTTAAAATAATAAAATATTATTATGGCCTTTATTATTAAATATGTCTGACCCAAAAATAATAACTCACAAAAATTTATTGATTCCTAAAAATCTTATAAAAATAAATTGATTTAACAAAATAATATATATTTAACGCTATTATATTACCTACCAAGGTGTTGCATAAGCAAAGCAGCAGATAGACTTGCATACTATGCTGGTTGTATGGACTAACCCTGTCAGTGGTGTAACTGTACAGCAGGCGCATTATAAATTTCATCAGTGTACTGTTTTGTATGATTGTGTACATGTATTTGTAGCTTGTGTTGCCGTGTGCGATAGGTATGGACCGTATTGATTCTCGCTCATTATTTATATTAATTTTTAGATGGATTAAAGAATTATTAAGTATTATGAAGCACAAAGATTGTTAATTATGATCATATTGACGGCAAGTTCTCAATATTAAATGAGCAGCCAACAAAGCAATATCTTTTGAGTATAAATTGTACGCAGAAACAAAACAATTCAAAAATGGGAAATCAAGTTAAGTTGCAATATCTTAAGTTTATTTCAAGTGTAGCGGTGGCAGACTACCTTATCGGCTGAGGCTGTCATCAGTTGCCTAGCATGATCTCTACAATAATTACAGAAGGCAGGTTGTACATTGAAAGTGCAAGTGCAAGCTTTACATTTACAAATACTGGCGTTTGTTTTGGAAAACAATTGCAGAGAAAAGGTAAAGCTTGTGAAGTGAATCTGAAAAATGTCTATACATGTTATGATCCTCCCAGACCAGAGAGGAAAGTGACATAACATTAACAAAAAGGTTTGACTGCAATCCTTCCAAAGCCACCGAAGCAAGAATTCGACAATATCTTTTATGATTTTTATGAAGATATATTAACCTGATCCTTGCCTATAATTCACAACTCTAACATGCCAGCCCCAACCAATCCATCTCTGCAAAAATCACAAGAAACTGTAGATTACTTGCTACATGGTTTCCTTCAAGATGGCAGCCTCTTGTTAGTAGCAAAATATGTTGCCATGGGAACTGATTACAAAACCAATATATGTAAGTGTAGCTTTAGCAGAGGAACCTCACAATTACATTGCATGTCAACATGCGATCACAAGAGTTCCACCATTGCAACAATGGACTCATTCATACTTCATCATCCATATAGGTCATCTCTGCTGAAAAGAATTTTTCTGCTTTATCGATGAAGCTGCTAGGGAATCTAGAGTGCAACATCAAAGAAGCTTCTGTTGCCAGTATATTATTATGCTGCTTCACACTTGTATCGTCACTAGATTTCGTTGCTTTGCTATCTCTTTGGTTTCTCGTCTTGCCAGCTTTTATGTTGTTTCCTAAAGCACCACCCTTTCCTAGAGATACCCGCATGCTTCTAGCATTGGAACGGATAGATTTTAAAGGTACGTCTCCTTGGAATTTTCTAAGTTCACAAACCTGTTGATTACACTCACTAGAATCATCCACATGCATATTCTCTAAGGTTGGGTTGGATCTTACCACCGGCAGAACATTTCTGCACGATCTTAACAAGGAAAGTAGCATATCCACACTAAGTTCTTGTTGAACCACACCCCTATTCTGCTCACACCCATAACAAGCGGCTAGTAGTGTGCCAGCCAAGATTGGCATCAACTCAGGATCACTGAAGAACACAAATGGCAAATCGCATACCTGTATTATTTGAACTCAACAGTTTAGATTCGAACTCAACAGTTTAGATTTTACTCCGATACATCTGGAGATAAAAGAAAATTTTTGTTGAAGATTCACAGACCTTGTGAAGTATGGTAGGACTTTTTCCCCATCGAAGGACAGCTTGATTCCCAGAGTGAAACAAGGCAAAGTACCCAAGAAGCAACAAAGACTCGAGCAGAAGCAGACCAACCTGAAACACAATGCAGAAAATGCAGACAGGCATTTACCATGATATGCTACAAATACTCCCACGCAATACTTACATCCACAGCCATAACATCACTCAGTCATCATTCAAAAATGTACTGAGTTTTTAAGGATCCTTGAGTTAATTGGTGAAATTGATGAATAAGTAATTATTCAATAAAACGAAATTATCAAGCCAAAAATATTGCTCCCATGACTGACTTTTTCTCTCTTACTTTCAAATACTCTTTTATTAATTTACAGGTCTTTTTCTTCCGAGTTAGGCAAATAACATCCTCCACTTCAAGTGATTTTTCGGTCAAAACCAATGGATTCCTCCATCATCAAGGGGAATTTCTAATAAGAGAACCACTTTTTCAATTGATGCTCCATGAAAACAGATTAATCTGTTCTGTCAAAGGTTTCACATTGTAAAGCTTTTCAGGCTAAAGCTTAAAATGGCAAAAATGCTTGTGTGCTGTATGGCTAAATCCAGAAATGGTTACTGTTTTGTCACAGATGATAATTTAAAAACAAAAAAAAAAAAAAAAACAAAATCATGATGCTTACCCAAAGAAAAAAGGACCAGCTTTTCCACCTTTTAGTTCTAAATTTCTACTACCCAATATACTTTCAAGTACAGAGAAATCTGTTCTAGCTTGGCCTTGTGCACCAGTCATGTGTCAAAGATAGTATTCCAACTAACAAAAAATCGTACCATGTACAGAGTAGTATTGCATGCCAGTCTACTTCATGTTTTTCATGTTCGAAAACAGTGGCATACACATTTACCTGATCATTAGCCACTTTCCATTTGCTAGAGCAGTGAGAAAGAAGGAAACTCGTTAAGTGAAAAAATTCCATTTTCAAATCTGGCCTAGCCTGAGAGCAATCATGAGAAAAAACAGTGTCAAACAAGTGTACAGATTCGAAACATTAGATATGCATATTGAAAATTGTCATAAATACCAAGGAAACAACTATGGGAACAAACTTTGAGAAATCAACATCACAAAACCAAAATGCAAAACAAGGAAAATCAACTTACTAGCATTCTCTGCAAAAACATAATGTCCAGAAGAGCCAAATTGTTCAAAACCTTCAGCACCCCTGTTGCCACCTCCTCAAAATTAGATGGAAGCACATATGATGCCTGAAATAGGAAAAAAAATATCTCAATATGTTGGATTGCATATGACAACTGAAGGAGTTTCCTATGGAAGCCTCGCGACAAAACAGCCAAATACCATGAAGATGCTTTTAGATACAAATAATTTATCAAAAATATGCTACAGAATTGAAATATTAAATCATGTTGAAATTTATACAGCCTGGAGAAAAGTTACCTGCTCAGAAGACAATCTATTATTTGCCTGCAGTAGCACAGATGTCAACAGAGAAGGAAGACTGACTAATCCAGTTTCAGATATGACTGAAAGAAGGAAAGCCACAGGTTGTTTCAAACTCAATATGTTATTGTACTTTTGCATAAAAACAGTATCAACCAAGTGTTTCTCATCCTTCTCTTCAATTACTATTTTCTGTAATTCATCTTTAACATTTGTCTTTTCCATGTTACCACCATTCAACTCAACTGAATAATCACTGAGCTTCTTTTCACTATCTTTGCTAACGGATGTTGTATCTCTTTTATTTATTTTACATGGCTCATTTAATGGAGCATCCTCTGGTACATCTGCTTGAGGTACTATTGTGTCTCCACAAGTGTTATTTACAGAGACATAACTGGAATCCGCAGACACCGCAAGTTTTACTTCTGCAGTATCATTTTCTAGCACTGTTTCAAAAAGAGAAAATTCCCAATTGAAGGAACTAACAATTTTGGGACTGTATGTTAAGACGACCAACAAAGAGATACTTAAGAGAATTGAGGAAGGAAACGGTGAGCCTTCAACCTGGGGCCTATCATAAAGTGCAAAAAGGTCCCGCAGATGGTGAATAACTTGGTATGCAACCAACAGCTCTATCAAGCCATCACGCATTTGTAGTTGCTGTTCATCAGAGCTTATGTGACCAATAATTGTAGTGACAGTCCACAAAAATCCATCCAGTACTTCAGAAATTGATTCAAAATTTTCAACTGATACTTTGCTTGATGACGAGTTGGTACTGCCAGGGCCATTTAAAGATGCAGCAATCTTTATATAGTTCTCAAGTGCTGCTGACAGCATGGGGATGATTGGGGGTAAAAGATTTTGAGCAATAAAATAGCTCCTGTTCGATGGTACAGATAGTACTACCCTCAAAAGTTTTAGAAGATGTATCATCACCTGGCAAGCTTCGGGTTTTGATGTATGAGAAGCAGGCAGGGCAGAGGCAATAAAATCAAGCAGACCAGCTTGGCGAGAAGCCTGCAGCTCTAGGTCTTTTCCCTCCAAGAACTGATTCACAAAAAGAGTTTTAGCAATAAATTGTTATTACTATCATTATTTAGAAGAAACAAAACTTGAAATATAATAAAAACAGAATGGGAATTACAAAAAAGTGAACAAGCAGTCCAAAAAAGCCGGAATCGGCCTGGGCAGACCTTCGAAATCAGTACAAAAGGTATCCACTCAATCAAAAGCCTAACCAAATAATTTTACTATACAAATGTCCAAAAATCAAAATCATGATATTCAACTTAGCTGAAAACCCCTTCCCAGTTTAAATTACAAAGAAATAAGTGCCTTGAAATTCCTTTTTTACTTATGCTCAAAGAGAAGCAAATGAACTCTTTCCCCAAAAACAGTAATATCTTCCTCAGCCAATCTTTCAAAAATTCTTCCATTTCTTTCTTGCCAAATCACCCAAAAAACTGTCAAAACATCACACCTCCACAAAATTATTTGCATATCTCCTTTATCAAAGCCAGACAGTTGTTCCACAAATAAAGAAGCAATCAATTACAAATTAAACATAACCACCCACCCCCCAAAATCCCCAACCATAACAAATGGCAACCCACTCAAAGGCTCATCATAAAACTTATCACTCATATTTCCAAAAGAAAAAAAGTGACCATAATGGTGTGTCAACATGGCAAGGACAAAATTATGACTCAGACATACAAATGATGCAGACCTGCAAGAGTAGCGATTTATACTAGCCCAATGTTCTCCCACTGGGAAAGAAAAAGATAAGCTAATCAGAGAAATAATGGTTCTGACTGAAAAATGTTAATGTCAGAAATTTACCCCAAAGAGAGTCGTGCAATGCCATTTACAGCAATCAGTAAAATTAACTACAAATTTAAAGAACAAATAACAGCTGGAGAAGAAGTGGAACAAGAATAAAATGGCCCTTCAGGAAAGAGGTTTTTCGTCCAAAAATATTTTGATAGTGGCAAAACACATTTGTGCAGTTTCTATCATAACAAAAATCTGAAATGTACATCTAACATGCTCAATTTGCACTCGTGCTTCACGCAAAGTGTGACCATACACTACATTCTGCTATTATAGATATCCATTACATAGAGTTCCAGAACAAATACCTTAATCATTTCAGCAGTTATTAAACCTATACTTGCAGCTCCTTTTCTTGCTTGTCGGAGTTTCTGAAGTTCTTGGAGCCACCTTCCAATTTTTGCCCTTGCAGTGGCCACCGCTGTTCTATATCCAATACCAGTATTCTCAGAACCAACTGGTGGCTCAGTAAATTCATATTTCAGAGCCATAAGTCTTTGCCGAATTCTTTTAATCCTCCGTTTCAGAGAGTGTTGCAATGCAACATTGCCTGTTACTAGAGTAGAGCCCTCTACGCCTGTCACAACATTTGATTGACAATCAAGACTGTTGTTTATTAGCATAGATCTTCCCTGACCATCCTTATTAATAGAACGACGCAGTAAAGGAGAAGATAGATCCCTGAAATCCATAGAAGCTCTCTCCCGTATCTGCTCCAGGTAAAACTTCCGACGTTGTTCACTTTCACTAAGTTTCTCAGCTAATTTCTGAGCCAGAAGTTCGGCTTCCTCCTGTTGAGCTTTGGCTCTTTCCTCCTTCCTGCGGAGCTGTTCAATTGCCCTTGCTTCTCGTGCTGCACTGGACGCTTTCCGTTCCTCTTCTCTTCTAACTTGAGCCTCTTCCTTCTTCCGCTGCGTCTCAGCTAGACGCTGCAACTTCTCAGCTTCAATGAGTTTTCGGCGTTCTAAAACAGCTTCCTCTCTAGCAATATCCTCTTTTTGTTTAGATCTTAACACTTGAAGTTTTTCAGCTCTCCTCAACTCAGAATCATGAAGTTTCTGGAGCAACATAAGTTTTTTGTTTTCCTCATTTAAGGAAGTAATAAAACGAACCTCATTAACTTTACTACTTTCATCACCAGCTCTCCTGACAACCTGAGCTAGAAAAGCTTCATGTCGTAACTCACTACGCTGGTGGCGAGCATACATATCTTCACGTAACTTCATATTGCGAACAGCTTGCCATTCATTAACACGATTTAGTTTTTCAGAAGTACGCTGAAGCTTTTGAACTCTCTCATTTTCCAACTCACTTCTAATCCTCATTGCCCGTGCATGCTTTTCTTCAGCTTCCTTTTTCAAATCCAAAGCAGTTTTTTTCTTCTTCTCAGGAGTCATTAACTTATCGCGCAAAATGAGTGCACGCTCAGCACTTTTCCTGCTCATGCCTGGTGAATGTGATATACGTGAGGAGACACGGAAAGGAGATGAAAGTATATCCTCCCAATTCCTCTTCTCCTTCCATGCATCCATAGATTTCCAAGAAGTAGCATTTCTTTTTCTTTTATCTTTTTCAGTGAGAGGAATTTGCCTCTTAAGGTGATCTGTAGGTTTGAAGTTTTTGTCAGCGACATTTTCCATTAACATTTTATCTTTCTTAGAAAGCAGCTTCTCTGTTTCAGATTCAAGATGTTCTCTCTTGCTCTTTCCAGAACCAGAAGTAGCATAAGTGTCCTTAGGGGTTAGCCTAGATGAAAAAAGATTCGAAGACGATGGGTTCTGCGAAGGGTCATGGCCATTTTGACCAGAGTTTACTTTGCAGGACCTGCCTGACTCAAAATACCACTTCCCTCCACCTGTATTACCTATAGTATGCTCCGATAGTTTTCCTGGATTCATCACTGAGTCTTCAATACTGTGTGTTACCTCACTTATCGCTGCTGACTTGTCCAAATTACAATCCGATAGATGACGGAAATTTGAACACTCAAGCCCCAGGGATTTTGCATTATTAGCAGGTTGCAAGCTAGCTCTTTCTTCTTGAATTTTCTTGAAAGCCTCCAGAGATGAAGACAATATTTCTGCTTTATGAGGTGAATTTGTCATTCTTCGAACCTGCTCTTAGCACAATGTAACTAATTTTTCAAATTACAGAGCTACGTATGATAAAATAAATAAATAAAGAAGTTCCAGGGAAATACATAAATAAATTCATATGCATGTGTGCACACACGCATGTAGGTCATATATAAGTTACACAGTAAATCGTTTTACCATCCTTGAGCCAAATACCAGTCATGGTCCAAAATAACAGTTAACAAGAGGTAACTAACCAGTTTAATAGCACAGAGCTACATAAGATTAAATAAAATTGGGAAACATCAGAGAAAATATATAATGTGGGCGATAAATAATCTTAAAATGGTTGCCTCGTTCCAATTGTTACTTGAACCAGAACTCCTAAGAATTTAACACAAAAGATAATTCCTTAATAAATTGACATGGAAAACCACATATGTTTAATTCATTGACTGGTCGAAGACAACTTATATTTCTCTGTGTATTGTAACCAGTGTGTGATAATATAAACTAATCTAATCCTTTCAGTACCTTTAAGTTCAGAACAAAAAAATTAAAAGTCTGCTTCCTATTACCATGCAAAAGAACAGCAAAGAAACCAATATTACTATTAAAAAGTTATTTTTTTCCCTTTCTGATAGAAAGAATGTAGTAATAGAAAAAAAAAGATTCACAAAAGGTGAACAAACAAACCACTAACCCAGAAACACTCTAAGTATGTACAATTAAAAGAAGAACATCACTAAAAGAATCTATCTATTTTGTGAGAACTAAACAAATTCAATAGCTATATCAAAGCCAGAGCCATTCCCAAACTATAAAATATCAACCCAAAACTCCTTCCCAATTTATTTGCTGAGACGTGAAGCTTTTGTCATGATATATTATCCCAATCATCTCTTTACTTTTTTCTCTTCTAAGGATAAGTATGTCAGTGCTGAACACAAAATCTATTAAAAAGATTTTGGGTTCACTGACACAATTATAATAGAAAGGGGAAAACATTGATGACCGGGACACTATATATCAAAACAAAAATGTACATCTCAATGAAATAAAAATAAGAGACAAATAACCAGATAGATGCATTACGCAGGATACACATCCAAGCATGCATATGCTGAATGTTGTTTATGTCAGCACACATGATCTTATATCAACTGAGCATTTAAGCGAAATTGTCAAATAGTAGAAATAGAAAGGGGGCATCCTTACCTCCCATGAGAGAGCATGAGGCCTGCGATGGTCAGTCTTCAAAGTAATTGGTGCACCATCAATTGACTGGGAAGAGGACTTTTTCACAATCTCAAACTCCTCCACTCTGGAAGTTAGTTCTTTAAAATCAGATGTAGCCTCTTCAAGAACAAGAATAGCCTCCTTCATTTGCTCTAAGTCGCATTCTAGTTCACAAAGAAGGTAAAGTTCATCTACAGCCCTGTTAAGATTTTCAAACAGAAAGCACCACAGTCGTTGCCTAAACCTTTCTTTGCTTTCACTCGAATCATCTTCACCAAGGGAACTCAGGCTCCGGGGGGCCTTCAACGGATTATCTTGTATCGTAGCACACAGGGAACTGCAACACTTATCAACAGAAACAGTCAAAGAAGGTTCTACAGAAATTTCAGGTCCACTCTTATCAGGAACATGAGACTCAGTGTCTTGGGTTGTTACCACTGAACTTGAACCCTTATCAGCAACTGCTACTTGAGAAACTTTTGCCTCATCAATCTCATATGTTACACCAGGTATCTGAAGCTCTACCACCATTCCAAACTCTTCAGCAGATGGACAGTTAAGACTTGGATGATCATTATATACTTGTTTGGTGTCCTTGGAATTTGAAGCATCATTATCCAGATCCATCGCTTGCGCATTCACAATCGTTACTCTTACATCTTCTGAAGATGTTTTATTTACCTCTTTAGAGTTTTCGTCAATCATTTGATCCTTACTAGTACACAAATTTGTCTTATGAGAAAAACCATCTACATTTACTGGTTTTGATGCCAACTGGTTCTCTTGGAGTTTTGTACAAGAAGAAACAGATGAAACTAAATCACGATTGCTCTCATGCTTCCTACAAGCCACCAAATTATTGTGTCCAATATCACCAAACTTGATTTCAGATCCAACACTGTTTTCACGATGCAGCTCCAGAACTTCATCCTCTAGATCGCCCCACTTAATTTTCTGAACCCCATCAGGCTTATCCTTCAGTGCAATTTTCTGAATATCTCCATTTCCGCGATTGCAATTTGAAACAAACAATTGAGGCAAATTAGAAGTTTCACTCTCTTGTTTAACCACATTGTTATCAAAATTATTTGCACCCTTTTTATCTTCCTTTAACATTGGAGTAGAATTTTCAGTAGCATTCAAGCCATGTATATCAAAACTTGCCCCCGCCTCAGAAACTTGGGATCTGCACTTACCATCTGAATTTCTACTGTTATTTGTTGATAGCTGAGTAGGCTGAAAATTAGAAGCATTTTTTCCTGAAAAGCTCCCAACCCAACTTTGAAGAGAAAACTTTGAGCTACCTCTATGTTTCTGGACAATAAATGAAAAATATAAACTTAAAAAAGGCCATCGACTCTTGTATGGATTACTTTTAGATGAAACTATCCCACTGTTACTTGTCAAGCAGCAAAATGTTCAATGCAACTCACCAATTTAATGAAAGCATACATAAAGCACCTGCTTGAAGGACTTAAAAACAGATATAAATACAGAAACAAAGGCCAATACAGCCATTAGCATCCACAGTGTATGAACTTAACCTAACGAATCTGGTCGTGACTAGAATTTCCTATAAGCAAAATCTTAAAGTCAATGTGCAACGAAGGACATCATGGTCAACAAGGTCATTCTAAGCCCAAGTGCAAGCAATCACCAATAAGGCATTAGTGTTACCTAACTTCTTATGTAACAAGTGAAATATGCATTTCTTAACAAAAAGAGCACAACCAAACCCAAAATTATAGGTAAAGACTTAACGAATTTGTTATTAACTATATTTCCAGGGAAACTTTTCCGTGGACAAATCTTTTATAAAAATTCCATTAATGTCAACAAATATGATAATGAAGGATCATAGACACATATCTTTATTAGTTCCAGAAAACAAGAATGTCTTTACAATAGAAATGTACTTCCTTGGAAAGCATTTCCGCATTTTAAAAAAAAAAAAAAAAAGACAGATTGGAGGAAATTAACAGCCAATATTCGGAAGGCATCCCAACGACTTTTACAGTCAGATTTCATAGCTCAAAAATAATTCAATTTCCTTACTTGCTAACAATCTACTTTACATCAATTTACCCAAACATTAGAAAAATGTTAAGATTCCGTAACAACTTATAATATCAGAATGTAGACTTAATTCCAATATAATTTTGCAGCCAGGTAATGGGAATTCGAACTCTGTTTGGTCCCTGAAAATGCAGAGAAGGAAAAAAGCATTGGAACTTTAGCTCAAATGAGCTCACTACTACAGTTTTAATTGAAAAAGAGAAATAAACTGAATTCAGAAGACCAAAAAAAATTCATCATTTTCAACTTTTGTTTAGCTTTCCTAGAAACCAAGCGGAGTAAATAGAATTTACTGTAAAACATCACAAATAATGAAAAATGTACAGATGGGTATCAATTGAAATGACAAAAAGTTGACACCTTTTTCACTTCAAACCATCCTGAGCCCTGATCATCTACCGCCTCCCCTTCACTGTTCTCCATCGAATTTCCCCTCTATGGAAAAATCAAAAACTAATTTATAATAACCAAACCATCAAATTTATCATCAAAAACCCTAAATTTGCAACAGCAAAGGTATCTCAATATCTCTACGTCATATAACAAAATGAAAAATTTACCAATCATAAATGATCAGGACGATGAAATCGAAATGCGCAATCACTGAAATTAAAATCTTCTAGTATAAAATAACATAAAAAAAAGAGTAAATTCTTTTGGGAAATGACGAAATGGAATTTGATTAGAGTAAATGGAGATAAACTTAAACGAAAAGGAAAAGATAGATAAAAATGGAAAATTGGGTTTGCAGGGAAATGGGGAAAGGAGAAAAAGAGGAGGGAAGAGGAAAATGAGATTTTTATAGTAGGAGAGGGAAGAGAAGAAGTAGAAACGTCAAAAGAGAATTCAATATTTACTGATTTGTCCTTTTTTCTGTTTTTTGTGACAGATGTATCCCCCCATATATGCATGTGCCACGCAAACAAATTAATTCATTGTGAAGATAGATATTATACATAGAGCTAATGATAATTGGTTTGATCTCTCTCAATTCAATATCGTGCAAATGATAATTGGTTTATTCTCTCTCAATTCTTATTATTGGATCAATTGATGCAACAAAAATTATTTTAGGGGTTAGTGTGCAGCAGAATAATCTTCTTCATCGACTTTGATATTATTCCATAAAAAATTTAAAATAAAATCTAAAAGATAAAACTAAGATATAAGAGATAAAATTAATAGTCTAGCGAAAATCCCTCGAATTTAATTTTTATATTTTAGAAAGAAAAAAGTAAATAATAACAACTAAAATATGTTGTGTGTTATAATATCTATAGCGTAATGTTAATATAATATGCATATCTAATTACTCTTAGTTATTTTTTATATGTTATTATTTGTTAAGTTTCTCAAATTTATTATAATTTTTGAATTTGATGATATACACGATACATCTGTCATGTTGTACTCAAGACTCTTGTAATCAAAGAAGGTATCGAAATTTCATATTTAGACTTCTGATTAAACTTGAAAGGTCTTAGATCTTATTATACTCAGGATCTTTGTCATTCTACGGTTAAGATTCTTTAGATTCGAGTTAATTTTAAATTCCACCTATCATTTATAAAATTTTAATTTAAACTCTATATAACTCTTTTGCTGGCCCAAAATTTAGTGGGCTTTATCCAGCAGTTTTCTAAATAATTTTAACTTAATATTTTAAATTTTATTAAACTTATTTACATGTGTTTATATTATATAAAATTCTTACCAACAAATATAATATAGCCTTATAATTATTTATTTATATATATTGTGTACTAACTTATATTAACAAATTTTAATACTACATAATTTAAATTTAAAAATATTATTTAACCGTGTGTTGGTGTTATTGAGTTGTTAAAACATTTTCACGGACGACTCCTCAAAAGCAAAGAAAAGTTGCCAAATAAATAAGGCAGATTTGGTTGGTGTTGAGCTAACTCATGAAGAGTCGTGTCAAGTTAGGTGAGAATAAGATTTGTATGTTTTTGTTTGCTTTCAAATTCACATGGCATGGTTGCAATAAGTTACGTGCCCTAGACTTCTAGATTGTTTCACCTATAAATTTGTTCTATAAGACAATTTATTTATTTTTGATTCACCTAACTCGTTACTTTTCTAAATTTTGATTAGTAAAAAATCTTTTTGAGGAAATTTTTGTCATACACCAAAACCTCTTTATAATAATACTCTGCGTAATAATAACTTTCGTATAGTACTAAAAAAATTTGGTCAATTACAAATAAATTTTTTTAAATTTTATCTTAAGGAACTTACCTCTACATAATAATAATAATAATTATATATATATATATATTATAAAAAAAAAATAATAATATGTTATATTAAATAAAAATAAAAAAAATAAAATATTTTTCTAAAATTGTGTTGGGATAATGATTTGGTTTTTTAGAATTACTATCACATCTTTAAACTTTTGGGTAAGTAATAACTTGTCAGTATAGATATATTTTTATTAAAACCAAAATATTACTAACTTCTTAAGTATGTGTAGAGCTTCTTGACACAATTTTTTTTGTATTTTCCTATTATCATTCTCATGATTATCTCTTTATTTTTCTTACCTAATTGCAACAATGATTTTTTCTTCAATTAAAGTATACACAACTTGTTGCTCATTTGAATGATTGAAAAAAAAAACATTAATATTTATTCGATTAGTGTAGTAAAATGAACAAATCTAACCACTCAATTATATAATTACTCTTTATTTATTCTCATCTAGTTCATTTATAACTTGTAATTTATCGAATTCGATGGTATTTTGTAGTGCTTAAAATAATTAACAATTGTTCAATGGCTTCACATCAATTGCTCATGTAAAAACAACATTTAAAATTTTGTCAAAAACACTTATATTTTTTGGTTCCAAGACAAATTCATTTATCCGTTTCAGAAGTATAGAATTAAATCAATGATTATGATAACTTTTAAAATTTCTAATGATATTGCAACACACGGCTCAATTTTAGAAGTGTTGTTTGGTGATAGGAACATAACAATTGTGTGATCAAGTTGGGGAGAGTCTCTCTTTTTTTTCATTTTTTTTTTCATGTGCAATATAATTATCTATGATAAGTAAGACATTTCTATTCAAACTGTTATCAAACAATGTATATATATATATATATATATATATTTACTCCTAAATTAACACAGTAAAACAACAAATTACATCGTGTCTTTCTAAAAAAATTATATATTACAATAACAAACAATCAAAAATAATTTTCAATCCAACTTATTAACAATTATTTATTTATTTAATCAAAATTGAAGCTGTAGAATAGAGTTTGTGTTTGTTTGTTTTGCATGTTAAGAAATTATTTTCAAGCATAGATCATCATCAGCTGGTACAAATTACGACCGACTTGGTGTTTTGAAGTTAAGTGAGTGTTATAATGATTAAGTTTAATTTTATATGTCAGATGTTTAAAATAACAACGTTTTAATTTACATATTTAAAATAAGTATAGGTCTCTCTCTCTCTCTCTCTCTATTGCGTCTCTGAAAATACTTAATTATCTTTCCTCATTTAGTTTAATATAATAAAAAAAAAAAATTTCTCAAGAATTAAAGTGAGACATACATGAAATATTAGAGAATTTGTTTTATAACAAAGTCAAATAAGAGGACCAAAGGATCATTTTATAAAATATTAGGGACTAAAGTAAAATTTGACCAATTATTTTATTAGAATAATAAAGTAAAAAGTGGCATCATCATATGTTTATGGATTATAAAATCTGATAAAAGTAAACTTAACAAGTGATTGTGATTTTGATAGTGAGTGTCAGTAAGAAATTATTTTACGGGATAGATAGAATCGAACGTGATTCATTGAACTCACGCACGGGCTAGTACAAGTAGAACTTGATTCTTCAAAGTAAATGTTTTGCGCAACAAAAAAAACAAAACTAAACAACATTCTTTTCTTTACCGCGATTTAAGAAAGTAATATTTGATTGAGTGAAGGCATAACTTCCAGTTAAACCCAGCTTGGAATGGAATCTTAGCTATATTTATTTATTTTATGAGCTAGAAGTATAACTGTGGGATTCATTCGTACAAATAAAATACAAAATACTCAACTAACCCCTCACAAAAAGTTATGCTGATGGCTTGAGCTAGAGCTAGATTCCTTTCTAAGTTTACATAGATTTTTAGCCAAATCCGACCCATCTAAGACAAACCCATTTCAACAAACATGACTCCGTGTCTGTCTTTTCGTTGATGGGATTGGATGACAGCGCAATTGTCTTTATATTAAATACAAAGATAATTACGGAAAAAAGGTTCCCGTTTTCTCTTAAAACTTGACATCATTGGTTTTGCATTATTGGAGGAAACTTCGTGTTGCATTTAGCTTCTACTCCAGTGTTGGTAATGGTGGATTCTCTTGCTATATTGGAGGTTAGCTCTCATCTCTTCTGGGTTGGAATTACTTTTATCAAATTATACTTGCACAGCTTTAGATTTGATTGCTGACGTGTTTTTGTTTTAATTTTAATTTTTTTTATAGATAAGTTTGTTTTTGGGTCTTAGCTTTTATATTTATTTTTAGTATGAAGTTGTCATATCTTACATTTTGAGGTTTGTTTTATAATTGGTCAGTTATTTTGGTTTTCATGCATTGAATTTGTGTGGCTTTAACCAATTACTGAACACTGGCAGTTGGACTGGATAGCTTTTAATAGACACGAAAGAGAAGCATTGGATCAATTTTCTTGTTTCAGAAATGGGGAACTTGTTCATGAGATGGCCGCTACATTGCATCTTTAGCTAATTGTTTATCAATATTCAATAGTAACCGTGAATCTATTGTGTTATATATTTGACCTTGCAGCTTTTTTTTTCTTTCAGTTTAGTGTGCTCGTATACTTTGGGATTACAGCTCCTTGATTCTTGCTCCTTGCTGACTTCTCAACATCTATATTATGGAGAAAGGACTTACATGTAACACACAGTTTTGGGTTTATAGAATTTTTCCCCCAGTTCTCTTCGCCTCTCAGTTTTTCTGTATGTTAATGCTATATTTCAATCTTGAGATCCAGTTTGACATGTTCCATTCCTTTTCTCTTTGAAGTTCAAACGATTTCACCGTCTTTCTTGGTTGCCTTGCTTTTGCTTCTGGTAATTGCACCATTATCAAACATGTCATCTTTTCCTCTATTAAATTGTCATACAAAAAATGTCCCCTTCGATTTCTCCGTTTGTATATTCATGAAGTCAGTTTTAGTCTTTGGTTCTCAAATCAATGAATGCGAGATTTCCTTCAAAACCTGAACTTTAACAATTTTCAGGAGAGTTATTATCCTTTTCAACAAGCACTCACTGTTACCATAGAAGAAAAATTATTTCTAGCATACGTGTCTATGTTATCAAATATGGGCCTGTAACTCTTACCTATTTTTTTCAATTTATTGCTTATATTTTGTGATATTTGCTCTATTTTTCTTTAAACTTGGCGTTGATTTTTGGTTATTTTTAGTATGCTGAAAAGGTGAAACATAATTTGTGTTGTTAAGGGACGAATGGCTTGTTGCAATTTGCAAATTCATGTCTGTTTTCAACCCAGTTTTGTCAAAAATGATTTGTATTAACCTTTTTCACTTGATAAATATGGAATAATTGCAGAGGAGCATTTGAATTTCGAAGAACAGCTACTAATTTAATTTTCTCATTTGGTTGCAGTTCATTACACCTTGAGTTGGTGGTGAGGTTGTCTTGATAAACTTACCAATGGGAACCTTCCTCTTCTTGTTTCTCTTTCTGGTTTCTCTCCCTGCGGTTTTGGCTCAACAAGTTGCACGTGCCACCATTTTAGTGGATGGGACTAAAACAGTTGCTACAAATGATGATAATTTTATCTGTGCTACTGTAGATTGGTGGCCGCATGATAAGTGTAACTACAATCAATGCCCATGGGGGAATTCATCTGTTATAAATTTGGTGAGGTTTTCGAAAATCATACATTTTTATGAGATTGAATATAGCTGTCTTAGGATTTAGTTGGCACTCTTTCTTAAGATTTTGGGGATAATAGCTCAACCCAGTTTGGTTTTTTCAGGACTTGTCTCATCCTTTACTCGCCAAAACTATCCAAGGTATGTTTGTTTAATTTGGAAAAATTATTGTTCTCATGGTTATCTAGTTTAATTTAAGTTTACTTAGATGTCAAAATTTTATATGACCCTTTCAATATTGGTGGAATGATAGCTTTTAAGAGCTTGAGGATAAGAGTTGGAGGTTCATTGCAAGACCAAGTGCTGTATGATGTTGGAAATTTGAAGGCTCCTTGCCATCCATTCAGAAAGATGAAAGGTGGTTTGTTTGGATTTTCAAAGGGATGTTTACATATGGCTAGGTGGGATGAGCTGAACCAGTTATTTAACAGAACAGGGTAAGTTGTATGAACTATGACGTTTATTTAATCATCAAATGCCAATTTGTATAAATCTCTGATGTTCATGAACCAATGTGGTTTACATAGTCTACTAAACTCGATAAAGCCCAAGGATTAAATATCTATATGTAGTTTACTCTAACAAAAGATGTGAAAGTGAAGTGTTCTGTTGTTGGTAAAGGGTTTGTCTTGCTTATGATAAAATCATTTTGTTAAACTCAAATCATAACTGCTTCTGAAATATTAAGATGATATAAAAAGCTTTCTCCCTTAAGTTTCTCAACTTCATTCAAATATCCATTGCCATATTTGCCACTATTAGAACTCCTATAATACTCACTTTCCAATCTCTTCTTATTGAAGCCCTTCTTTAATGAAATCTAGTGGTGCTGGGTTGGATCGATGGTGAAAGCTCGTTGTCCAAACTTCTTCATTCCAGACATTCAATTCTGTTTTAAAGATTTTCCCTTAAAGCCTTTATCATTTGCATTATATTTTGTCCTCTCTCTCTCTCTTTTTTTTTTCTTTTTTTTTTAATCTCTATAACATCCCTTTTTATTGCTATAGTGAATTTTCAAGTTTGTACCCAGAATGCTTCTGTTGTGATTGTTACTTTAATCTTACATTTTCAGGGCCATAGTAACATTTGGCTTGAATGCTCTCCATGGGAGGCGCCTCATCAAGCATGAAGTTTGGGGAGGTGCTTGGGATTCTGGCAATGCTCATGATCTAATAAAGTATACTATTTCAAAGGGACACAAAATAGATTCGTGGGAATTTGGTATACAACATTGTAGTTTAGACAAAGCACTGGTTTTTAACTTTTCCTTTTTGCCTCTTTTCTCCCTTGCCTAATTTCTATTCTTGCTTTGTTATCCTAGGTAATGAGTTGAGTGGAAAGGGCGTTGGTGCAAGTGTTGATGCTGAACTATACGGGAAAGACTTGATCAACCTTAACAATATCATCAACAATTTATACAAAGACTCACCCTCAAAGCCAACAGTTGTCGCACCTGGTGGATTCTTTGACCAAGAGTGGTACACTAAGCTTCTTCAGGTCTCAGGTTCAAACGTAGTCGATGTTGTGACTCATCATATATACAATTTGGGTCCAGGTCAGTCAGTGTGGTAGTGAATTATTATTATTATTATTATTATTATTATTATTATTGTTAACAATTGATATATGCATGACGATCATTGTGCTTACAATGACACAAAGTTGATCTATGCTGTTTTCAGGGATGTTATGGGTTAGTAAAAAATAAATGTGCTAAAAAAGTAGATTTTGTAAGTGTAAAAACAATCTACAAAGGGAGGTTATTTTGTAGTCTTCCTTGCATTTACGTTTTTTCCTATCATTATTAAGAAGAAAAGAACTGAATGCAAGATTGTGTTGTATGTCAGCTGACTTGAGCAATTAATGGAACCAAACTTTTTGAATCATTACTTTTCCTTTTCCCCTGCACTTATTCATTTTATATAAAATTTTAAATAATCAGGTCCTGCTCATTCATTTGAAATAAATTTCTGGCATTACCAGATCATATGAAACTGATCCCACTCCACTGGGCAAGGAATATCAAGGACATGCAAATATTTTGTCTTCAACCTATATGCTATTATACCATGTGTAGATTCTAAGATGGTGAACTGTCAAAATGTCCTTTCTGTTTTCTCATGATATGGGCGCTGTCACAGAAGTCAATACCTAAATTGTAAAAATGAAATAAAAATGTTCTTTTTTCCCTTCCTAATGTGAGCTATGTTTCATATCTCATCTATAGTTAAGCATACATGTGAAATTTGGAAACAAAATTCCCATCATATCCCATGCATGGATAAGCTTTCAAAACCTCTAGTTTTCATGTCTTTTCTTATTAAAAGATCCGAATCCATGATGGCAATGTGCTCACACACGTGCTGCTATTTATTGCTATTCTGTCCCTTGTTATTTTAAATCCTCTCTCTGTTTCAGGTGATGATCCTGACCTTGTGAGTAGGATTCTGGACCCCCGTCACTTGAGCAAAGTATCAGAAACATTTAGCAATCTTAAACAAACTATTGAAAAGCATGGTCCCTGGGCATCTGCATGGATTGGAGAATCTGGTGGGGCCTACAACAGTGGTGGTCGTGATGTTTCTAACTCTTTTGTGAACAGCTTTTGGTAGTACTTTTTTCCCAATAGCCTTGTTTGTTTATATTCATTCCAGTTTTTGTTTGTTATCATATGAAAAGATAAATTTACTTTTTGAGCTAATCATTTAAGACAATTATTGTTTCATTTACTTATTGTATTAGGTATTTAGATCAGCTTGGACTGGCATCCAAGTACAATACCAAAGTATATTGCAGGCAGACTTTGATTGGCGGGAACTATGGTCTCCTCAACACAACAACATTTGTCCCCCATCCTGATTATTACAGGCAAGAGCATGAAATTAAGATATTTAGAACCTTTAATTCTCCCCCTGCCCCCAATGTTTTGAGCTTTATTACAGTAGTTTTTATGTTATTTTTTGAAAGATTTATCTAATTCAGAGTCCTTTCTTTTGTTAAATATGTAATTATGGAACAGTGCACTTCTGTGGCATCGACTAATGGGCAAAGGTGTTCTATCTGTTGCTAGCGATGCATCTTCATTTTTACGCTCTTATGCCCATTGTTCAAAAGGCAGAGTAAGGGTCTTCTTTCTTTGATTTCACTCCAGCTTATTCATTAGTTAGGGGATGATACAATCTAATGTAGGTACCAAAGCTCTTAGGGCAGCAGTGATAGTTGAAATTTCAACAGTATGTGGTCTATCACCTAATTAGATGTCGATGACCATCGTATAAATAACCAATCCAACTGCTTGTTGACTAGTTAATGCAACTCGAGTCAAATTTCACTTGGTTGAATCTTGGATTGCTGCATTCGGTTTCTTTTTTCTTTTCGTCTGACTTTTGAAATTATCCTTAGTCTAAGGACTAATTATCGTGTACTCTCAATTTGTTCAGCAGTTGTATACAAAAGCACAAACTTGTTCCACAGATAGGCTTAACTAAGAATTTCTCGTCTTCTATTATAATTTACTGTTCTGTTAATGCCTTGAGAGTTCAACTCATGCTTCCCAGCTCTTTCTTATAAACTACGATATTTTTTTGACTGTTCAGTTTTGAACACAATATCTCTTAATATTTGGCTTCTTGTTGACTATTTAATATCTTGTTACAGGAGGGAATAACATTACTCCTAATCAATTTAAGCAATCAGACTGATTATGTAATCAGTGTTCAAAATAGTAAGAACATGAAATTGCTTATGAAGGGAAAAGACATCAATAGAGAAAATTCTGTCACCCGTGGACTTAGGAAAACGGTATCTTGGGTAGGAGGAAAAGCATCAGATGAACATTTGACTAGAGAGGAATACCATTTAACTCCGAAAGATGGGTATCTGCAAAGCCAGACAATGGTTCTAAATGGGATTCCAGTAAAGCTGACAGATGATAAAGGCATCCCAAGCTTGAATCCGGTCCATTTAAATGTGAATTCTCCGATAACTATTGCTCCTTTATCAATGGCGTTCATAGTATTGCCCAACTTCGATGCTCCAGCTTGTGTATGAGTGCCATTTCTAAAACATTAAAGGGTATTTATTTGTATTGTGTTGTGAACTGTAATAACAACCGTGAGTAAGTCAAGGATCATGGTTGCAGTATTGTATTGTTAGCGTATTGTTAGAATAATCCTAAGCAATTGTATCTGCTACGATAACTATAATAAATAATAGTATTCCTTTGGTGGGGTAGTAAATAAGTTTGTAATTTACTCGTGTTTTTGTATTTATATTTATCGCTCATTGATTATAATGCTGTAGATCTGCTTCACCTTTACATTCATATTGCAACTGCAACTTATAACTTTGGAAGTAAGCAAAATTCCCTTGAAACATTTCTTAGAATTATTATAATCCCCTGCAAAATACATATCGAATAAGTCACTGTAAAATGAAACATAAATAAACAAACAAATCTGTTTCTACTGTTTTCCAATTGCATTTTATGAGGAATCATATCAAACACTTTCTAGCTCTAGATGCAAGAAGGAATTATTAAGATTGCTTCCTCAATGGAAAATTTGGTGACCCAATTGCAATTGCAATTAGCGTGCATCCCATTCTCATATATTCACTATAATCTTCAATTTAATTTGAAATTTAAACACTTGGGTTATAGACTACTTAGAATACAAAGACAGCATCTCTGGTACATTTAATAGCAAACGGTGTATGTATATGATATGACAACAGCAAAATGTTTGCTAAATCAAAATACCCACTTTCCTAGAAAAATAAATTATAAATATAATCTAGCTCCAAATTCCCTTTGAAGATACAAGGGATCGAATCAATATTTTGGCATACAACTGCGACAGAGAGAGGTGGTGTCATTTTTGACTAAACAAGAAATTCCGTGTCAGAAAGTTCAAGAACCTTGTGGACACCGATGGGGTTTACACCTGGCCGGAAAGCATTCCCTTCAATATACCTGCAACCAGCCAGCAAAGCTACGCTAAGAGCATATTCATATTATGCACATAATCAAGTATTTACAGAGGTTCTTTTCCCTGTATTTTAGCGTTAAAAAAGTAAACTCACATTTCTCTCAAGAAAGGATGCCTATAGAATGCATCAGGGATCCTCCCAGAAAATTGGTTATGATCCAAGTACCTGAAATCATTATTATTGAAGAAAAAAAAGTATAACACACGCACAGAGATATTGTATCAACCTAAATTTAAGTGAACTAATTTCCGAAAGAAGGTAAAAGAAAATTCCTCATTCCAGAAAATGTCATTCCAGAAAATGCTATTATCATATACAGACAGACACCTCCAGAGAAGTTTCTTTTAAGGTAAAATTAAAATGAATCAAATCAAGTCTCCAACAAAATTGTAAATAATGGATGATTGTGCCAATAAAAGGCTATAATCATGAAAAAAAATTGACTCAAAAGAATTTTTTTTTGAAGAAAATGCAGCAAGCTAAGAAATCCAAAGTTAGGAATCAAACCGCAATCCAATATCCAGATAAGGAAACTCACAGGTATGTCAATTTGGGAACATAGGCAAGTGCTGATGGTATCGTTCCTGACATTTTGTTGTAAGATAAATACCTATACAAAAGCAATGATAAGTCCGACAAATTTCATAATATACTGAAATCAATAAATCAAAGCTAAAGAAAGGATATCCTAAATTGCAGCTTAAATAGAATAGTAAAACTTACAGAATTTCCAGGTTAGTCAAGTTTGCCAGCTGTGCAGGAACTCCTCCAGTCAAATAGTTGTTATTCAAGTACCTACATATCAAAAACAACTACAGCAGTCAGAATCAACTTGCAAATGAATGAACAAATAATTGTGCCACAATCACTTATCTTACAGGTTACGCAGCACGGGAAAGCTTCCCTCAAATCTGATGAGTTCCCTAATGGTACCCACCAAATGATTGTTACCAACATCCCTGAGAAAATACAGTAGGTACACTTTCCCAATAAGCAAAAGAAATGGAAGTAGCTGAAAAATAGGTCTGCTAATAAATGTACTGAGGAAAAAAGAATGAGATATGAGAGATATTCTTATAGAGAACTACAGCAAAGAGTAGGTGGAAATTACAAGTGCCGAAGGTTTGATAAGGTCCCTAATTCTGGTGGAATACGCCCAGTTAAACGGTTTTCTTGAAGGTAGAGGTAGCGAAGCTCTGGTAGATTAGCAAGCTCCTTAGGAATTTCACCCTTAAAATTATTGAAGCTCAGAGACCTAAGACATTTCAAAAAAATAAAAAATAAAAATACTCCCAGATTTCACAAAAATGATGACATACAATGTATTCTTAAAACCCCATGAAATACAAATTACTCACAGATGTGTCAATCTTTTTAGTTCACCAATCTCTGCAGGAATGACATCTTGTAGTTTATTCCACCTCAAATTTCTAGAAGGCACACACCAAAGTTAGTGAACAAGAAAAGTATTGTCACCATGAAAGCAACAAGACATAAGTTAGATAACAAATAACACGGCTTTGAGATTCTCCAAAGCAAAAAAATTGAAGTAGATCACAAAATACTGCAAACATATTGCTGAATTTATAATGCTAATGCACCTGAAATCTCATACATCTGAAGTTAGTGAACAAGAAAAGTAATGTCACCATGAAAACAACAGGACACAAGTTAGATAACAAAGAACATGGCTTTGAGTTTCATATAATTATACAATTGTATGCGGAAATAAATAAAGTATAAGATATATACCAGTTCAAAGGATGACAAAGAAAAGAGAAAGGTTGAAAAAACTCAGTAGCACATTAGGAAAAGAGTTAAATAGAAATACTGATAATGAAAAATAATTAAATTAGTATGAATACTTTGATATACATAACAGTTTACAAGATCATATAGAAACATACAATATTCTCAGCCGTTTCAGCCTTCCAATTTGAGGAGGAATTGGCCCAGTCAGCTTGTTGTTGTGAAGATCCCTGTAACATTAACACCTTTTAACATATGTATAAAATAAAATACGAAATGTCAGTAGACTTTAGAATCAATTTACAGGGAAAAATATCTTCTACAAGAGATTGCCACAGTAATTTATTCGTTTGTGAAAAAAAAAGAACTCCCTTTTTACAACAATAGGACAAGGTTCTCCAAATAATGTAAAAGTCTCGCCTCTGCCTTACATGGGAATTGCTTTTAGGTTGAAGAGAACCAACAAACAGATGTTTAACTACTTATACCATAATATATGTATCCAATTAACAACAGGGAAGACCTAGAAATAATACATGATGCATGTATTTGTACAGCGCATGCACAATTTTATTTATCTATTTCTTTTTCTGTCAATTTGGGCATTCAATTGTCTGATTACTTAATGAGGTGGAATAAATACATGTGATCAAACTTAACACATAACATTAGATCGATGAACTATGACCTTAAATTGTACTATTTTCTTTATGTAAAGAGAAAGATGGGCATATTAGTAAATTTGCGAAGTTGAATCTGATCATTCAGCTTAAAAATAGTTGGCGTCATCTACATGACTAACAGATCAGGAGTGGTCACCAATAACAGTGAGGATCAGATATACAAGTGCATGCAACATCCTCTATGCTTAACAGGGATGAATGTTCTTCTGACCCTCTCCCAATGCAATACAATGTATATGAAAGACATAGGAACAAAGTAAAAGAGAACAAATGAATGAAATGCAACACATAGTAGAGCTTACGAATCATTAAGAAAAAGGAAATTAACAGATCAATGCGAAATAATATATATATATATATATATATATATATTAAAAAAACACTTACAGTCTTGTTAAATCCAACAAATTGGTAACAGCAATTGGAAAAGGCCCAACAATTGATACTGCATAAACTTCCCTGCAAGAATAAAGGCCATATGGGTCCAGGTCAATTTTCAGTCTACCTCAAAATTTGTACTATATCAATTCAATAACTAAATCACTTCAGAACAACAGTTATAGCATGTCACGTTTACCCCCAAAATCAGATATAATTTAGTTATAGGTATTTTAGTCTATTAAATAAAACACAACATTCTTATTGAAATACAGGATTTTCTCTGATCATTCTTAGCTGATATATTTACAAATGAGTTCTAGAAAATCTTATGTACCTAAACTAACACGTGACAACAATAATGAGATGCCTCTCAACTCCCTTTCAACCTTTAGTAATATGCATAAATTGTTCATTAGACTTATTTTTATTAAATTAGAAACTGTTTACAAAGTATTGTACTTACAGTTCTGAGACAACCCTGTAATCTCCCTGATTGGAGCAAGTGACGCCGGACCACGGCAGTAAATCGCCATCTCCACAGGGATCATCTCCAATCCACGCATAGACCACCCTCCATCCAAGCGATGCTTTAATCTCATTTAAAGCTTTCACTGCACCCAAAAACCAATAACAAGTGTCATAACTTAAATTTAATCAATTCAACAATTCCACCCTTTATCCACAATCGCCTCCTAGATCTCGGCTAATTGAAGATTCAATATGGAATTAATCAATAAGATCTTCAGAATCAGCTCTGACTACGGGAGCACCCAGAACTTTTCTGATGCTAACGTGGCAAGATCAAGTTATACTTGTGAGTTAACTGGAGAGGTAACGAACCCATAATTGAAATCTTGAGTACTTCAAATTCCGAATCTTAGCAATGCAAACTAAACTGACATCTACTTTCTCAGGAGCCAAACAGAGAATTAGAATTAGAATTGGAATGAGAGATCTATAGGGAAAAGGTTAGTTACCATCTCTCTTCAGGGTTTTGGAGTGAGCGGCAGTGAGTAGCAGAGATAACATGCAGATCACAGAGAGTGTCCATTGACACGACATTTTCAGAGCTTGGATTTACTAAGCGATGACTGTTTGCTTTCATTAAACTGAATTACCCAATGGCAATGGTACCTGCTCTGGATAAGTATGTCGGGGTTCTTTAAGAAATGGAATATTCTATAATTAGGTAAACGTGAGGGACTTGAGGGATATTTAGTATTTGAAAAAGAGAAAAGAAAAGTAACAGACAAAATATATATATATATATATATATATATATAAATAATTAATACGTGGGGCAGAAGACAGACAGCTATATAAAGAAGCGTTTAGCAATCGCACGCACCGTTTTCTAAATGGGTAGCGTAGCCGGAGCGTGACTCCTTTATTGTTGCTATACTATTTTCCAATGCGAAAACAGTGCGTTTCACAGTAGCCATAAATCGTCCCTTTCGCAGAGAAATTCAGAAGTCATAACACAAGCGACTTTTCTCTCTCTCTCTCTCTCTCTCCATAAAAATAGAGATGGCGCCTCCAGGTATAGCAGTACCTGCAAGGGCGGAGATTCTAGGATTATATCGGTCTCTAATACGCGCGGCGCGTGAATTTCGCGACTACAACACAAGAGAGTACACGAAGCGCCGCACCATCGACGGATTCCGCGAAAACCAGAAGCTAGCCGACCCGGAATCGATATCATCTGCTTATTTGGAGGGGAAGAATCAGTTAGCGATAGCAAAACGACAAGCCGTTGTGTACGCTCTCTACGCCCCCAAAGTGAGGAGCGTCATGGAACTGGAGAATGCCGCTCTCAATAATTAAATTAGGGTAATTGTTTCTTTTCTCGAGATTTATTGATTCCCGGGTTTTGTAATGAAGGAGCAAAGTAGCGGTTTTAAATTTTACTCTGTTTTTTTTAATTTCAAGGTACGGGTTTTATGAAGAGTTTTATTTAAATCCAGAGCCGAAATGAAATTTGTGTTGAATCTGTTTGGTTATTTTTACTTTTGTCGTTATGAAGAGATATTGGATGAACAAAAAGAATAGGTAATAAAAGAATCATTAATTCAATTATACTCTTTAATTGGTTTGGTTTTGAATTGATGATGTTGGTTCTGTTCTATGGTTATTTATTTTATTTTTTTTTTTGCTTCTTCTTGTTGAGATATTGGATGAACAAAGAATAAAAGCAATAAAAGAATCATTATTAATGTATTGTAAAATCAAAAGATGTTTTTTGTAATTTTTCAAAGAAGAATATTAAGATGCTGAATCTGAATGAACGCATATCAGCTGAATATGAACGGAACATAACTTGGAATTTTGACAAGTATTTTGTTTGTTTACTCTCAACTACTGTTTTGATTTGATTTGGGACTCAGGCCCATTAACTCATTGACCATTCATCGAAAACCAAGAATTCCAAAGCTTTTAGGATGGATTAATATTTTTCATACACGCACATACATATATATATATATATATTATGGTAGGAATCAGAATTTACTTTATTCAATATCCAAAATATAAGAAAGAAATTTTGTATGTCACTGCGTTACAAATCTTAAAAAGAAATTCTACTTTCCAAGTAGACGCCGACCGCGTTGATTTGCATCTCTTACGCGGAAATTCAGCACATCCACGTCGTCTTGGAGAAGATCCACATTTTTGTTCTGACTGCAAATTAAATTTGAAACTAGATACATCATTTATTTATATTCCAAATCAAGAAATTGTATAATAATTTGATCAGATTATTAACCAACAACAAACCTGTCGAGTTCCGAACCCATATCAACAGCCATATTTTTAAGTTCTCCCAAAATATCACTTAAATCAGAAAGTGCATCATCCTGCTTCGCCTTCTCTACCTGTAATGTAAATCCCAGAAGAAATTTATGTTATTAGATCAATCTACATTCTTCTTCCCTTCCATCTCACCCTAAAATACAAGGGAATGATTTCATTTGGATGCTGACCCAAGAAAATGAAGGTCTAATTCTAATTGCTTAATGTAAATATAAAATAATTACGAACCTCGACTTTCTGATAAGCATTTGTGGGTTCTGGCAGAGGTGTTATTGTGTTTGAAATTCCCTTGGATGTATTATTTAATCCCAATTTCTCCCTCTGCTCCAAATGATTACCCCTTCTTTGGACTGGATCATCTGAAGAGTAGAATCAAAAGCAAATTACTGTTCACTCACGAAATGAAAGGCAATAACAATGTTAAATTAGCGGCAATCTTCTTCTACGGATACAAGTCTTATTAAACCAGAGACGATATTCTTATATGGATAAAAATCTAGTGTTATTCTTAAAAGGATCTGATCATGCAATTTCATGTCATGGGTTGAATAGGAAGAAAATTAACCACCACCTCTAGTTGTAACAGGGCCCAAGATTGGACGGGTCTTCTTTGGCTTCCAAGTCTTAGAGAACATACCACCTAGGCTTCCCAAAAGCTTCTCACCCTGTTATCAATATCGCCATTCAACAATTATGAAAGTATTTCATATATAATCTATAATATTGAATACAAAATGTGCGGCAACCTGTAGCACTAGTGTCAGTCAGCGGATTCCAGCTAGGAAATAATTTTTTTAGCTATGTCTATACATTTTCAATCAGCAACACAATGTTCAGTAGTTCACATCTAGGCTTGATTACCCTTCCGAGTCATGCAAATAATATAATCAGCGTAAAATAGGACATGTAACTGAAGCTCAACATGCATTATGCAGATAAGAAGGGCACATACAAGATTCAAGCCATGAATTCAGATAATCACCAACTTCGTATTCTATTTCATAACAACTGACTTTGATCTTGAAAGCTAGGGTTTAGTGTCGATTAGTGTGTATGGTTTTGATAAAAAAAAAATGCTCCTGTATAAATCATTTCGGGTCTGCTTGGTATTGAGGTGCTGCTGTGGGATTATTCAAACTTTGTAATTAATTGTTTAACTTGATAAAAGGAAAAGGCCATACCCGACTGAGATCATGATCAATATTGGCAGCAGTGTAGTGGGTCCTGGTAATTTGCTCACCCTGCTGATGCAAGGTTATCAAAGTATTGGTCGCATCCTCTCTAATCTCTTCAGCAATCTTCAGGCAACCATGCACAGTCTTTGTAGTGTCCTCTGCCTTGTAAACAGCATAATTCTCCAATTCTTGCACTGACTGGTTCTCTAATCCACCTGAGTCACTGAAATCATTCTTATATTTGTTTCTCGCTGCTGAAGTAAGGGAATATGAGGAACCTGAACTGTTCCCTTTTATCTCATCATCACCATCATCAAAAGGGTTAGAGCTAACATTTCGTGTAGTTAGGTTGGGTTCAGAAGAAGTCCTTTTTGAGGGGTTGAGAGTTGGCTTATTGTCCAACTCATCATCAGAATCGAAAGGGTTGGAGCGAGAAGAATTCAGATATCCAGGGTCAACTGAGTTATGCTTAGCAACCCTTGTAGGGGGTTTCTTTGGGCCAAACATTCTTATGTCAGAATTCTCTTTGAATCTGTGGAGAAATTAATCAATCAATGTTCCTGGATAAAACAAGCAAGAATTTCTGTGAGATTGTGATTGGGGTAAAATTGATAACAAATCAACCCAAGTAAGCTGAATCTAGAATGCATTCAATAAAGTTGCATAACATTTTCAATTCAATAGTACAGCCTAATAAACGTGATTTGGGATCAAATTATCTGACACTAGTATGAAAGCCCAGCAACTAAAAGTTCAAATAAGAAGAATAAGATCAATGGGAAATTAAACTAGAAAAATAAATTCCATAAGCAAAAATTAGAAAAAAGAAAGAAGATAGAGAGACAGAAAGAAAGAAAGAGTTCAAAATTATAACCTGGGAAGAGGAATGGAAGAATAAAGGTTAAAGTTGAAAAAAGGCTACCAAATTTTGCAATACAGCCAGGAAATTGAAAATTCAATTACACGGAAAAAAATCACAGCGGCATGCTCCATAACAAACAAAAAGAAGAGATAAGAGATCAAAACAATAATTCTACTGATAATCGGAGTATGTTAACTTGGGGTTTTGTTTCAGTGAAAGACCATTCAATTGGAAACATTTTCCCCCAAATTTTCTAAGAAGATCCACAGCGAGACCAAGCATAAGCCATGAAACTTAACAGTAAACAGAAGAAACTCGCGATGATAGCAAATGAAGTATTACCTAAAATTTTTAACAAAAACAACAAATAAACAAAAAATTGAATAGAAACAACATACATACTACATAAGGGTTTTGAGTGAATAACCAGAAAGATACCGAGAAAGCAAAGCAAGTTGATTATAGAGAATTGACCGTGCGATGATAACAAGACAAGAAAAGAAATGAAACGAAAATCTAAGCAAAACCCACGTAGCATACAAGAGTGAAATATAAATTTAAGCAAAAGAGGAAGAATCAAAACAAACTAATCAGCAAAGATGAAAGAGTATCTAGAGATATTTTACCTAAGAAAATATTGGAGAAAATCTGGCAAAGAACCAAGATACATTCACACAACACAGAGGAATGAGTCTAAACAAAAGTCTGCAAAGATTTGTAGAAAGAGAGCGCCTCAGTCTCGATCTCAGTCTCAGAATAAGCCACAGTCACGAATTAAGTCGCGTGAATTCATTTCTCTCTCTTTTAAACCGGTAAGAAAATTGCTTGAGAGGGACACGGACGTTTGTATTTATTTATTTTAACTAATTATTCGTTAATTTGTGCATTGTTCAATTCATTTAATTAATTAATTAATTAATTAAAGTTAAAAATTTCTTTTGAATTTGAACCATTCGAATAGAGACAGAATTTATCAGATCCAAGGAGGCCCACTTGGCTCTGTGGGGCCAGGCGGTGGTATTTTATTTCCTTTGACCGAGTCAATAATTTATTTATTTTATAGAGAAGAGAGTTGAAACTATAAATAAATAAATATATATATATATATATATATAGTTATTAATATTATGAAATTTATAAGATTTGTCTGTATTATTAATTACAATGTTCTATTAAATTATGTATGGTATAAATTGAGGAGCCCAAAGCAATAAAAACAAAATGAAACCTTCTGAAAAAGTAAATTTTATTGATAATACAAACGATAGCATATAATAAAATTAAAAATATTAAATAAATAAATAAAAATATATGCAAGTATTATACATAAAAGGTGATAATGCAAAGTATGAATTTGAAGTAAATAAATAAATTTAAATTTAAAAAATTTAACAAGAAAAATAAATAAATTATATTTGTGTTATTTATTTAATAATTGTATTATATTCGTGTTTGAATTACTAGATTTATTTATTCGTTTAATACATGAATTATAAACAAATAAACATATCATAAATAAATATAAATAAATTCGTGTCTTAAAAGAATAAAAAAAATCATCTCAATTTATTTACAATACTTTTATTTTAAATAAATGAACAAATGATAAGTAAATTTATATCATAAATAAATAAAAAGACCGTCTCAATTCATTTATAATTTATTTACCAGTTATTAATAATTCGTTTACAATTCATTTATTAATCGTATCTAAATAAATTATATCTAAATTACTCATTTAATAAACGAATCATATCTGTATTTAATTTTCTTGACATAATTAATAAATGATCTTTATTTAACATAACACAAATATAAATCAATAATTTAAATTATCAATTTTAATTATACTCCAAGACATGAAAAATTGATTTTACCCTTAGAAACTTTAATGAATTCATTAGTTACAAATATATCTTTCCTTTCAATTGTTTGTATTGTAAATGGCTCAAACGTTACAAAACTTCCAAGTAGATAGAATACTGAAAGAGCTATTTAAAGACAAAATTTGATAAAATTGGCTCGCATCATTCAATCCAATAGACAAAAATTCTTAACAGGAGGAGAAAATTCTCGCGATGGTTTTAAAATTTCAATTTTATTGCAGATTTTTCTTTCTGACTTTAATGAGTGTGTGTGTAGTGTCCGGTGGGCTAAAAGTTTATTAAGAGAAACTTCAAGGAAGCTAGCAAGGAAGAAAAACAACAAATCGAACTTAACTAACGAGGAAAAGAAACCAGTCAGTCAAATTTTCCCATGTTTACATCTCAATATCAATATCAACATCAAAATCTATTAGGAATTAGTTTTAACATCCAACGCTTCGATCAAATTGAAACAACAGAAACAATAAGCCAAAATTGTACAATCAATTTTTCCTCACAAAAACTAGAGTTGAAGGTTTGTTTATACACAGATTACCAAACAAATAGGGAGAAAAATGTGGATAGCTGCAGCTGCACTTTTTGACCAACTAAAACAGAAAACAAACAAATGATTATGAATTGCGAAATTATACATACATACATCTGTAGTTTATATCCATTCCAGCATATCCCTTTACCTTTCTTTTGTAGCACTTTCCACCATAAACATCTAGGAAATGCAATGCAGCGACAAATAAGTGCTAAATTATATATTCCACGTTAAACTCCTAGCAACCAAATGAACACATGGTAAATCCAAGTAAGAAAATGGGAAATAATATATAAATAAGAATAAATGAAAAGTTCTTTTAGTGCAAAACATGCACAACATCTTGTCCCTATGAGCCCTTGGGATATCTGGAAAAGCAATATTTATGTACTAGGGCCATGGAAATTAAAAACATGTTTAAGGGCAATATACGTGAGAGAGATGAGAGATAACGTCCACCACAATTTCCAACAAGTGAAAATCTACAGTTTCAGATGCAGCCACTTCCTATGCTTCACGGAGATGTCTGCCAAGAGCAACATATTTGTTGTTCTGTCCTTTTTCAATCTAATCATGTAAACAGGATTGAATTTATTCAGAATTAAGTGAAACTCCTTGGGTAATGTACAGACTGCACAGCATAACATCATTACCTTTGCCTCTAACTCAGCTATTCTCTGTAAAGATGCTTGTTCAATGCAAGCACGGCGCTTGCACTCTTCTTCGAGCAAACCAGTCATTTGGTACCTCAGCTCAGCCATTTCTTGTGCTAGGTCCTCTGCTTCTTCCTTTGCCTTAAATTTCTCCATTCTCAGTTCTTCCTAGTAATCATATCATATACATGTTAATCCAAACCAGTTTACGACGAGTACAATCTCAGAACTTAGAAGACACAGGGATATTTGAAATTTATTTATTTATTTCAGTTTGCAGAACACGTTCAAGTTACTTATAACTCCTCAAATGGCAATAACTCATACCTTAAGGTGCTTCACAAGAAGTTCATATTCGCATATTTGATGTGACATGCTCTCCATCTTCTCTTTCAAACCAGAATCCGGTGCCACTACTGATGCCAGTTTTGAAAGGAGTACATCAAAGACTTTTCCGCAAGAGCTTCAGACACATTATTAACACATCACAATGAATTCAAAAGTGAATTTTAGTTGCTGTTTAACAGATACTAAAGAGGGAAATATACAACTATATAATAAGTAATCACTCTTCAATGACGAGGAAGCAAAAATTAGTAGGTTAGTTTGCACTAAACCCAACCTAATGCTTACCATACAATTAAAGAATATAAATTATCAGATATGATAACCAGGTAACTTTATTAAAACACAATAACTGTAACTTACCTCGTTTCTTTTGTTACACTAAGTTTTCTCTCTAATTCACTCACAAAAGACTGAACATCAAGCTTTGTTCTGTTCTCCTTTTCCATCCATTCTTCAATCTTTTGACAAAATAAGCTAGCATTTATTTCAGATGCATCCAGCTTCTCCTTTAGCTCTTTATTTTCTTTATCTAAACATTCAATTATTTCCTGGGTATCTTGAATCCTAACCTCAAGCTCTTTAATTAATGAACTCATCCCAGCTTTTTCTTGAACATTTTCTTTCTGAACTTTCTTAGCTTCAACACAGGTCTGCTCCAGGGTCATAATATCAAGCTTCATGCTCTCCATTTCACATTGCGACTCTAGTGCTAAGGATGATATTGACTCCTCCAGTTTCTCTATGCAGAAAGCTGAGTTTCGCAACTCTTCTTCTTTGCTCCGTATTTCCCCAATCAATAATAACCGCTCGGAATGGGATCTCTTCAATTCCTCCTCCAACTGGCCTACCTTGTCTTGTACATTTCCCATGTCCACTAATTTCAACTCAAGGCTGCGGACATGCTCACTTAAATAGTACACTTCTTCATTCCTTGCATTTAGTTGATCCTGAAGGTAATCTGTAATGAACATCATAAGATTTCAATACAAGAAATGAAGGGGAGATGCTGCCAATTGTGGCTAAAATAAAAGTGAAATTTTCATTCAACGAAAATGGATAAATCCTAGGCAGTACTTAGATGTCAAAAGGAAACTTCAAAATAATTTTACGCAAACATATTTAACATCACATAAGTTAAGTCTTGCAAAAGTGTTTATGTTTCCTACCACTGCTCTGCACCATAAGTGAGGGATAAAGAACCAAAAACTTGCAACTTCTCACCAATGCTTGACATTTTTCACAACCACTATGATAATCTAGCACATTGGACAAATATCAATAGAAGCGATCTACACACCCATCTCAGAAGCTGAATAGAATCAATTTATCAAGGTATATTTAAGATATTAGCATGACACACTCTTAGGAATAATAGAGGCTCTAGTAACTTTCATTACAGGTAGCTAGCAACACAAATGACATTGATGAACACTTGAAGAGTTTCCATAAATTTTGTAGGTCATAAAAGTTGTTTGTGCCACCCTGTGTGATCAAGATGATGGCTACTCTGAACAATAGACAGTTTACAAGTTTAACCCATATAGAACTACAAGTCAAGGACGTTAATATATAATAAGTGAAGAGTATAATCAAATGATTTAAGTCCAATAAGCTGCATCTGCATAAAGGAAATCCTATTCAAAGGAGCATATTTAACCCAAACATCTATTAACAACCTAAGTACATGAGTATGTACACACAAAAATAAAAAGCAGCACCTATTTCTTGAGAGCAGTTCATTAGCTCTTTTTCCAACCTCTGGATGTGTTTCTTGTCTTCATAATGAGCTTCTGATAATGACTTTGCGTGGAGTTCAAGTCTCTGAGCCAAGATATGTATGAAAGCAGAAAATTATAGCCAAAACAACAACTAAAAGACAACGTTTAAACTGCAAATTGCCTCACACTAGTTAATTTATCTCAAAAACAAAAGTGGTGAGTTATACAGAAATCTTAAGCATATGAGATAATCAATCTGTGAAGCAAATATTACCTTGATTAGATCAAAACTCTGAGATTGTGATTCTCTCAACATGTCCTTCTCTTTTCGTAACTTCATTAAAAAAAATAAGGTAAATAAACTTCATTTAATTGTCACGGATGATTCAGAAAACAACCAGATGAATTCTATGATTACAAGAAAACAAAGGCAGCACATCCAGCAATATATTCTTATTAAAAGGGAATAGATAAACAAAACCAAAATACCAAACTGTGGTTTCAATAGCAAGACGAACCGAGGGCTCCATTCTCTCAAGTCAAAACCTTAAAATAGCAATAGTGCATTGCATTCCTAAAATGGAGCTATGTTGTTCCTGCGCTAAAGGTTCACAGCAACTACCATGTGGAATAAGAAATACATAGAATTCAATTTTGACAATGAAAATAAACAGTCAATAACCAAACAAAACCAATATACATTGCTAGAGCCAAAAGCCAAAATCCATAAATAAGTGAGAATATAAAACAATGTATTCCAAAACCCAAAATGCAAACATACAATAACTCCCAACTCAACAAAAGAAAAATAATCGTCACAATAAGAGGGCCGCAAAACAAGATAAGCTCCCAAGCCAAGCATCCCGTATAATTGGAGTAAAGTTATGAGGAAAAATCCAATGAAATTCAAAACCCCATTACAGGTTTTTATAAAAACAACACAGCTGTTGAAACAAATAAGAAAACTAAAATTACCTCTCTGCATCTCGTCTCAATCTGAAAAAGTTCCTCAACATCGAAAATGCTCTCACAATCACTTATGGAACTAATTGACATTTATTTTATTTTATTTTAAGCAAAAGAAAATGAATACTGCAGCTAGCCAAAGAAATACAAATTTACCTGTATTTTAAGAACCCATCATTAGAAAAAGGAAGAAACAAATTTAAATGAATATAATAATAAATAAAATAGAAAAAAGAATGAACATCACATCGACTCAAAATGAAATTTCATTAATAACAAACAAGGTTTTGCTTAAATTAAAGCTCTTACCGTCGGCAGGCAGAAATTTTGATCAATCGAAAACTTTAATAATGTATGTAATATACATTTGATTGATATCAATTTACGAATGGTGATGGCAGCTGGTTATGGGTTTAGGGTGGCTACACTCAAATCTTGCCCATTTAAAAAATAATAATATTACAAATTCAATTCTTTTTCTTTTTATATATAAATTAATATAATAATGTATCACTCGATATTTTTATAAAATAAATAATAAAATATTTGATAATAATATAATATTATTTATAATAATAATAATAATAATAATAATAATAATAATTCAAATATAACTAATTTTTCTTTTTGAAACAAAAAAAAGCCCCCCGTCGTCGTCTACCTCGTATATAAGTGACACTAACAACTCTAACTCAAATGTCATTTACATATTTTCAAAATTACTTTCTTGTTATCCGGTTAATATAATATAATTATGAAGAGTAGAGTCTATTATCAGTAAATATATCTTTCAATTTCCAAACAAAATCAACAAGAACAAACATTATACTCTGTGTTACAAGATACTGGTAAATGGAGCAATTTTCTTTTCTTTAGTTATTTCATTTATTTATACTTCTTTTTCATTTGGACATGCATAAGTACATAACAATCCCAACTAAAAAACCCATAAAACAACCAGCAAAAATAAATAAAACCCTCGGTACTTGCATAATCCATTAGTGCAGTGGGCTACGTTGGGCTTCTTCTGACTATTTCTTCACCATGGCAGCATGCTTCTGGCCAGCAAGGTGATATGCGAAGACCGTCTGGCTATTACACACCACATTGCATATAGTGCACACTTGCACTGCACCTGCTGCAGCTCCACCTTCCACAACCTTTCGTTTCTTTGTCTCCAGATCCTCTACTGTTGACTGTGACTGAACTGCTCTCTTCTGCAATTTCTGTACATCAACACTCTTGCTCTTCTCCAATGGTCCAATTATCATTGAATTTGTTGCACTTGGTGCGGCAAATGAGGCAGGGCCACTACTGCTACCCTTAGTTTTCTCCAATGTCTCCCAATTTTTCTGGTGTTTTTTCCCCCGTAAATGCTTTACGTAGACATCATTGCTATTACAGTTGATTTTGCAAACTTCACACCATGCAGATTGAACAAGTTTGGTATTTTTTGGGCCTCTACTCCAAAAGCTATTGTTATGAGCTTTAATCGCAGCAAAATATTGCCCAACCCCATTCAAAGACATTAAGCCAGCCTACACAGTAACCAAGAGAGGTTTCACAATTCATTAGTAAATTTCATTTACATTGTAGCACCATTGTACACGCAATCCATATCAAGACAATGACTAAATCAATGTCCCACAGAAAGAATACAAGAATTGATTGCTTGAATTAGGTTCTTAAAGGGGTTTTGAAGATGCCAAAAGAGAATAAATGAAAAAACTAAACTATCTTCAAGAATGCAAAATTACAGTAATTTTCCAGAGTAACACAATAAAAGCAAAGCATCATATGTGTATCAATATTGCAGATGGCTGGACTAGTTACCTAATTGATTACCTACCTGAGCAGCATGCTTTTTTCCAGAAAGATGTTTATTGAACACTTGCTGGTCATTGCAAGCAACATTGCATATTGTACAGACCCTCACAGAATCAACTGCTGCCCCACCATTAAGAAGCTTCTGTTTCTTTATCTCTAACTCCTGGCTTGACATGTGTATATTATTGATTGTACTACAAGATTTTTGCAATGTTAAAGCAGTGGGATTTAGTTGATTTTGCATATTCTTCTGGTGTTTCTTTCCAGATATGTGTTTCTCAAAAACTTCTTTGCTATTACAATCAATATTGCATACCTCACACCGCATCAGCTGAATGACCTTGCTTTGGGCTGGAATGCTCTTTGTGAGATCATTCACCAAATGCTGACTTGTCCAACAGCTGGTCCCCGAGGAATTTAAACTAGTGGACACTAATGACCCCTGAAACCACAAACTATGGTCTGAATAACAAAGTATGCCAAAATAAAAGGACTTCAAAAACTATATACCATGCATGTCTTAAACTACATATTAATGGTGAGATGAACAATTTTGACATACATATCTAAAAATGAACAAGTTCATGATTCATGGAATGCACTAAAATCTCCCTACAATAAATAGTTAATCAGGCAAAAACAATCGAGAAACACATGCACTTGATATTACCGAAAAAACGATTCATAATCAAAACTCACTCAGAATAGATGAATATCCAGTTTTCTTAGTTGTTATATAAAGTAAAATTAGTATAATCCCAGTCCAAGAAGAATGCCCAAGGAGAGAAAAATTCCTAAAACCTCCATGATGTTAGATATGATACCACTTTGTTGGGAAAGACCACAAAGTAACACACAACGAATAACAATTTTGAGAGGATAGTGATCAAATCATGAAAAAATGGCCCGTTTGTCTAGATGATTAGATGTTGATTTGAGCTCCAGTTTTGCCTAGTTTTGAGGGTTAGTTCCTGACATCAAGCTTTATGTTCCTAGCAGCTTTGAGTTTTTATTTATTCTCTCTTTATGGCTCCTTTGATAAACTCACGTACTAGGCTCATTTAATTGTTTTTGTTGTGGAGAGCCAATATGATAGTTTATTGATGCTATTCTCTAGTTCGATCTCAAAGAAGAGTTTTGGTAATATTTTGAGAAAACTTTAGTACCATAATTCTTCTCCTATTGGATTTTTTTCATGGAAAAATTGATGTCTTGGCTGTGGTTATTTGCGTTTAACTTCGTAGTATTCTAACTTTTGTTGTTTATTGTGAAATACAACACCTTTTTAATAACAATAATAATCATCATAAGAGAATAACTAGGTGTTGTCCGATAATTTGTGGTCTTTCCCAACACTTTCCAAAACTCAAAAACAAGCAACATGACTAGACTGGAGTGAAACTAACCCACCTGACAAAAAGGTTCCAAATTCCCATCCTCTAATCCCCGCAACCGTAAAATATCATAGTATAAAACAGTATAATCATTTATCTCCACAATATTCACATCAAAATTCACAAGTTAACAACAAAATCCACCACACAAAAAGCCCTCAAAACTCCAATACCAATTTACCAGCATAAAACTCACCTCAAACTCTACATATGAAATATCCACAAAATATTCAGTCTCCTCATATAAACAGAGCAGAGCACCAATCAACCGATACAGTCAAAACATCATGAATTCACATAAAATTTCTCAGACTAAAGAGCCTCATATTTTGACATTTTCATCAGCATAGAAAAAGAATATATATATATATATATATATTTGAACTTAATAAGGAACACACTTACCGATTCAAATACGTCGGATGCTGCCTGGGTAGTGACCCAAGTGGCAGAAGCGGCATTAGGGTCTGCATAATATGGTGTTTGGCTCTCAAATGGAACGTGGGGTAACGGGTAGCTACCCGAATTGGCCAAAGGGGTTCCGGGCGGATGAAGGGTGGATTCTGGAAAAAGTGTTGATTGAGGATAAGACAAATACGAATAGGGTATAGGGTTAAGATTTGTGGGATGGTTAGACAAGTAGGTGAAAGAAGGCTGTTGTTCTAGCTGCTGTGTTTGGTACATTTGGGTGTGATTGGATTAGAGGACTAACAAGGATTAGGGTTTAGAGTTTCTTTTGAATTTTATTATTATTATTATTATTTATCTTTTTTCTTATGCTGAATCTGAAGGAGAAGGCGAAGGATGAAGATTTGCTCTCTCTCTTCTTCGTTTGTTATCGGGAAGATCTGCTATCTTAGGCGAAGAATGAAGATTTACTATCTCTCTTCTTCGTTTGTTATCGGGGAAGATTTGTTATCTTCCCTTCTTCGACAGATACGGGAGATTGACTACGATAAGTTATATATTTTTTCATTTATATATATATATATGGGTGTCTAATTCTAAAAATATTAATTTGAACAACTGTCGTTCGTAAAATATATCTAGAAATAAGTACATTGAGTTGAGAGTGTGTGTAAATATATATATATATATATATATATATTTTACAACAACTCTTTTTGTATTCTACTCGAAATGTATTGAAAATCTCAAAAGAAATTTGTAATCATCTTTTATATATATATATATATATATATATATATATATATATAATTTTAGAAAATATTGTAATAAATGATCCACCCATTTAATTTTTGAATGGCAATTCTAGACTAGACCAAAATACCCTTGCAGAAAAAAAAACATACTACAGGATTTTTATAACATATACAGCCCAATAATTAGCGGATACTATTTATATATAAGAATAATAATTTTACTCGCAAATTTATTTTTATTCGATCCTTATGAAATGGGTTTGATATGTCTTTAAACAGATTTGAATAAAATTTGAGAAATAAATTTAAAACTTGTAACGAATTTAGAAAGAATACGAGTTCGAATAAATATCCACGAGTACATCTGTAAATATATATATATATATATATTTTTCTAAAAATAGCAAACGACATCATCTTAATATTAAATTTAAATATCTCTAAATAACATTACAATACCACACTATTCATATTGTTTTATTATTTTGAACAAGGTATAAAATTGACATATTTATTGAAGTTTTTTTTTTTTTTTTTAATGTAAGATTGACATGTTTGTTTTATTCTTTGTTGTAATTTTTTTTTCTTAAAGATTTACAAGTTGCATATCTACTACTTGTATTTAACATTATTACTTCTTATTTATTCCCTTTAAATTCTTTAAAATTTGCAATGTTTTCTTGGATATATAAGAGAAATGTTATCTAATTGATTTCAATTCTAATATTGAAAACAGATTAGTAACTATTTTTTTTTTTCATTCTTCAAAAAAAAAAAGGAAAATTTTAAAAGATTTCCTAAAAAAAATATATATAAGATGTAAATTTATTTTTTATTATATATATTTTATATTTTATATGAGTAACATGTTTTATTTTGAATTAATGCCAAAAATTCTATTATAAACCTAATAAATATTTGCGGATATCCCCGCTGATTTGGTAACTGTTAAATATTCGTTTAAGTGAGTTTGGTAATAAAATATCAAATTCGCTGCCATCTCTATTTATATCCACTTTTAAAAACTATTCTTATTTATGTCCAAACATACTCAAAAGAGATGAAAATACCCCTGTAACATAATTAGTTTTGTTTGTTTGATTGTGTTAGCACAAAAGTAGTAGAAACTTGAAGGAAAAACAAAAAAAACTAAGAAAAAAGAGTAAACTATAATCCATGCCACTAACATCTCACTTTAAACACACTGTATCGGAGTTAAATTGATTTTTCATTGTGTATTTGTTGCGAAAATTAAGAAAAACTACAAAAGTAAATGTTTTTATTTGTTTGCAAATTGAAACATGTATTTTATTAGATTTTTCTTACATTATTCAACCAATGTGATGTAAACAAGTTAGTATAGACACTACATTGGGGTGAAATATACATGAATTGGTATAGTTTAACATAGATTTGTTGAATTTTTTCTTGAGATCGCAAGGTTGAAGATAAAACCCATAATCCCTTAACAAATCCACCAAAACATCGATGAATTAAAATTATCGAGTAAATGTTGTTGAAAAAATAAAATGCTCGACAAATAGGTATAAAAAATGTCAAGTAATTTACTTTTATAAAGAAATTTACTCTGCAGTTATATTTAGTCGAGATTTTTGTGTTTTAAAATTAAATCACTCGACGATTTTCATGCCTATTTGTTAAGTGATTGGTTTTTTCAACTACATTTACTTGACAATTCTAGTTTATTGAGTAAAAATTTGATTTGTCGAGGGTTTCCGAATTTAGTTATACATTAAAGTTATATGATTTCTTATTATGTTTTTGTATTGATTTGTTACGATTTTTTTTTTTGGTTGACATAGATATGAAAGAAGTCTTTTGTATGGTTTACTTTAAAGGATTGTGGAAGAGTTCATCAGATAGTGGTGAGATATACAAAGGTTTGACAGTTTAGCTTTCTACATTCAAAGGCATAAAACGTACTAAGAGTTTACTAATGAGCAACATGGTTTTCTCAAAATAAGTTCAATTAAATTAAGAATTAACATGAGAGCAATGTTTATATCTTGCATTGTATCATCCTTTTTACCTACAAGACTGATGGATTTAAGAATTGATAAAGCATCAAGTTTATCATAGAGGTGAATATTGATGTTGCCAAATTTAGGGGGTTTACTTTGTTATTTATCACATTGGAGCAATGAGTTGGAGAACATTCTACACGTCCATATTCAACACACCTACATTTTACACAACCATTCGTTTACCAGCGCCAAACTAGTTTCGTTCATTCTTTTGCTTCCTCAAATGATAGTAACTAAGTTAGTGACACAGTTCCGACAACACAAGAACCTATGTTTCTAGTAAGCACTATGTTGTATGAACAATATTCTCAACATTGTTATATTAAAGATCTTGCTCATGATCTTTATGATCTAGTTAGCAAACAAGAAGCATACTTTGATGACATGCGAAGAAAATGGATCATCGTCAACAAATCTGCTTCAGCATATCTCTCAAATTCTTCTGCCAATTACTTTGCCATCTGATGTACTTTTTATTTTCGATGATGAAAAAATAGTAGTTGAAAATTTGTATACATGAAAAAAAGTTATTACGGAGATATTTGAGTCTACTTGCCATGAGTAAAAATTTTCAGTTCAAAATTGTTAGATCCCTACAAGATTTTTTTTAAGGATAAATGTATGAATAAAAGTTGTAAATAACTAGTTCGAACAATAATGATAAAGGAGAACACATTCTTTTAGTTAAGACGGATCTACCAAATACATACTTATTTGTCAGACTAATTGGCCGACTGACATCTCCAAGTAAGTTCCTAACTTATTGGCCAACTTATTAAAGAGAAATTCTAAGAAATGAGTTGAATTTACACACCAAAAAATATTCTAAATGACATTCAATGTGAATTTGGAGTGTTAATATCATAAGAAAAGGCTTTGCGTTACAAGAAGTTGTACTTAATTTGTATAACTTATTGTTTATGTGACAAGACTTGTCTTGACTCCTCTTTGGAGTTAGCGATGAAATTTGCTAAATACCTGTGCTTTCCTACTTTCACATATTTTTTTTTCATAATTCTTATGTAATAACATTTCATGAAATGAATATATACGACCTCGGACCTCAATTATTATTACACTTCGAGACTTCATACCTCACCAAAAAACATATATATATCTACATTACATACACACATATGTATCTTTTTAATATACACATATAAACATAACATATTCAAAAGATGACTAATGCATTATGAGTATAGTAGTCCCAACCTTATGTGTCAAAACTGTACTATACAAATCATGAGCTATCTAGGGAAAAATAGGAAAAAGAATAAGCTTACAGCTTTGTGAGTGAATATAATTTATAAGGAAATATATTTTCATAAATAATTTTGAAATTATTTAAACCATGCATAAATGAAGTATCAATCATAAGCTAAAATATTTCACCAAACTAGTACCTAGGAGAACATATTATGCTTGGCAAAAACACCCTTGCCCAAGTGGGAAAGTCATAATTATACTAAACAACCTTGTGTCATCAATCAACGAAGTCATAATCATATCTGGTAGCATCGTATCATCGTTTGGGTCTCATAATCATAATCATACAAGTAGTATCATCTCATTACCTCGAAAAATCATCATTATACCGGACAACATTATATCATCGCCCTGGTCTCATAATCATAATCATACCTGATGATATCGTTTCATCGCCTGATAATGTTATCATTATACCTGGCGGCCTCATTTCTTCACCTGAGAAAGTTATAATCATTCAATATAACCACTAAATATAGCACACATAGAATAAACATCACTTTGAGGTAATATACTATTTCACAATTAATTTACATATAAAATGTATGACATGAATATCTAAAAATATTATTTCCTATTAAATTACTTGTGCACATGAACAAATGTATTCACATGAAATTAAATTATAATATAATTTATTGTACTAAAAATATATAATCATTCAAAAGTATCCACTCACAGTCCGTTAATCAATCTTGAAAAACTTTAGGGTATTTGAGATTTTTTATTGTCGCACCAGATCCTCAACACACATGATTCAAAATTAATCAAAACCTAATACGTGTTGCAAATATAAAAACATAACTATTTGAAATTCATAAATATATTACCCATTAAATATCTCGATATGTTTTTAACTTTTCAAACACATTTCCTATAACTTTTCAAACACATTTCCTATAACTTTTCCTTTTGTCCGCCTTTAATATATATATATATATATATGTCGACCGACTCAATTTAGCTGCATGTTTCATTCTTTCCAGATGACAGATGTTACACTATGTACTTTCATATTTTAGAAAATGCTAACATTGGTATAATCACTCATATTCAGAAAGATGTTGATAATCATTTTATGTGCTTTTTCATGGTGTTTAGTACTTGAATTAGTGGATTTTGTTAATTAATTAGACCAATTATAGCAATTATGGGTATTTTCTTGAAAGGTAGATAACGTGGAACATTATTTGTAATAACTAGCAAAGATGAGAACGATTATATATTTCTATTGGCTTTTGAGATTGAGGATTTTAAAAGTGATTTGGCATAGGAATAATTTATACATAAGCTGCCAATGAGTGAATGGCGATGCACAAAATCTGGCCTTTATATCCAACTAGCATATAAGCATTAAGAAAGTGATAATTTCAGCTTTTTCTGAAGCAACATACGATGTTTGTGCTTATTAAGTTTTAAGAATCGTGCATGCAAAGTACAAGATGACAAAAAATAATACTGACAAATTTATGATGGCTTGCTTTGTGGTTGTAGAGGCATATCATATGAATGACTTCAATGAGAAAATATTGAGATTAAGGATAATAAGCTCTAACCACCAAAATTGCAAAATGTTTAAATGTAATCCTCAAACACACACATTCTCTTCTCATTACCACATTAGTATAATATTTGAGGACTTTATTACAAAGATAGTTCTACAAGAGGAGAAACGAAGCTTATGAGATGTCAACACACTTCACAAAATGGGCTTATGATAAGATATAAAAACTGGTGGAAGAGGCATAGACTATGATAGTCTACCGGTTGACGGGTTTGAATTTGAAGTTAAAGACAAGACAAAGACAAAGACAAAGACAAGATTGTGAATTTGAGTACAAAGACATGATATTACTGAGTGTTTAACTTAGATAAAGCTTTATGTGCATATGCACTTACATCTTGTAGACATATTCGGTTCCAGTATCTCACCCTTTGCTTACAATATTACATGGCTGAAGCCCTTTTACTGCTTATGCAGATCATATTCATCATATTAGTCATCAATTCGAATTAGGTAATCTCATGAAGTTATGTTCACCAGTCGTATTTGTAACACCTGCAATTTTAAAAAAATTTGTAACTATAGCATTTGCAGTATTTAGAAAATTTAATTGAATAATTTGATGTTATTTGATTAATTAAAATTTTATATAGCTTAGAATTTTGGGTAAATGATTGAATTTTGGACTTAGAATGGTGTTATTTATTTATATCCAAATCTAAATTCATAAAATTAGGTTATAATTAGATTTTTTTTGGAATTAAGGATGAATTAATTTTGTTGGGACTAAAATGAATTTTTTTAAACTTTTAAATTATTTTTATAATTTTAAAAAGAATAGGAGGCTAATTGATATTTTATATACCAAAATAAAACAATTTTGGTCATCTTCTTTCGCATTCCAATAGCCATTTGTCCCTTTCTTTTTCAAAGAAACAAAAACTTAGTCTTCCATTTTTTCTCAAATTTCGGTCAAATTACTCCGAATTTGAGTGATTTTCTTTTAAACTTTAGTTACCGGTAAGCTTTATAACCTATTAAAGCTTGATTTTTAGATTTTTAGCATTAATTTAATCTGAGTTACTGTTTATCTGTCCAAATTAAACTTAATTTTGCGTAGTAAATATTAGTTTGAGTTAAATTAGAGTAGAAAATATAGTATTAGGTTGAATTTGTATTGATTGAAGTGTTTGTGGGAAGAAATTAGATGTTTTGCTCTCGGATAAATAGTAATTTTGAATGTGCTATAGTATTTTTGAATGTACTACAGTAACTTCAATCTGTACAGTAACTGTTTGTAAAGTAAATCCGATATAAATAGTACATAGTTACAGTAACTCCGTATGAATAGTCTTTTTGCTATAGTCAAGCATGAACAATATTTTTACTACAGTATTTAAATCAATGCCGTATTTGTTTGCTTAGGAGAAAATATGTAAATTTAGGATAGTTGAAAATGAAATTTAAAATAAATTAGTCATGAAAATTCATTATTAAAAATATGGAGAATGATATTAATTATTTAAATTTAGTTAAATGCATTAAAGTAAGGAATTTTGTCATATTTTTCACAAAAGTTGCATTTAGTGCAATTATATTTATTATTTAAATAGTAAAATTCATAAGTTACGCATGTGTGACATTAAGTTATGATGATCCAAGAGAAGGACTGAGTAGGGGCGATGGTTGTTAGTGGGAGTAGTTAGCCTCCCTTTATAGTAAGTAAATCGTGTATGTATTTTTAATGTTTTTGAAATAATATGATATCTGAGTTTGTGTTTGAAAATAATATGAAAATTGAAGATTTTAAATGTTTTATATGCTGATATCAAATTCATGAAATGATTGTTGAAAATGATGTCAATATTTGAATGTTTATGAATGAAAATAATTTTATGGTTCTAGTCGTTAGTTAATGTTTATTCTGATTTGGCAAGGTCTCGTGTCAAAAACGGGATTCGCGAGCTATTCAGAATTCTATTTAACGTGCTGTGCATGTTTCTGTTATGTTTAAAATGGAAAAAATGTCTGCTTTAAGCAGAATACGTGATCACGTTCTAAATCCAGATCACTGTAGGTACAGGTAACACTAACTGACTAGGCCATTATGAAAATGATTGTACTATAAATTCGTTTATGTGTAATTGAAAAGTTTGAAAATGTTTTGATCTATTTAAGTATGTATATTCTGTACCGCATCGACATGTGCAAACTTGCTTGATTTACTTACTAACATTGTATCTCACCCTTTATTGTAAAAAATTTTATTTTTCAGAGAATAGTACGTAGAAATGACAGAGGACGCGTGCAAGGTTAGTTAGACGTAAATGAAAATTTTGGTTATATGTGTACTTAATAGACAATTAAAAATCATGTAATAATAAAAATCTTTGTACGAAATAATATAGCATTATGTAATCATGATTGATTGAGTAAGTATGAATTGGGTGTTACAAGAGTGGTATCAGAGCCAAGGTTTTAAGTTCTGTAGACTCTAAGTGATCAGATAATGATTTGAAGTTTGTAGATATTAGGAATGACTGAAAAATTTGAGTAGATAGACATTCAAATTAATAGGGAAACCAAGGTTTGAAATTCAAAAAATCGATGAGAAAATATAATTATGACAACGAGAGATAGAGAAGAAAGTATTAATATATGTGAATACAGTATTGTTACCTATGAAGAAAGTATCGATACATGTGAAGAAATGATCAATACTTTGTAAGTAAGAGAGTACAAAATTATTTACGAACTTACCCAATCAATATCGTAAGGAGAAGAGATCGACACATAAAGGTAAATGTATCGATGCTTGGTGTCAATTAAATTTTCAGAATCAAAATTTTAATAAATGGATTGATACTAGGGCTTAAAAAGTGTCGATACATTGCAAATTAGAGCTCATGTCAGGATTTTGTAGACTTAGGGTTAGTTAAATAAATAAATAAAAATGCTAAGCAAATTTTTAGTTAGTGTAATTTTAACTTTGGTATATCTGTGATAATTTCATGGAATTAATTTGATTTGATTTTGGTTTGTAAATATGGTAAAGACAAAATATGATTGATGGACTGGCATAAATAGAAGTGAAAATGGTACGATTAGTGGAGCCCTCATAAAGGACTTGATAAATTTGTACATAGTTAGGAAGAGAGCGAAACTAGCAAGAATTATTCTCAGTTATTCCCTTATTGAACCGGGTCTACGAGCAATCGAAGAAGTGAAAAAGAAAGCCCTCTTAGGAATACGGGTATATAAAAAGGATGTGAATTGTAATAAATTATTGGTGAGACGTTTGTATTGGAAGAGGAGGTATTACAACACCTATAACATAGACAGGTGTTGGGTAAAGATATTAAGGAAAATTTTTCAAGAAGATTAGTTCAAGTGAGAAAAAAAAAATAACAATGAAGAATTAAGAAAATTGGATCCTTAACCAAATCGCATGGGTGAATTCTTTGAACCCAAGACTGTTAAAATTAAAAATGGCAAAATGATTATAAATAAATAAATAATAGAGTTAGAACTTTAGAATTTGAAACCCAAGATTATTAAAGTAATGAAGATATAGTTTTAGTGTGTACAAGTGTAGTTTGATTGCTATTTCATTTAAATTGGTATTAATATTTAGATAAAGTTAGAAAAGTTTATAAAGTAATGTATATTTTGAAGGACTGAACGGTCGTTATAGAGTTAAAACGGGATTTCCATAAAGTATACTTATAATTTCATTAGGCAATAAGTTTGTTAAAAATGTTATTTTCAATTTCATGATAATTAAACGAATAAGCATGATGTCTTAATCCATATAGTGTAATAATGAGATGTGAAATTATTTAATATTATTTATGTAGTAAACTAGTCTAAATCCTTATTGTTTAATTGAGATGATGTGTCAATTTGATTAAGTTTGAATCTCTGCAAAATTGGACTAGTTTCAATTATGGGTAGGCTGAGTTTGTGTGAAGGAAATTGGTAGTGTTAACAGTTTTGTTCCATAATCATTTTGCTAAGATATAATGTCGTCTTATTGTAGACCTAGAGATGATGAAATAATGTGAGATGTGAGGTTAGAACAAATGTTGGTTATATTACTGATAGGAGAAAAAGAAAATGAAAGGTAATAATAATGTAGTTAGTAAAGACATAAGACAATGTTAGATAGATAGCAGAATTTAAGAGAAATTTCATTTCATTTCATTTAGGTTACTGGATAAATCAGGATTTAGTTTTAGAGTTGAAATGAGATTTTGAGGATTTCTTTTGTGGTTTGTTATAATTAAATATAGTATGTAATTTTTCTTAGAAAGTATCTCTTTTGTGTTTAGTTATAGTTTCTTTTAACTGGGGGAGCATTTAGTGTGAAGTCAAATTGTGATATTAATCATATGAATTATAAAGTGCAAAGTTTGAATTTTTATTAACTATTAATTTCAATTGGTTAGCTAATTTCTGGTCCCTTCTAAGTGGCCCTGTTTGAAATAAATAGTATTTTATAACGTAATATAGTGATTGAGATGTCGGAACAATTAAGTTGTTAATTAGAAGAATTTGGATAGGGTTAAGAATATAGGTGCCACAAATTTATGCTTAGTGGCATAAGTTCAATGGAAAATTTTTAGTGGAGATAGAAAGTTGAGTATGATAGAAGAATATTGGTAAGTTGAGGTAAGTTTTTAATTTTAAGTGTTAGAAATGCAAACTTGCATTTATGCTATTGATACTCTACTATAAAGATAACAAGGTGTGGCAAATTATTAAATAATATTTGATTTGTTTTAAGTATAAAGTGCGAAAAGTTGGTTGTTAGTACATTTTTACTGGAAAGTTATATAGTGAATATTAGGATGTTTTTCTTGTAGACATATTGGGGCTATTTGAATTGGTACTTTTCTTGCTTCAGGTGTAAGAAATAAGGACATACTATTAAGGAGTGTTCAACAAGAAGAGTAGGTAGTAAAGATAGTACGGGAGAAAGTTAGAATAAAAGGCAAAAGGTACAAGGATGAGGTTACGCTATAATTAAGCAAGATGCATAGGTGTCCAATAAAGTGACAACATGTATAACAATGCTCTTTAACCCAAAAGGTTAAAGTATTTAATTATGGAGTTACACATTCATTTGTGACTTGTACTTTTGTTTGTTTTTCTGATGAAATATGTTATGTGCGTTGCTACTCCTATGGGCAAAATATTGTTACAAATTATATTTACAAAGATTAAGAAATTAGTTTTGAAGATAAGAGTATTATAGGTGATTTATCGCCATTGGAGATGCATGATTTTGATATTATCTTGAGAACGTATTGGTTGACCGCCTATCATATGGTAGTGAATTGTTTTACTAAGGTAGTAGTGGTTAACATTCCGAACCAATCAGAATTTAGTTTCAGTGGGAGACGATTTGTGATAAGTCAAGGGTTGTTTAATGTGATTAAGGCCACAAAATTAATAAGAAAATGGATGTGAAGGGTTTCTTAGCTTATGTGATTATCGGAGAGTGAATCAAGCTACAATAAAGAATAAACATTCTATCGTAAATGAGATGGTAAGAATGATGAGACCGCAAAAGAAGTTGATTGACGATATTGCTCGTAATGGTAGTGCTATAACAAATTGTTATTTGATTTATTCTTTTTGAGGAAAAATAATAAAATTTCTTTTAAAAATATTGATGCATATCTTAGGCGAGAAGTGAGATCTTAGAATAAGAATATTTTTTTTTTAGCTAGTAGGAGACATAAATGGAAGTAGAATTAGTGAACGAATCCAAGTAAAATGTATAAAAGGATTAAGTAAGATGTTGAGGCTTGTAATTGGGTTATGAAATGTATTTCTCCTTTCTCAAATGATTTTATAATTATTTATGATTTATAAAACGTTAAGGAAAGGTTTAAAATTATTATTTCAAGTTTATTCTAGTATTAAAAAGGAAATTTATGATTTTTGTGAAATAAATTATATTGGATTATATTATCAAGTAGCTTTTGATATGGGACTATTTATGAGTTTAGTTTGTGAATAAGAATATAGCCAAAATCTTATTTATTCTAATAAAAAACGATAAGAAATAAAAATTTTGTTTTACGAGATTTATAAGAATTGATTACTAAAAATTTTAATTCATTGATTAAAAGTGGAGTCTAAACGGTAAATATGTGAGATAATGTAGAAGTTTCTTTTTAGGTTCTTTTATGAGAAGATTTTTGAGGAGATTGCATAAATATTATAAACAAAAAAGAAATTTAAGATTATAAAAGTAAAAAAATTTTATTTTCAAATGAAGGCCAAAGGTGTTTAAGAAATATAATAATTTTCTTTAAGATGTAAAATAGATGTTTTAGTTTGCATTAAATTTATAAAGATTTGAAACATTTGCAAACATGTTATACATAAAGAGGAATACATAGTTTCCTAAGTTAAGAATTTATAATCATTTATTTTATTCAATAAATTTTATTTAAAAGATTTCAATTGAAAATTTATTTGTATCAAATATATATTAATGAGAATATTTTAGTATGTGTAATGACATTGAATTATATATGCAAAATTTATGATAGTAGACTTAATATGATTGATGGGGTTTGTAACTGAAGAAATATTGATTATATGCATAAGATGATCTGCAAAAGAATTATTCATGGTGAATAAAAAAGGGATTTGGTTACTAAGTATAACTTGAATATTATTTTATTGAATTTCTTTATATTAATGAAGTTATTTTAACGAGGTTGAAAGGACATGTAAGTTGGTATTGTATCCGCTCAAGGGTTTGAAATTCGATTTTTGTTTGATGATTAAGATATTATTGAATATACATGACTGTAGCTTAAATTTGAAAAGATTTAGAGCAACTGATGAGATAGTTAAAATCGATATTACTTTGTATGATTTTATATGTAGTATATAGATATATTAGTTTGTAACTAATTTTAAGATTCATATGACTGAATTATGAGATATTATAAAAAGTATGTTATTTAATTATTTAATTTTTAAGATTTAATATTTTATACATGTGTTATTTTAAAATATGGAGTGGATTGAGAACAAAAGTATCAACAAATAGTTGTGGTGACTTAGTTTAATAATTTAATTGAGAAAAATTATTATTTGATGTTTTTAAATTAAACAATAATGTTGTTATAGTAAGTATTGTAGGCTATAATCGAATTGAAAATATACAATTATTAATTTATATGAATGAGATGGTTAAAAGTTTATATTAAGAATATCAGAAGTACCATATTATAGTGTACTATTTGGAAATTAATATTTGTATATATAAGGAATCTTACTTATATGTTATGAAAGTTTAAGTATGATATTATGCATTCTATAAGTAGAGGTTGGTGAAGATAATGATGCATAATAATTCTTGATGTAAAAGTTGAACCTTAACCATATTTAATGGTTTATAACTATTGGAATTCTTATATATTAATAAATATGTTGTGATATTGTGATGGGACAATGGTTGAATATTAAAGGATTAAGGCGATTGGAATAAAGTTGAATTATATTATAAAAACAATGACTCTGATATCTTAGATTTAGATCTTAGACATATATATACAACGTACATGTTGTGTGTTATATTGACCTTAGTCAATCTGTAATACATAAAATTTTGTATAAATTATTCATAATTTCTGTTGTATTGTAGAATAAAGAATGATAACAGTAAAGTTTAAGCATCATATAGACTTTAAGCTTAAATATAACGATTAGACTATAAGTCAATAAGATCTATGATTTAAGATTATATGGTTTTACAGGCAGAGATGGATGGTGTCCCGAGGCCAACCTCTACCCGAGGAAAACCGTTCAAGTGATAGGAGCCGAGACCTCTCAGAGTAGCCAGGAGGCTCGGAATGAATCTTAGCCTAAAAGACGCTCTAGCAAGGCCTCGGCCTTTCCTATAGTTTATAAGGTCTCGGAATATGTGGTCCACAAAGGTCTCGGTCTCGGTCTCGGAAAGATGACATCTTGTTTTATCATGAATAACGATCCCCAAGTAGGGATTGCCGAGACCTCGCCACAATTGTGTATTAGTGAAGGATTCATTTCCTTCCTGTACATTCTCAGATCCTTCTAAAATATGAATTTTTGCCAAAATAGGTTTCTTACATAATAAGAATCCTAAGGATATAATCCTACCAAAAATCGATGTTTAACTTATGGAATCTCCGCGATTCTCGCATAGGGGGATTCTAGTTGCCCAATTTCAGTATTTTACCCTATTAGAGAGATGATAACACTTATAAAAGGCGATTAGTGGTAACTAGGTAAGGTGAAAAAATAAAAATATGAGAAAAAAAAGAATATTATCAACTTTATTGAGGATCTTCCTTCAAATTTCATAAAGAAAAACCCCAACTTAAGCATCGGAGGGTTTTTGTCGGGTAACCGGCTTTTTATTTCCATAAACCATTGATTGTGGTTGTAGGTTAAAAAGGAAAGAAGAGAAAAGATTTTTGCTGATGCACGGAATTCATGGAAGAGATTTTTGCTACATTAACATCTGGCACCATCTGTGGGAAGCTAAACAAAAAAGTCAGAAGAAATTGTAAGAAGAAAAACATGGTAACTTCGCGGACGTATGTGACAAGGAACAAAGCAACAACAAGGAGGAATTTTAACGACAATGGTATGGATAATGGTACGGTAGTAAACCAAGATGTTGGCGACTAGCCGCCACCGTTAGAGGACACAAATCGCAATTCAGAGGCCTCATCGCCGCACCAACTTCCCCATCGTCTTGGAACGATGAAAACAGCCTGGTTGACTAAAAGGCTGGTCGAAAATGAATGGCAACACGCAAAGAAGGATAGGTAGATTCAAGCCTTGACTGAAGAAGTAGCACGGATGAGGAAGATATTACAGGTTAGTTCTTTAACGCTAAAAACACCTAAACCAGTCGAGGCTGTTGAAAGCAGTGTGCCTGACACAACGCACACAAATCGCCTAGCAGAACATCGCCGAGACACTAGTAAGAGAAAATACACTACCACAGAAAAGGGAAAAGGAAAAAATTTGGGCTATTTCTTTAAAGAGCCTCAAGACAATAATGACATTGAGAAGCTTCATGTTGAGCCGCAACAGATGTTCGAAGATTCCCCAGAGGATTCAGTGGTTATTCGTAAGAGAGGATCGGACAATGGCCCTAGTTGGAAGAACATGAGGGCGTTTCTTGACCAAAAATGACAAAAAGAAGGCTCGATGCCGAGCCCGTCCAGATGAAAGAGGTTCAGGGAAGATAGCGGTCCAGTCGATAGTTTCAAAGCCCGAATTCAGAAGCTAGTCGAGAAGCTAGAAGACCAGAAGCATAGGGAAAGGCAAAAGAGAGACGAATCTGTGTCAAGGATGGAATCTTATTCTAGGTCTTCTTTTTCTCAAAAAATGTTAAATCTCACTCTTCCTAAAAAATTTAAGATGCCATAAATAAACCCCTTTTATGGGCAAAACTGATCCATCGCTATATATGAATCTTTTTAGGGAGATGATGCTAATTCAGGGATTAGATGAGTCCCAAATGTGTAGTTTGTTTCCTCTAACCCTTGATGGGCAAGAAGGTGGTTCATTAGTCTGACCCTTGGGAGCATCGATAGTTTTGGACAACTGTATGAAACATTTGTAAATGAATTTAAGGGGGCCACGGTGAATCTTAAAACACTGAATTCGTTACTGCTCTTGACGCAAGGAGTTGGAGAGAGCCTCAAGAGTTTTGTCAAGAAATACCACGATGAGGTTATGAAGCTGGGGGCTTATCACCATTTATTGGCCTTAAAGGGTCTTAAGAAGAGCTTGCAGGTAGACTGTGGATGGTATGCGGCACAAAAGCCATCAGTCACTACTTATGCAGTAGCTCGACGAAAGCTGCTGAATGAGATCGAAATTGAGGACCAGATCGCTCTTAAAATGATAGAAGAAAAGGCCTTGGCACCATCGTTTCTCAATAGGATATCAAATCTGAAGACCGATCCGAGAAGGAGAAATGATAAGTGAAGAAATTTTCATGATCTCGACAGAAAAGGCAAACAAGATCAAGGTTGGGATGAGAGACCAAGGAGAAGAGACGAATTTCCACTAAGACAGTATCACTTCCAGAGAAGAGACAACAACAAAAGGGTGATCCATGTTCAAGGAGATCAGGATTTTACTCCTCTGAAAGCCTCACTCTTGCAAGTTTGGCAGGAGATTAAAAGACGATGAACTATACTGGTAGAACCTTGCTCGTTAAGGGCTAAGCCAGTAGGAGAAGCTAAGAACAAGTTCTGTGAATTCTACCAAAGTGCCGGGCATTTGACGGATGGTTGTTTTGATCTCAGAGGATAAGTGGAAATACTGATTTGAAATAATTATCTACAAGACTTGATAGCTAGAGAGGAAGATGGAACTAAAGCCTCGAATCAAGAGATCAAGCACGGACAAGAACGACAAGAAAAGGCTATGGTGATTTTAGGAGAGGCAACGTTGGCCAGAAAGTCCAATAGATTGAGGAAGAATTATTCCAAATACTCCCTACCCTATGATTCCTTGGATATCATGTTATGAATATCTGAGCAAAAAAGAAACAAAAACTTGTCTCGGTACCCATTATGTTCACAGAGGAGGATAAAATGGGAGTTCATTGTCCTCATGATGATACGTTGGTAGTAACCTTGATGGTAGGAACGGCACAGGTTAGCTAAATTTTAGTGGATACAGGAATTTTGGTGGATCATATTCAAGGAAATGTTAGATTCCTTAGAAATTGAAGATTTGAGACTCAGACCTGCCGAGACCACCTTCTATGGCTTTGGCGAATCATGTGTTTACTCTTTGGGAGTAGTGCAACTACCCATTATTATGGGAGAGAGACCTTACCAGAAGACTACAATGGTAGAATTTTAGGTGGTTGATCTCAAAATACCCTATACCATGATCCTAGGGAGACCTTTCCTCAGAACCACGAAGGTAATAAAAAAGCATACATTATCTAAAGTTAAAATTCCGAGCAGGAGACAGAATTGGAATTGTGAAGGGAAACCAAAAAGAGGCTCGGTCGTGTTTTTTGGTTTCATCTAAAAACTCGTACTACCTATCAAAGCGCTGGTGGAAAGAAATCCTAGAAACAAATGGAGATAGTTCGCGGGACAAGCTGATGGAAAGGAGACTTGAACAAGGTGACAAACCGTCGACCCTAAAATCGGTAGGAGAGCTCGAATGCGTCATTTTGAATCAAGATTTACCTTAGAGAATGGTTAAGATTAGCACCCAACTCTCGAAAAAATTAAAATCCGAACTCAAGGCCATCTTGAAGAAACACGTGGGCGTGTTCGTATGGTCTCATGAAGACATGCTAGGCATTGACCCGCAAGAAATCTCTCACTGGCTCGCCACCGACCCCCAGCACAGACCATTGAAATAGAAAAGAAGGCTGTTCAATGAAAAAAGAAGAGAGGTAATACATGTTGAGGTCGATAGGCTGATAAGAGCAAAATTCATCACGGAGGTACATTACTCAGAGTGGGTATCAAACGTAGTGATGGTCAAGAAAACTAATGGTAAATGGAGGATGTGCGTGGACTTCACATATTTGAATAAAGCCTGCCCCAAGAATAGTTTTTCTCTCCTGCTGGTCGATCAATTGGTAGACTCTACTGCTGGTCATGAGTTGTTAAGCTTTATGGATGCTTTCTCAGGGTATAATCAGATCAGAATGTATGAGCTAGACTAAGAGAAGACAACATTTGTTACCAACCAAGGGCTATACTACTATATGGTAATGCCTTTCGGGTTAAAAAACGCGGGAGCTACCTTCCAAAGATTAATCAATTGGGTTTTCAAACCACTAATAGGTGAGACTATGGAGGTATATATAGACGATATGATTACCAAGTCCCAGAAGGCTCAAGACCACCCCAAGGATTTGGAAGAGACCTTCTTCTACCTAAGCAAGTACAAAATGAAATTAAACCTCGAGAAGTGCGCATTCAGAGTTCAAGCTAGGAAATTCCTTGGGTATATGGTCAGTGAATGACGAATCAAAGCAAATCCACAAAGATTAAGGCCATACTGGAGTTGAAGTCTTCGTCCAATCTCAAGGAACTCTAGAGTCTGACGAGAAGACTAGCATTACTAAACAGGTTCCTATCCAAAGCCACTGACAAATGTTTCCCATTCTTTTAGATCATGAAGAAAGGGAAGAAGATCAAGTGGTTAGAGAAATGCGAGCGCAGCTTTCAGAAGCTGAAGCTGTATCTTGCGTCTCGACCTTATTTGACGAGATCGAAAACTGGGGATACGTTATACTTATAACTTGCGATAAGCGATCATTCGGTAAGCTCGGTCTTAGTAAAGGAAGACATCGAGAAGGTTCACCGTCCCATTTATTACACTAGCAAAGCATTGTTAGATACTAAGATGAGATATTCACCCTCAAAAAAGCTAACGCTGGTATTGGTGGTGACAGCCCGAAAACTTAGACCTTATTTTCAAGCACATTAGGTTGTGGTGTTAACAAATCAACCGCTGAGACAAATTTTGCCTTGGCCAGACCTCTCAGGCTGGTTGATCAAGTGGTCTGTTGAACTCAGCGAGTATGACATCACTTACAAAGCTAGAAAAGTAACAAAAGGGTTAAGCTTTGGCGGATTTCATTGCTGAAAGATCGGTGTCTTAATACTTGCTCGTCCGACAGATCACAAAATAGCATCCAAACTGAAGAGACCCAGTCACCCCAAATGAAGAGATGACGACTTGGAGCCTCTTCGTCGATGGAGCCTTTAACACTCAGGGAGGAAGAGCTGGTGTAGTGCTCATAAGTCAAGAAGGGATTGAGGTAATGTATTCCTTAAAGTTCGATTTTAAGGTTACAATTAACGAGGCGGAGTACGAAGCATTAAATACAGGGGTCAAATTAGCTCTAGCTTTAAGGATTACAGGTCTCAACATCCACTGCGATTCCCAACTAGTGGCCAGCCAACTAGACGGCCAATTCCAAGCTTGCGAATGTAACATGCAAGCATACTTGAAAAAAGCCAAGTAAGTATTGAGCGCACTAAAGGCTATTAGAATAAAACAGATCCCTAGAGCCGAGAACTTTAAGGCAAATATTCTAGCAAAATTAGCCTCCATTTTTAAAGGAAATATTCCTGTCTCGATTCTAATAGAGGTGTTGGAATGAAAAAGCACAGGAGATGATGACCACCCACGGTACGTATCTCAGTGGATCCGCAATATTGTTGGATCAATGAGATAAGGTCCTACATTCAAGACGGCAAACTCTTGAATGATAAAGAACAAGCAAGAAAGGTTAAGAATAGGTCGGCAAGGTATACCATCATTGATAGGGAGCTGTACAAGTGGGGTTATAGCATCCTCTACTTAAAATGTCTAAGACCAGAAAAAGCCACTCAGATCCTGGACGAAATTCATCGAGGAGTATGTAGAGGGTATGGAGGAGCTCGAGCTATAACCCATAGAATATTGAGGTAGGAGTATTACTAGCCAGCACTTTCTCGAGATGCAACACAGGTAGCTAAAACCTTTCATGAGTGTCAAGTGCACGATTGCATTCCAAAACAACCCCCTAAGAAATTAACTTCCATAACGAGCCTTTGACCATTTTCTCAGTAGGGGCTCGATCTTATTGGGCCTTTGCCATAAGCTTGGGCAAGCACCAAGTACGCTGTGGTCGCCATCGATTACTTCACAAAATGGGTAGAAGCCGAACTCTTGGCGGCTATCACTGAAAAAAGGGTTACGACGTTCGTTAAGCACAACATCATCTACAGGTTCGGAATACCTCAAGTGCTGGTCACAGATAATGGGAAGCAGTTTGACAACGCAAATTTAAGAGAATTTTGCTTAGATTTTGCAATTAACCTGAGATTTGCAACTCCAACTTATCCTAAGGTCAATAGACAAGTAGAGGTGACTAATAAAGTCATAAAAAATGCTCTTAAAAAGAAGCTCAATGAGCACAAAGGTGCATGGATTGACAAACTTTTCGAGGTCCTTTGGGTATACCGAGTGACACCCAAGGTCGCCACAGGTGAAACTCCCTATAGCCTAGCTTTCAGATGAGAGGCGATGATCTCGATAGAGGTCATCATATCAATTTTTGGGGGCAACAATTATAACGAGGAATCTAACGATGAAAGCTTGCTTTTAGAGTTGGATCTATTGGAAGAAAAAAGGGAAATGACTGTAGTAAAAACCACTGCTCATCAACAAAGGGTAGCAAGGTACTATAACCAAAAAGTTCGGCACCGCTCTTTTCTGCTAGAGGACTGGTTTCTGAGCCAAATGACCCTGAATACTAAGACTTTAGGAGAAAGAATTCTAGTTGCAAACTAGGAAGGACCTTACAAAGTTACTCAAGTCCTTAGACCCAAAGTTTACAAGCTAGAATACCCCAACGGAAACCGAGTCCGAAAGACTTGGAATGCCGAACGCTTGAAGTTGTATTACCCTTGGAAACGTTAGAAATTTTTGTAGTAAATTCCCTAAGAAGTCAATAAAATTATTTTCTAATTTTTTCACTTCTGAAGTCAACCAACAGATGGAGTAAATCTCGGATGGTTCTATAAGACGTTTCAGGGTAATCTCCTCTTGAAGCCCGAACATGGGTGACACAGTTCTTAGGCATTAAGCTTTCTACCTTCTCGAGGTAATATTATCCTCATCCCAAATTAAGGCCTGAGCACAGTCTCAGTGGGTATGGGTGAGAAAGGTTCTTGGATAATCTTATAAAGATGTCTCGGGGTAATCTCCTCCTAAAACCTAGACACGGGTGGCACTATTCCAAGGCGTTAAGCTTTTCACTTTCCCGAGGTAATATTATCCTCAGCTCAAAATAAGCCCCGAGCACGGTCTTGGCAAGCATGGGCAAGAGGTTCTCGGATGATCTTATAAAGTCGTCTCTAGGTAATGTCTTCCCGAAGCCCAGACACGGGTGACACGGTTCTCAGGCGTTCAGCTTTCCACCTTCCCAAGGTAATATTATCTTCAGTTAAATTTCCCTTTCATGCACGGTCTCTGAAGGCATCGACAAGAGGTGTTCTCGGATGATCTTATAAAAACGTCTCGGGGTAACCCCTTCCCGAATGCTCGGATACGGGTGGTGCAGTTCCTAGACGTCACTTCGTTACTCACTCCAGAGCATTGCAGTTCTCGGATCAATTAGGCTGCTCAGACTAACTTAGGAACAGATCCGTCAAAGAGGTTAGGCAACTAATGCAACGAATGACGATGAAGTCCAAGATGTGGGCGAACTTTAAATAAAAGGGGCTAATAAAATGAACAGTACAAGATATTGCTTCGCCAAGTTGAAAATAGTGATAATTCAATTTTGTAAGACAGGTAAGAATCGCATGAAAATACTCGGTTAAGTTAAAGAGGAACAATTAGAAGAAAAAAGATTAGAGTTATCAAAAAGAAATTCTATTAAATCGAAGTATTACAAAAAAAAAAAATTTTTTTACAAAATCAAACTATTTCTATAGTAGTTTGAGGGGCATTTAAAGGGGCCGTTGGGTTTACAGGAAAAGTTGCCGGGTCGGCAGAAGGAGTTGCTAGATCGGCTGGGGTAGTAGCTAGGCCAGCAGGAGGAGCCTTTACTACTTCTGCGAAAGAAACCTCGATAGGAATGTTTGCGGCAAGAGGCTCGGCAGAAGGACCGGTGGTAGACTCCATGAGAGGCACGAACTTGGTCTTCAGATTAGGGTGCCTCTACCCCTCTATGAACACCCCGTCAGAGCCCTCTCCTCCTGCACAGAAGTTGGACGCCCCAAGGCCTCATATAGCCAACTTAGGTCCAAGTTGAGATATTGACCTTGGAGCACCTCACAAGTCAGGTCAATGCTATCATTGACCCGCTCGCGAAGGCTAAGTCCTATCTCGGGCTCGTCATCCTTGACCTTTTTGGCTAAGAGCTCAAACCTCTTCTTCTCGGCATCCAAGCTTGTCCGCAGCTCTTCACATGCCTTGTTCAAGCCCTGTAGTCACACCTTGCCTTCTATTTCAAGGCAGTCAACTCAGACCTTAGGATTTTTGCTATCTTGTTCCCTTTGGACTGAGAAGACTCAGCTGTAGCCACCCCCACTTGGAGCTCTTCTCACTCCCAGTGGACTATGCCTAGGTCAGACTCATACTTACTCCTTGCAAAAGCCAAGGCTTTCTCCGCCTTCTCAGCTCTCTTCTCGGCCTCGGAGGCCTTGGAAAAATCATCAGTAAGGGTACCATGCTGCAGCATGGTGGAGTAGAAGAGATGAAACATCATGAAAAACCATCAGAAGACTGGTTGCAGTGAGTAGTTTACAGTGCAAGTTAACAAGGAAAATAAACTCACTTGACCCAGCCACTTTAACTGGAAGTTCAGCAATGATTCTCCCGAGAGCCTAGCGATATCCGTAGTAAATTTATCGCTAATGCTCTGCACTTGTAAATTGTTGTAGGGGAGAAATTGCTCAAAGAGCCCCCTCTTCTCCTCCGAGATATCTTCGGGAAGAAGCTCTATCGATTCTACCTACTCCTTGTCGGTTTTGCCAAACATCTCCTTCGTTTTCTTGGCCTTCTCCTCAAAAGCCTCAGCAACAGCCTTGCATTTACCCTTGTCAACAGGGGAGCTGCAGGAAGAGGTGTCGGATATTGAATAACCACCTCTTTAGTGGGAACCTTAGGGTGAGCCGTGCTGGAAAAGTCTGCTACTTTCGGCGCTCCCAAGGCCTTCACTGGACCTTTACGTGTGGCCTTCAAAGCTTGAGAGGCCTTCCCTCCCCTCTGTCCCTTGGCAATTCTCTGCAAGACTTGAAAGGGATCTGAGGCGTGGTCTCTAGAGGCCATTTTACTTGCAAACATAAGAAAAGCTACCATTAGTTACTACAGCCCCATCGTAAGGATGAGTCATTTTGAGACTACCTTAAAGAGTGGCTTTTTCTGAGGTTAATTGGCGTCTGGAGACGGAAAACTCTACAAGACTCGAACTGAACAACTCGTCTTCTAAGAGCAAAAGGTTATGGTCAAAGATAGCAACCTAGCCATTCTTACCGTTTCACTGCTGGAAGGATCTAATGTTGGCCTGCTGTTCCAGAACATCGCCTCACCAAAGGATCTAGGTACATGAAAGTATGGGGTAGAGTTCCAACTACCCCCAACAAAAAACCATTTTTTCTTCCAGGTTTTATCGAAAGTAGGGTTGCCGGTAATGGGGTTTACCTCGCTAGCTCGGTTCTAGAAGTAAAACCATCTAGGGCTGTTCATAGGATTTCCCTTTAAAATGTACATAAACTCAATCTCCTCAAGAGAAGGGTCAAGGTTCGAGATTTGATGGCATTCGACATATAGTCCATATACGATCCTTGAACTGTTAAAATTTAGTTGGTAAGATGGGAGTCCAAAGGAAGCAAAGATTCGGGTGAAGTACGGCTGGATAGGTAGTCTAACACCTATATAGAAAAATTCCTCATTAAAAGCTATCTCGCCCTCTAGAGGGCAAATTGGAAGCTCGTTCTCCTTAAAGATTTTAAGATAAATCCCTTCATGGATTCTTTATAGCCTAGTATATACTTCTAAATCTACTTAGGTCACAATAGAAGCAAATCTATTTGCCTCAAAATACGCTAGGTCTCGCCTCGCCAAAGCTGAGGAAGCAATGGGGACGATGATTTATTCCTCGACGAAATTATTTTTCCCAGAAGCCATTTCCTATTTTTACACGAGGAAAGTGGGGGTTAAAAGATCGTCTTGGGACCCTCAAATGACTCAAAGGGGGACTAACCTAAAGGCTTTTAAATCTAAAATGTTTTCTAAATTCCTTAATTGATTAAATATGCCACAAAATCAACCACAACATAATGAAAGGAGAGGAAAAAAGACTTACAGTTGAAGGTTGGAAGAACTTGGGAGTAAGGAGCTCGAAACTGCATTGCTGTTATTGTTCTACTATTAAAATCGTTAGCTAAGGAAAAGCGACGGCATAAAAGTAAAGAAAAAGTAGAAAGGTAAAAGGTGGAGTATTTAAAGGAGGAGAAGAACTCCAATCGCCGATACCCGTTATAAATCGAGGGATGGGATGCTGCTACGTCAAAGTAGAAGCTGAGAGGATATGTCTCATTAATAAAAAGGGAGACAGCCATCATTAGGTGCAGTTAGATCTCTTGGGTTTCAAAACGTTGGAATTTCAAGAGCTAGTCGTCATTTGCCACGTTGTAAAGACGGACAAACTCTCAGCTGAGCATTTAATTATGACAGACAAACTCGTTTCTTCAGAACTAATGCCTTTAGTTTTAATTAAAGAATGGTCATTATTGACTAAAACTAGGAGGCTTGATGTTGGGATAGTCCATAACACATAAGGTTCATGAAGATAAAGACACGAGATGGTTTTACAAATAGAGATGGATGGTGTCCCGAAGCCGACCTCTACCCGAGCACAATCGTTCAAGTGATAGGAGTCAAGACTTCTCAAAGTAACTAGGAGGGTCGGATCGAATCTTAGACTAAAGGACGCTTCAGGAAAGCCTTAGCCTCAGCTATAGTTTATAAGGTCTCGAAATATTTGGTCCACAAAGGTCTAGGTCTCAATCTCGGTCTCAGAAAGGCGACATCTGGTTTTATCATAAGTAACGATCCCTAAGCAGGGATTACCGAGACCTTGCCGCAGTTGCGTATTAGTAAAGGATTCATCTCCTTCCCGTACATTCTCAGATCTTTCCAAAATAAGGATTCTTGCCAAAATAGGTTTCTTACATAATAATAATCCTAAGAATATAATCCTAACAAAAATCGATGTTTAGTTTATGAAATTTCCCCAATTCTCGCATATGGGGATTCTAGTTGCCCGATTTCAGTGTTTTATCCTATTAGGGAGATGATAACACTTATAAAAGGGGATCAGCGGTAACTAGGTAAGGTGACAAAAAAAAAAACTCGAGAAAAAAAGAATATTATCAACTTTATTGAGGATTTTTCTTCAAATTTCACAAAGTAAAACCCTAACTTAAGCATCGGAGGGTTTTCGCCAGGCAACTAGCTTTTTACCCCCATAAGCCATTGATTGTGGTTACATGTTAAAGAGGAAAGAAGAGAGAAAATTGTTGCTAGTGCATGAAATTCACGGAAAGGATTTTTGCTGTATCAACAATATATTTTATAGGAACTGGTTATTGGAGTTGCTTAACTGAAGTATGAATTATTAAGAATAATATTAGCTACTACCATCGATGAATGCATATTAGAAGAATAGGTTCATTAATTATATATTAATTTGGCTAAGTTACCATACATTTCGAATGGTAGTGGTAATTGCAATGAGTTTAATTAAGTGCACCAGTTTAATTACTTGCATGGTGGTGGTTTCATAAGATGGTTGTTATAGGTAAAAACAATAGATATTAATTAAATTATATGTGATGAATTTGAGTACAAAGACATGTTATTACTGAGTGTTTAACTTAGATAAAGCTTTATGTGCGCATGCACTGACATCTTGTAGACATATTCGGTTCTAGCATCACACCCTTTGCTTACAATATTACAAGGCTGAAGCCCTTTTGCTACTTATACAGATCATATTCATCATAATAGTCATCAATTTGGATTAGGTAATCCTTATGAAGTTACGTTCATCAGTCGTATTTGTAACACCTGCAATTTTAAAAAAATTTGTCACTATAGCATCTGTAGTATTTAGAAAATTTAATTGAATAATTTGATATTATTTGATTAATTAAAATTTCATATAACTTAGAATTTTGGGTAAATGATTGAATTTTGAATTCAGAATGGTGTTATTTATTTAGATCCAAATCTAAATTCATAAAATTGGGTTATAATTAAATTTTTTTTTGGAATTAAGGATAAATAAATTTATTATGACTAAAATGAAAGTTTTTCAAAATTTTAAATTATTTTTATAATTTTAAAAAGAATAGGGGCTAATTGATATTTTACATACCAAAATAAAACAATTTTAGTCATCTTCTTTCACATTTCAGTAGCCATTCGTCCTCTTTTTTTTCAAAGAAACAGAAGCTTGGTCTTCTCTTCTTTCTTAAATTCCAGTCAAATTACTTCGAATTCAAGCGGTTTTCTTTCAAACTTCAGTTACCAGTAAGCTTTATAACTTATTAGAAGTTTGGTTTTTAGATTTTTAGCATTAATTTAATCGAAGTTACTGTTTATCCATCCAAATTAAACTTAATTTTGTATAGTAAATATTAGATTGAGTTAAATTAGAGTAGAAAATATAGTATTAGATTGAATTTGTATTAATTGAAGTATTTGTGAGAAGAAATTAGGATGTTTTGCTCTCGGATGAACAATATTTTTGAAGGTGTTACAATATTTTTGAATGTACTACAATAACTTCGATCTGCACTGTACCTTTAATTTATACAGTAACTATTTGCAAAATAAATTCGATATAAACAGTACCTAACTACAATAACTCTGCATGAACAGTCTTTTGCTATAGTATTTAAATCAATGCCGTATTTGTTTGCTTATGTGAAAATGTGTAATTTAGGATAGTCGAAAATGAGATTTAGAATAAATTAGCCATGAAAATTCATTATTGAAAATATGGAGAATGTCATTAGTTAATTAAATTTAATTAAATGCATTAAAGTAAGGAATTTAGTCATATTTTCCACGAAAGTTGCATTTAGTGCAATTATATTTATTATTTAAATAGTAGAATTCATAATTTACACATGTGTGCTATTAGGTTATAATAATCCATGAGAAGGATTGAGTAGGCGCGATAGTTGTTAGTGGGAGTGGGTAGCCTCCCTTTGTAGTAAGTAAATCGTGCATGTATTTTTAATGCTTTTAAAATAATATGATATCTGAGCATGTGTTTAAAAATAATATAAAAATTGAGGATTTTGAATGTTTTATATGCTGATATCAAATTCATGAAATGATTGTTGAAAATGCTGTCGATGTTTGAATATTTATGAATGAAAATAATTTTATGGCTCTAGTCGTTAGTTAATGTTTATTCTGATTTGGCCGAGTCTCGTTTCAAAAACATGATTTGCGAGCTATTCAAAATTTTATTTAACGTGCTATGCACGTTTCTGTTATGTTCAAAATGGAAAGAATGTCTGTTTTAAGCGGAATACGTGATCACATTCTGAATCTGGGTCACCGTGGATGCAAGTGGCACTAACCAAATAGGTCATTTTAAAAATGATTGTACTATAAATTCGTTTATGTGTAATTGAAAAGTTTGAAAATATTTTGATCTATTTAAATATATATATTCTGTACCGCATCGTCATGTGCAAACTTGCATGATTTACTTACTGAGATTATATCTCGCCCTTTATTATAATTGTGTTTTAAAGAATAATATATAGAAGTGACAGAGAGCACGTAAAAGGTTAATTAAACGTAAATGAAAATTTTGGTTACATGTGTACTTAATAGACAATTAAAGTTGTATAATAATAATACTCTTTGTACGAAATAATATAATATTATGTAATCATGATTGATTGAGTGAGTATGGAATGAGGTGTTACAGTATTACTCTTAGTTTAACACAATTACCAACGGTGAGGAAATTAAAAGGAGAAAGTACTCTCGATGCAAGTAATTTGGACATAATCGTCAAATCTGTAAAAATCTAGTGTCATTGCATCCCAATTAGTTGTATTGTTTATTATTTATTGCATACTTTATTGTTTCATGTTATAAAACTTAGAACAATTAGCTATGAGATTTTATATTTTTATATGATATTGGCATTATGTTGGTGTTGTATTGTGATGTATTCTTAGTTTTGGAATCTCAACGAGCCACGTATGTATTATTCAAAGTTGGTATTATTTAGAAGTGTTTTCGGTGATGTTTTAAGGATTCAAGTTGTCTTTGTTGATATAAATATAGGTGTGTGACAATACATGTTTATTGAATGCAAAACTTTAACAAGCATTATGAAAATCTAGACAGAAAATGTAGAGAAAAACAGTGTAAAAATTATACACCCGACTTTTTATGTTAAGTAATCTTAGTGTATATAATTTTTAAGATTATTCGACAAAAAAACCAAGTATATAATTTTTACACTGTTTTCTCGATGTTTTTATCTAGATTTTCAAAATGCATGTTATTTTATTTATTTTAATATATATTTTTTAATTTTTTATAATTTTTTATAATTGTCAAAATTCTTCCTTTTCTTTTTCATAAATAAAATTTAATTTTTAATCAAGTTAACTTGATTTCTATTTATCATGCTTTTAAATTTTAAATTTAATGATTTCACATTTTTTTATTAAAATATTTATAATTGTGTTAATGTGTGTATTAGGTTTTTTTTTTTTAAAATTCTAATTAAATAAAAAAATTGTGGATTTTGTACTTATAACTTGTAATTTATTTAATCTATTATTATTTAAAACTCTGAAAAAATCAATCAATTGACAATTATCATTAATGTTATGTTTAATACATATAGTATTATAATACCGTATTTAATCTGGAGATTATGTTAATTTGCTATATTTCAATTATGATTTTAGTTTTTATACTTGTTTTAATGAGTGTACTATCCTATTTTATAATTCTAATTTAGTAAATAGATAGTGAATGTTGTACTTGTAATTTATTTAACTACTATTATTTTAAAATTTTAATAAATTAATTAACAATTATCATTAATATTGTATTTAATAAATCTATTATTATAACATTATATTTCATCTTTACATATAAAGCTAATTTGCTATATTTTAATTATGATTTTTAATTATGATTTTTAATTATAATTGTGGTAATGTGTGTATTATTATATTTAGTAATTCTAATTTAATAAATAAATGGTGAATGTTGTACTTGCAAACTTGTTATTTATTAAATCTATTATTATTTAAATTTTTTAATAAATTAGTCTAATTAATGTAGCATTTCCTCAGTCTATTATTATAACATTGTATTTTAGTCTTTAAATACAATGTTAATTAGATACATTTTAATTTATAATTTTTATAATTGTGTAAATATGTGTATTGTTGAATTTTCTAATTCTAATTTAATGAATAAATATTGAATGTTGTACTTGTAAAATTATAATTTATTTAGCATTTTATTATTTTAAAACTTTAATAAAATTAATTAGTTGACAATTAATCAGTTGTATTTAATATTTAGATATTTTAGTTATAATATTACATTTAATCTTTAGATATATTAATTATAATTTATAATGGTGTTAATGTATGTATTGTGGTTTTCCTATTTCTAATTAATAAACAATTGGTGAATGTAATACTTGTAAACTTGTAATTTATTTAACATATTGTTATTTAAAACTTCAATAAATTAATCAATTGACAATTTTATTAATGTTGTATTTAATCACTCAATTATTATAATATTGTTGTTGGATTTAATATTTATAGATAATGTTATTTTTTATATTTTAATTATGATTTCTAATTTTTTATAATCGTGTTAATACTTGTATTGTTGTATTTCATAATTCTAATTTAAGAAATAAATTGTGAATGTTTTTCTTGTAAGCTTGTAATGTATTTAATCTATTCTTACTTTAAAACTTTAATCAATTAATCAATTGACAATTATCATTAATATTGTGCTCAGTCAATTAATTATTATTTTATTGTATTTAATCTTTAGATATTATGTTAATTTGATATATTTTAATTGTTATTTTTTTTTATTGTATTAATGTGTGTATTGCTGTATTTTTTGAACTCTAATTTATTAAATAAATGGTGAATGTTTTACTTGTAAACTTGTAATTTATTTAATATATTATTATTTTAAAATTTTAATAAATTAATTATTGAAAATTATTATTAACAAAAAATTTAATTTATTTTACTTTTTTTATTATGTTTTGAAATTTTATTGCCAGACAATTTAATTAATAATTTTAGATAAATAAATATAATTTTTATTTATTTTACCCGTAAATCAGTCCGTAATATTTAACTTGTCCATCATAGCCAGATCTAATAGTAATAGGCTGTACTCGTTTAATATATATATATATATATATACATATATATTAAGCCTGTTCAGATCTATACATTAGAAACAATGTGCATGTTCGATCAGCAAGCTTACGTGGACTAAATTTTATGGACGCACCACCAATTTAGGGTTGCACGTTGGGAAATGGGGCACGTCCCCATCCCCATTTCCTTTACCTCTCCAAGTCCTTTTCTTCCGTTGGACAAAAATAAGGACGGGGAGATTTTGTATAGAGGTAGTCTCGTCTTTTTATTTTTTTATTTTTTTATTTTTTATTTTTTTAATCTCAATTTTTTATTTTTTTATTTATATATTTATACTAAAAATTTTAAATAAATACAATAATTTATTATAAATATAATATAATTAAAATTTTAAATAATAAAAAAATAAAAAATATTTTTTTTAAAAAAATTAATTTCTTTTAAAAAAAATTGGAATGGGTATAGTCGCCATTTCAATCCCATTTTAATTTAGAGAAGATTTTTATTTTCATCGCTACACTGTTTTTTTTATTTTTATTTAAAAATTTTTTCTAAATAAAATTGAAGTAGTGGAAAAATGAGTTCCGAAACAAAATATGTAACTCATTCATCCATTTGTGATATCTAATTATATGTAGTTTTATGTTAAAAATATATTATAATTACACGTGGCATATCATCTTGATTCTAAATCGCGAGACAAAAGCATACTATAAGATAAAAGGTGTTACAGCTCCGTTGGTTGTTAAAAAGTAGTTATAATTTAGTTGATTGTACGAACAGACAAAGCTTAGCAAAGCAGCACCAAACTGCCAGGCCAGCTATTTTATTAATTGAAGCAACTGAATGTGAAAGCGTCAAGACTTTACGGTTGCCAGCTTCTTAATCTTATTGCCTACCAAAAATCTAATAAATAAATTAAAAGCGTTAAATAAAAATATACAAGTACTTGAATAATAATTTTTATAATTTTTTTAGTATTTTTTTAAAAAATTATTAAAATAGTTAATACTACTTTAATTAATATATAATTTTATAATAATTTTATAATGCTTATTAAATTTAATAAATACTTATATAGAGTTAATAATTAAATACATTAATAACTATTTATATTTTTAATTTAATACTTATATAGTGCTAATTAACACGGTCAATGGATACTAAATTAATAAAAATAAGATTAATACATTATTATGTATTTTTGTTTCTCTAATGAGTTTGAACGACTTCATTAAAAATATCAGACATTATAAATGTATGTCAATTTGTGTAAAAAAAAAATAATTTTTAATTAAAATTTCATATGTGAAGCACTAATCAGTGGGGTTCAAATTCTTCAATTGGTAAGAAAAAAATATCACACACCAAAAACACTTTTGAACGCAATTTCAATTAAATCTTTAAGTGTTAAAAAGTAGTTACTGCATTTCTACATTTATATATAACTCATTTGCTAATTACATGTAACCTAATCATATTCTTTAGCAAGTGTGTGGGTTGAATTTTGTCGCACTCACTATCTATGAATAGTTTTGGATTAACATCTTCATTATTTGTCTATGAATAGGTTTGGATTAAGATCTTCACTATTAGGTATTTGTGTTAACTTTTATACAAAATATGCTATAATTTTAGCTTGGCGAACTAAATCAAACCCAAAAATGAACAGTAGTCCAATCTCCATCTAACCTATAATTAAGATATTTGTTAATTAATAATAAGCTTAAATTTGTGTACTAAATTTTAAAATTTTGAGAAAGAAAGATGGGTTGTCATGTTACAATGGTAGGTGACGAAACAGCTACCTTGTTTACAGTATAAAAGTTTACTCTCTCTCTTCGTGACTTCATACACCAATTCAATTTTCAACACCCCACTCATTTTTTCCTTGGTGCCAAGATTAAATTATTACCCAAAACAGTTTATTTTCTTAAAAAAATAATAATAATTGTACAACTCAGGAAAAACATGAAATCCAATCACTCTATTCAATGAATATGGTAGGGATTACAGGTTAACAAGCCTGTACTTTTGCAACAATGGAGAATTATTCTATGACAAAACAAAATGGAAATTAAGGAAACAAATAAAACTTACAAGATGGTATTTGTGGAAAGCTTATTACTTTTAAGACTAGCTTGCTTTAGCTGTAAGCAGAGAATATGTCGGAAGTATTCTTGAATGTGTAAAAGAATGAATAAATAATCAGCAGAAACTTGTCTGTACACTCTTCCAACTTTTATTGAAAACCACGGCCAGGATCGAGAAAGTGATCAGTTGGAGATTAAGCCGACAAGCGCTTTGTGCTTGTGGCTGCTACTTATCCACCATGGCTTCAACCCCAGATGACCATTGTTGTCTTCTTCACCTGGAGCAGGCAGATTAAGGTCAAGAAAGTTGCGAATTTCCGGTATTGGATCCTCAATTACAACGGTTGGCGTAGGAACAATGTTCCTAGCTTCAGTACCACGAAGTAAATGTGATCTCTTGTGACCACCTAAGGCTTGGCCTGATGGGAAAACTTTAAGGCAAATTGGACATTCATGCCTTTTCTTTGCCCCATAACTTGTCTCAGCTCTATCATCACAACCAGCAACTGAGTGATCAACAGAATTCTCATTGTTAATGGATTTGATTAGCTTACTGTCTAGATCTGCTGTTGGGTCAGGGGAGAGTTGAGTTTCGATGCTATTTTCACTACTATCAATTTTTGAGGCAAAACAGCTTTTGATCTTTTTATGGCTTGCTCTATGACCACCAAGAGCTTGGTAAGAGGGGAAGACCTTGTTGCAAGTAGCACACTCAAATCTGCTTCTCTTGTTAGAATCCTTGTAGAGTTCAGCATCAGAAACATCATTTGTTGATTTTTTCAAGGAATCTGATCCCAATTCAGGATCAACAGAATCGCGAATCTTTTTCTTCCTTGAAATGTTCTTAGTAGAACCCAATAGTGTTTGATCTAATTCAGTTTTCTTTCCCAATTCAACTTCAGAATTCTCAGTTCTGAATTGATAATGTAACTGAGACTTGTTAACTGTATCATTCTTGTCAAAAACATCAACGGAAACTTCAGTTTTATTCATTTTAGAGGCCTTTCTTGAAATCCCAGAAGCAGAAAACTCTGCCTTTCTTTCTTCAAAATGACAATTTACAGAATCAACAAAACCAGATTCCAACTTCTTCTCCTTCAACTGCTTCTTACAGACAAGATTCTTAACCTCAATCTCAGCTTCCAAGAACACAGAGTTATTATCGGAAGATTCAGCAACATAATTGAAGACACCTCCAGGACCCTCATGATCCCTTGAAAGCATCATCAAACACATAGCAACCGCTTCTTGTTCTTGCCCAATCTCAAACTCAGAAATAGAAGAGGAGCCATTATTTTTAGCAACTGAAAAAGAAGAAGAATTTGTAGCGGCCATGTACCTTGTTCTTCTTTTCGATCTCCTTCTTCGATTAGGGGTAGCAGTTTCATTATCAGATAGGCTATCTGTGACTGTGATCAGCTGCTTATTCTGGTTAGCACTTGTCCAAGAATCTTGATCCTCCAAGCTAGTATTATTGTTAGATACTCTTTCTTTATCAGAATTACTCTTCATGATGCTACCAAAAAATGGTTTGCCTCTCTCTTTGGAGAACTTTTCATGGAGTAGTGAAGTATCTTCACTTGAATCTACAAGTTTTTTAGACTTCTTTGGATTCTCTCTGAGAACATAACCATTGATTTCAGTGTTGGTTTTGGCGCTAATAAAATTGTTAACTGCAACAGAGAACTTCTTCTTTGCAAGCTTATGATCATCTGCTGAATTGTTGTTGATGAAGATCATATGAGACCTCATATGACCACCTAAAGATCTGCCACAGGGGAAGCTCTTGCTGCAGAATCTGCATACATGTTTGAATTCTCGATCTTCTTCCATTGATGATAATGAATCGCGGTCGGAAAGAAAAGAAAGAAATCAGAGATCCGAGAAGCAAAAGCTTGATCTCATTAAACTAAATAATATTATTAAGGCAGAAATTATGAAGAAACAGAGGAACCCAGATCAGAAATCAAGGTAGAAGGTGAATTGCAGATCAAATCATGGGTTATTGATCAGAACATTGATCTGTGTTTGCTGAACAAGTGGGTTAATCAAGCAGTGGTAGTAAGTAGCAGGGAGCTAGCTAGCATATTGAGGTAGTTGAAAGTATAAGAAAAAATCAAAGATGAAGAAGAGGTTTATAATTAACTTTGAAGAAGTGCAGCCAATTAATTAAATTATGTTAAAAGAAGAGAAGAGAGAAAGTGAACCAGCAAGTGTTTCTTTCTGTCTATTTTAAGTTTTCGGAGGAGAGGAAGCAAGCAAAGTTATATATATATATATATATGTAAACAAAAAAAGATAAAAAGGAAGGAGGGGTAGCACGTGTACTCAACTGAGAATCTTACGCCACTTAGAAATACAAATCCTAAATCCAACGACTAAAATATATCCACTTGAGCAATATCCCTAAACTAACTCTTCATCTCTAACTATTCTTTCCTTTGTCTTGCTATACACATGACACACACTCGCAACTCACACTCGAAAGGTAAGGCAAGGCAAGACAAGGCAAGATTATTCTTTTTTATTGGCTTCTCTCTCTTTCACTTGTGTAATTCACTTATTTATATATATATATATATATATATGAAAATATTTTACAAGTGTCATTTATATACTACGAGTGTAACCTTACCTAGTGAACGTATTCATTCATTTGAGTTCTTTGGCATCTGGAGTTGATCAGCTTTAGCTAGCAGACCAAAATTTTGGCAGATTTTTATTGCATGAGACATTGAATTCCCATAAATGCAAGCAATGTTTGGGTTCGGTGAATGAGTAAGAGGCATGCTTGCAAAATAATCCCTCTAATTCTATATCTAAATGTGTTAATTAATTTGGAACATATATGTATGTAATCAAACGTAGGTAGCTCTAAGATAGAAATTAAAAGAGCATGGGAATTAAAGTTTTGATGAAAAAGAGAGAGGTTTTAAGTTATTATAAATGGTGATGATCCAAATGCCTAGGCAATTCCCAATTGTGCATAGCAGAACAGACCAGAGCAGCAAATCCAATGTGTACAGTGAATATAGTTATAATATAATATAATATAAAAATAATACTTGCACGTCGGCCTAGGTTGGTAATTACATGGAAGATAGCCCTCTGTACGACTCCCTACGCACATCGATCTTTCTATATATGCTTAATTAGTGAATATATATATATATATATATGTGTGTGTGTGTGTGCATATGTAATGCACACAATGGGTTTATAAAAAGGGAAAATAAGTTAAATGTGAAACATACAAGTCATTAATAATAAATTAAACTAAGGTAATTTAATGCATCGATCTGTAATAATCATAATTATTGTAATGCATTAATTAATTAGTTAAAACGAGCTGTCTCTGTTTTGGGGATGCTTTTGTCATTTTAATACAAAGTTTAATAAAATTAAACTAATTAAGTAATTTGGATGTTAGCTCATGTATGTACATAACTGCAGTTCATCAGTAATGGATTGGGAAGAATGGCCGGCCTCCGTCGGCTTTCTAATTCTAAAATTAATTGTTATGTTAATGTCGTATACTAATCACATTATCCATGCACGTACGAAAATGTAACAGTAGGTAGCTAGCTATATATATATATATATATATATATATTTAAGAATAAAGAAAGTTGGGTAGGGTTGGGTTGGGTTGAGTCGAGTTGAGAGAAAAGAATAGAGTAGTGGAGAGTGGTGGTAACTCCAAATTAAAATGAAAATTATGATATATGCCGAACGTGACAAATAGACATAAGACAAGACAACTTCCAAGCAAATAATTATTGCCCACAATTCCTCCTTCCTTTTCCTCTGCAACTGCAACTGCAATTGTAAATATATAATTATAAATATTAAAATACAATTAGAAGATGCCCTACTTTGCAGTAATTTGTCTTAATTAATTTATGCTTAATTTCTTAAGCAGAATGCATTGTATTGCTGCTCAGTCTCCATTGCTAGACCTGATATATGTATATTTGAGGCATGCATGTGGATGTGGCTTTCCTTCACTCAAACACAAGCAAATACATAATTTGATAAGAGCCTTGGCTTTAAATTCCTTCCATTTTTCTTCGTTAGTCAGCTAAAGTTCGGCCCACACCCCACCACACTAGTGATTATTATACTAATTATATATATATATAATTAATTATTAAAATGATCATTAGAAATTTTTAATATTTAATTAAATAAATTAGATAATTAAATGGGCTTTTGAAAATCATTTTTAAGTGACATAAATAAATAAATAAATATATATATATATATACATATATAGCAAAAGAGGCGACAATGTAAGGAACAGGGAACTCCCTTTCAAATATGGGCTAATATTATCAATAACAATAAAGGTGCATATATGGCATGTGTTGCTTCATATGGGTAATTGTGGTGCATGTGCAAATGAGCAACATCCCTTTCTCACCAGAAATGCTTAGGAAATACTCAAAAGTGTCAATGAAATTCATTATTCATGAGAAGAGGAGAGAAATAGGTGAAACAAACTTCTCCAAAAATACAATAATATAAATATATGAAAAAAATATAATTTTGTTACTATTTTTTTTTTCATACTTTATTTAATGTTATACATTAATAAAATAAATTAATTTTAAATTTATAAAGATGAATAAACTATTTATTATTTGAATAGTTTAATTTTAATATCATCTATTGCAGTGCATTTTGAATGTTCGACACCAACCATATCAACTTTAAAAATTAATATCAACGTCATCCACTTTAGAAATTTTAATAAGCTGTATTAAAAACTCATTACTAACACTTAGATTAAGCGTTGAATGAGAAGAAGTTCTGCATGTAAAGGAGTCGAAATTTTTCTTATTTAACATCCTCAAATTTATGAAAAACCCCAAATTTATACACAATCTTACTCTTGTTCCTTTGATATGTATTAACAAATTTCATTCGAGTCCTCTTATTTTGTGTGTTTTATGATTTTGTTATTATTTTTGTACAATTTACAAACTGGTCTAATTATATTTATAATTATTTACATATCATACTTAAATTTTGTAATTTTTCTTATATTAATGTTAGTGGTTTGATCCTAGTATCGGTAGACATAGGTAATCTTTTTTACTGAACACATAAATTCTAGTGTTATTTATTTTTGCATTTTTTATTATTATATTCTAAAAATATTTGTATTAAGAAAAATTATCAAGCCTAAATTTCCCAATTCAATTTCATATAGCTGATTAATATTTTAGATTGATATCAAGCATCATGGCACTTGATAGAAGTAGTTTGGCTATAGTAAAAGTACTTTCACTCTTTTGATTTTATTTATTATATGCTGCTTTTAGGCAACCAAGCAAAAAAAAAAAAATAATAACAATAAAAAAAAGGCAATATTGGCATAGTTACATGACATTGCATAAGCAAACCTTTAGGATGTGGGTGTTAGAATCAGAAGGTTGCTTCATATAAAGACATAATGGATAATATCTTTTTCTCCCACTACTTAAAATGGTTAATTAAATATTAATTAAGGTCACATTTTTACTAAACTCTAAAATTAACGTTTTCTTATAATTATCATTTAAATTAATTATGAAAAATTACTAAAAAATTTCTTTTTTTCTTCATAATTTTCATCAAACCTTTTATTAGCTTGTAAGCCTGCCATACCATAGAGTTTTGTTGGTATAGGTGGCGCATCCAAGAGGGAAGTGAATTGGGTGTTAATAAAAATTAAAAGTTAATACACTCAAAAATATTTTTAATTGAGTAATGATATGCAATTTTATGCAACAATCAAGTCTACAAACTATGAATGCTTAAAATATAAAAGATAAGAAGATGAGAAAGAAAACTTAGAATTCTATAGTGGTTTGACAAATACGGCATACATTCAATCTTTCAGATTCTTTCCTCACTGAGGTTCTACTAGTTTTTTTATTTGATTCAGGCTAATCTTTTTATTTGATTCAGGCTAAGTGAAACTCAATTATAACTCTTTCTTAAAAGTGAAGGGCAACCACATTAATTTACTTTGAACATGTGAAGTGTAACCTAAATAAGAAAATTATCCTAAAAGGATATAAGAAATTTTTTCTCAAGGATTGATTTTACAATTTTAGCTCATAATAAATTTCTCTCAAAATGAATAAGAAAAATGAAAGAGAGAATGAAAATTCGTAATTTGTAACTCACTTGTTGATTCTTGATGTATTTTAGTTTTTATCACTTGTTCTTTTTTTGATTCACTATTTTTTCTGTTAAGATAGCTCTATTTATAGTCTAGAAGATTTTTCAGATTTTCTCCAATGAATAGTTTGACTTTCTTTTAGAAAAGATTTTACAAAACTAACCGTTATATTTAAAATTTGTGACAAGTATTGGTCTGTGTAGTCTCAGGTATTAATCTGTCTATTCAGAAGATTTTTTCAGTCTTCAAGTATCGATCTGTTTGCCTACTTTAAATATTTATAAATTTTCTCAACATAAGGTATCGATCTTATCTTCTCAATGTATTGATCTGGTTGAGTTTGTAATTTCATTTGAAGTCTTTGACTTAAGAGTGTTAATCTCTTTGAAGAAAATATCGATCTGGTCGAGCTTGTAATTTTTTTTGAAGTCTCTAACTTGAGAGTGTCAATCTCTTTGAAGAAAGTATTGATATGGTCGAGTTTGTAATTTTTTTTGAAGTTTTTGACTTGAGAGTGTTGATCTCTTTGAAGAAAATATCAATTTGATCGAGTTTTTAATTTCTTTTGAAATCTTTAACTTGAATATATCGATCCTTTGTACTGTGCATATCGACCTCTACTATATGCATCGATCTGTTAGCTTTTGCATATCAATCTCTTCTTTATGTATCGATCCTTTAAGCCCCATGTATCGATTCTATTGGTTTATACACATATTTCTTACAGAAAATTGTTTAGTTTTGCATAATTAACAACGTATATTAGTATGATATTATCAACAAGAACTAGATACATTTTAACATATTTAACAACATATATTCATTATAAAATACATATAGACAGATCAAGTTTAATAGTGCAGTAGACATTCACAGACTACAAAGAGTTGAGAATTTTATTAGTATATGATATCATAAATTATGATAAAAAGGTTGCTTTTTTTTTTTTTTTTTTTTGTGAAAGAGTGGCTGAAGATTGCAATATTATTTTATGTCAACTTGGATAGAAATTTATACTTAATTGCTTTGAAAAAACAAAAAAGAAAAAGCATCTCATTATTGATGAGTAAGCATGAGAGCAATTTCTGATGTTTGGCATTGTCCTTTAGGCTAGTGGTAGGAAGCGACTAGAATCAGACCAAGATTACATAGATTTTGTGAATTTGATGATTGAGAGAAATTTTTGTAAAGTCAAAGTTTCAGTTCTTACCATTAGCCTCACAGGCCAGCCCTATATATGATGATTCAATGTCACAACTAACACAAGCCTACACATAAACTAAAAACTCCCCACCCAATCAACCTATAAACTTCCTCTAAACAGAGCTTGAAAACTCCCCCCAAATAGAAACTGAAAACTAATCCTACACAAAAATTGAAATGTCCACCCAGACTAAACTTGAAAACATTAAAATCAGCTCCTACACACTACCATCAATAGGAGCTTAGGATGACCACTTTGAAGAAGAAATCCTTGAGACAGTTAATAAAATGTGTGAAGAATAACAAAAAAAAAAAATTGTAAAAAAGCAGAAGTTGAAGGTTACCAATCTGAGCAAAGGTCTGTTGTTGAAGAAGGAACCCAAGTAAGTAATGAAGAAGTTTTGAGTGATGACTTTATTAACTAGATTGATGATGATATTAGGGATGTTATAGAATCCTGTTGAAACAGAATGGCTTCTTCTTCTCTGTTTAATGCCGAAATGAAAAATCAAATTCAATGCTTATATGTTTTCCATATATTCCCAGAACAAGAACAAAAAGCTTTCTATTTAATTAACCAAGAAATTAAAAAACAGAAGTAAGAATAGAAAAAAAACAATCATCACATGAACACAGAAGAATTAAGTGGTTCAGTCTCAAGAACTTACATCTATTCTCAATAATAATAAACAGAAGCTTTATTATAATTGGTTCAAGATAACACTTGAATTTACAGAGATAAGCTATCCCAACTCAAGCTCTGAATTCCCCAAAAAACTCCCAGGCTCTCTAGCTAATTTTCTAACAGTTGAATAACATCCCAACTCATTCATTAGATAACTAATTTTCTACACTTGTTCAGCCAAAATATGCTATGTTTTTAAAGAGTTTTTGAAGGCAATTGAAGAATCTCGAAATTCCAGAAGCTGTTATTAACAGTTGAATAGCTTAACACCTTTTTACCAACTGTCACCTTAATTGCTTCAACGGATTTTTAACCACTTTCACAAATCTCCACCTTGGTTACAAATCTTTCTTAATGTTCTTGGTTACAACTCAATCTCTACTCCATCTGATCAACAACAATTAAGTCTAAACAATGTTTAAACTTAGATGCTGTAAGTGTTTTAGTTAGCATATCAGTAACATTCTCCTTAGTGTATACCTTTTCAACTTTGATCAACTCTTTTGTAATTTCGTCCTTGATAAATGACATTTGATATCTATATGCTTTGTCATTTCATGATATATTTGATTTTTGCTTAAATGTATTGTACTTTGGTTGTTACACTTGATACATATTGACTTCTGTCGAATTCCCAATTAACCAATCAACCCTTGAAACCATTTAGCTTTTTTAATTGCCTCAGCTACTGCAATATACTTTAACTCAGTAGTAGAAAAAGCTACCACATGTTGTAATGTTGATTTCCAACTAATTATGCAGCCAAACAAAGTAAACAGATAACCAGTTTTAGATCTTCTTTTGTCTAATTCTTGCAAAATCAACATTAACATAACCTTGAAGAGCTTGTTCAAGTCTTTCATTCTTTTTAAATTTCAGACCAACTTTAGCCGTGCCCTTTAGATACCTCAGGATCCATTTAACAGCTTTCCAATGCTTTTTACCTGGATTTTCCATGTATTTACTTACCATACATATTGCAAAAGCTAAATTTGGCCTTATGTAGATCATGGCATACAATAAGCTTCCAACAACATTAGAATAAGGCACTGAGGTCATCTAAGATTGCTCTTGAACTGAACCTAGATAATCAACGGAAGAAAACTTGAAATGAGCTGCTAATGGATAACTTACTGACCTGGCATTCTTCATTCCAAATTTGCTTAGAACTTTGTTAACATATGGCTCTTGAGAAATAGAAAATTTTCCAACACTTCTATTTCTTTTGATATCTATACCAAGAATCCTTTTAGCTTTCCCCAAGTCTTTCATTTCAAATTCTTCTTTGAGCTGCCCTTTCAACTTCTGAATCTCAAATAACATCCTATTTGTTATAAGTATATCCTCTACATGTAGAAGTAGATATTTTACTTTTTCATTTCCAACATACCTATGGTAAACACAACAATCATAGTAGCTTTTTTGATATCTATTCTTTATCATGAACACATCAAACTTCTTTTACCATTGCCTTGGAGATTGCTTGAGACTATAAATTAATTTTTTTAGCAAGCACACATGATTTCTGTTCTGACTTGACTCGAAACCCTCAGATTGTTCTATCAAGATTTGCTTTTCCAATTCACCATGCAAGAAAGCTATTTTGACATCCATTTGTTCCAATTTAAGGTCATATTTTATAGTCAAAGCCAGCAATACTCTGATTGAATTATGCTTAACCATAGGGGAAAATAATTCTGTGTAATCAATTCCCTCTTTTTGTGTGTAACATTTGGTCACTGTTCTAGCTTTGAATCTCAATAAATCTGAACCTGAAGTTCCTTTTTGATTTTGAGGATCCACTTGTAGTCAACAACTTTTGCATCCTTTAGTCTTGGCACCAATGTCCATGTTTCATTCTTTTGTAATGATTTTATTTCATTATTCATTACTTTTAACCATTTGTCTTTGTTTTCTAGTATGAATTACTTTTGAAATGTCAGTGGTTTATTACTTGTGCATTTTTCTATGGAAATAAGGGCATATACTATTAAATCAGCATAACCAAATTTGGTAGGAGGCTTTATGGTTTTACTCTGTCTATTTCTAGTTAACTAGTATTCATTTTCTAGAATTGGTGCTGCATCTGAATTTAATTCAGTATCATTTCTATGGTTTCCAAATTTTGGTGTTGTCTCCACCTTAATTTGAACTACATTTGATGCTAAACTTTGTTCATTTTGCTGGACTACATCTATTTCTATAGCATGATCTTTTAATTTCTGATTTAAGGATACCACAACTTTTTTTATTAATGACAACATCTCTACTGATTATGCATCTTGGTAGACTTAAGATGATGCACCAGATTTTGAATACTTTAACACCTTCTGGATATCCTAAAAAAACTCTTTTCAAGGCTCTTGGTTCCAGTTTTCCTTGTTTTATGTATACATAAGCTGGACACCTAAAGATTCTCAACTTCTGATAATCAGTTGATCTGCCACTTCAAGTTTCTTGTGGTGCTTTTCCTTTCAAGGCCTTTATAGGGCTTCTATTTATCAGATAAGTTGCAGTGATCAAAACCTCTACCCAGAATCCCTTGGGCAACTTTAAGTAACTGAAAACGATAACGCTTAGACAAATTCCAAGATCAAAAAACTTAAGAGCTGACACCTTAGCCAAATCAGCCTCTACATTCAAAGGAAAAATCCCTGCCTCGATTTCCCTTGAAATTTTGAGAAAAAAAATCACTAAAGTAAAAAGTGATCGACTCAACATAATCGAGCTTAATTATTACTCTTCTTGGATGGACGAAATAAAATCTTATATCCAAGAAGGAAAACTCTCAGAGGATAGAGATGAGGTGAGAAAAATTAAAAACAAGTCCATAAGGTACACTATCATTGATGGGGAATTATACAAATGTGGATTCAATATTCCTTATCTAAGGTGCCTAAGACCTAAGGAAGTTGCACGAGTTTTGGAAGAGGTTCATCATGTAGTATGTCGTGGCCATGGGGGAGCACGTTCTCTAACACATAAAGTTTTAAGGCAAGGGTACTACTGGCTCACTCTTTTACAAGATGCAATTTAGGTTGTAAAAATTTGCCATGAATGCCAAATACACGGAGATATAATGAGACAATCCTAGGAGAAATTGACTTCTTTGTCAAGTCTTTGGCCATTTGCTCAATAGAGATTGGATCTCATTGGCTCAATGCCTTCTTCCCAAGATAATACGAAGTATGCTGTAATGGCCATCAACTACTTCACCAAATGGGTAGAGGTTGAGCCGCTGGTTAGTATCACAAAGAAGAAGATCATAGCCTTCGTCAAACAAAACATCATTAATTTATTTGGGATACCTTAACTATTGATCGTAGAAAACGAAAAATAGTTTGACAACTCGAATTTCAGGAATTTTTGCTTATACTTCTCAATCAACCTTAAATTAGTGACACGCGTCCATCCTAAGGCTTATGGGCAGGTAGAAGCTACAAACAAGGTAATCAAGAAAGCACTAAAAAAGATGCTTAAAGAACACAAGGGTGTTTGGATTGATAAGCTTTTAGAGGTACTTTGGGCTTATAAAACAACCTTAAAAGTGGTCATAGAGGAAACTTCCTACATTCTAAATGCAAAAGAGTAATTCTAATCAAGGTCAGCTTGCTAACTTTTTGAATTAGCAACTAAAATGAATTAGAGAATAGTTGAAACATACATTTAAAGTTGGATATGCTTGAAGAGAAGAGAAATCATGTGATGATTAACATAGTGAGTGACCTATCAGCAAAAGGTAGTCAAGTATTACAACAAAAACGTCAGACACCATTTCTTCTAAATTGAAGACTTAGTCTTAAGATAAGTTACCTTAAACAATAGAATGCCAGAAGAAAGTGTTCTTGGGACTAACTTGAAAAGGCTTATAAGGTCACTCAGATTCAGAGACTTGGAGTATACAAGTTAGAGTTTCCTGTTGGAAGTAGAGTCAAGAAGTCGTGGAATACAAAACGGCTTAAGTTGTATTACCTCTAAAGGATTACTTACAAATTGTAAAATTTTTTGTCCTAAACATAATACAATGATCTCATTAACAATTTTCTAACATTTACAAGATTCTTGATAACAAGGATATACTAATAATAAAGTGGTCCTTGAAGTACTAAGAAAATAAATCTCATTCATCTCAGGATAATATCATCCATAGCTTAAATAAGTTTAGAGCCAAACCTCAAGACATATAAGAGTAAAATAGTTCTTAAATGGTCACATTTCATTCACCTCGACATAATATCATCTATAGCACGAATAAGTTCTGAGTAGACCTTAGGACATACATGAGTAAAATGGTTCCCAGATGATCACGTTTCATTTTTATTGGGGTAATATCATCTATAGCTTGAATAAGTCCCGAGCTAGATCTCAAAACGTACAAGAGTAAAATGGTTTTCAAATAATCACGTTTCGTTCATCTCAAAGTAATATCATTCATAGATCGAATAAGTCCTATATCAGACCTCAGAACGTACAAGAGTAAAATAGTTTCTAGATGATCACGTTTCATTCGCTTCAGGATAATAGAATCTAGAACTTGAATAAGTCATGAGCTTAACCTTAGGACATATAAGGACGACTACATTTTACAATTTTCTATCATGGTAATAATATCCAAAACCCGTATAAGCTTTGAGCTTGGAACATGTTATGTTTCTGTATAAAGATGTTTACTTCTAAAAAAAGAAGTTCAGAAAACTTACTTGTAGAGGTTCAAGTTTTACGTTTTTAGCTTAGCTCAGGTCAAATCTTTCAAGTTGTTTATGTTAACTGAAATTTTGCTAAGTTATGCATTAGAACTATTTGTTCTTAATCAAAACTTTTGCAATTGAGGATCTTTAACTAGCTAGTGTATTACCTATTTTGGCAAAGGTAAATAGTTACATTCCCTATTTTGGGGCGAATTAAGTTATGAAATTCACCATGTCACTACATATATAATTGTAGCCCATGTAAGCTTATCATCATGCTGACTTAATTCAAGAAAATTTGAAAGGAAGCAATGAATCAAATGAAATTTCTTACATATGTTCTCGTTGTTGCTCTCTTGCTATGCATAAGTATGTCATTTTCTTTTTCTTGTAAGATAGTATTATTCTTGGTTCAAAATCATTTGTTACTTTCCCATTTCATATAATTTTTACTTTTTAAACTAATATCAATTCTAATATATATTTTATTATTCTAATTGTAATTGATTTTACCTTTTTATTTTGTCCATGGAAATATATGTTATCAAAGATACTTATTATCGCTACTGAAAGATTCGTTTTAATAAGTATCTACTAATTTTAATTGATTTAACTAATTAATTACAATAACAAACCACAAAATAAGTAAATAATTGAGACAAATAATTTTTAACGTAGTTTGAATTTCTCATTCCTACATTTACAAGGCCTCACCTAAAGAAAATAATCCACTAAGAAATCAAACAATTACAAACACCAATGGACTTAAACAAAATAAATACTCTCTCTTATTATTGTTGCTACTATGTTGAATTGTTCTTAGTGTCCTTCTTCAACATGATCCCCTCGCCTTAATACTTCAAAATCTCTTTGACAAATTCAACAAGATCCTCTTACTTGATGTTGTTGAACACATTTCAATTAGTACAAATCCTTATCTCAAAAAATATCTTGTTTCTCTCCCAAAAAATAATATCAAAAATGTTTTAACAACACTTAAGAGAATTAATCTCTAAGTTTATCAAGCTAGAAATTATAGAATCATAATTTTCACCAAGTTTTTGTTAGATTAAAGCATAAAGGAAAATATAAACAACTTGGAAAATCAAAAAAGCACGTAGGAAAACAAAAACTCGACAAAGGCTTTCTCTATTGGCATTGACAAAAGGTGACTGCACAATGAGAATATTAAAAATATATATAGTAAATTCTAAACCTTGTTTAATATTGTTTTTTGTTTCTAAAACCTAAAATGAAAAGATGTCTCTAAATAGGAAGGACTATCTCTTAATTAAAACACTTGTTTTCAAATAATACATCTTTGGTTTGAGTTGTAGAATTACTAACATAAGTTTCATAGTTATGCTTGAAGTTTATGCTTTGCCTACAATAACTAATAAACTTGAAATCCTTACAAGTGAAGAATAAAATTCGGATGTACTGTAAACTGTTCAATTTTTGTTTCAACAGAAACATAAAACAAAAATATGTTTTCAGAATAATGCCAACACATGTCATCTATTTAAACCCTAACAATCTTCCCTTTTAGCATTCTTTTGACAAAAATCTCCATACTTATTACTAAACATGAAATTTACAACTCAAAAACGAAAACACAAGTGTAGCAAACTAACACTTTGTTTTTAAGTAAGAATCCCCAATGAGTGCATAAAAAGAATTATTGAAACAAATAATGATAATAACTCTCCCTTAGTAAATGACCCAATATATATCATCATAAAGCATGAAAATGCCCAAAACAAAAAATTTCAATAATCAAACATGCATAAGTAAGAATTTAGCTTAAAAAATTAACCAAATAACAAAAGAAAATCCAACACATAAGCAAAGGTTAATATCATGCACGAGGAAAAACTATCCAAGAATCCAAATATATAAAAACCAACCTCACAACAGATAAATCAACAAGTAGTTGAAATTAAAAACTAACCTCTCAAGAGAGAAATCATTTTAATGATGCTGCAATGAGCGTCGCTGAGTTGTTGAAGAGATTATTGTGCGCTTCTTTGAGGAGCGAGGAGTTAGAGGAGCATTTGCATGATCACGAGGCTATAAAACTTGAACTAAAATGTCAAGCTCAGTCACGATAGGTATAAGAACAGTAACAAGATCATTAAGTGGCTGTGAAACAAGCATTGAAGTATCAACATTTGAGTGTTGTTCTATTGTAATAGGTTTAGGAACAAGTGTTGCTAGAATAGAAATAGTAGGAGTCGAAAATGTAGAAGTCCTATGAAGCTTGTTACACACAAATTCTTACCACACAAGATCAGTAGCTAAGGAAGTTTGAGGTACAAAATCAGTTGAAGTGTGCTGTGACTCCTCCTATAGAAATCAGCACTTGATAATATTCTTGTGACACTATTTTGTATTGCAAAGTCGATGAATAATTTGAAATTGTAATTGAATGCAAAGTCGAATAAAATTTAGTCATCAAAGAGGCTTGTAAATTAGATTTAGCCAGCCCTAAAGCAATAGTACCCATACGTTCAAATGTTATCTCGTCTACTGAAAGTGCAGAAGCACTTGACAACTTTGCTAAATCAAAGTTTTTACTTCCATAAATATGTTAATCACCATTGAGGAAGTTCAAAACACAAGGCCTTGCACAAACACATAATGATACCATGAAAAATTTGTTGAGCTAATTTCTGATAACAAATTCGCATAAAACTCATTCACAATAGATGCAACAAACTAACCAACTAGTATAACACTTTTAAGTAAGATTTTATCAACAATCAACTACATCACTACTTCAAAACTGCTTTAATTGAACTACTCTTTCACACATAAACTTTTTATCAGTTATGGTAGAATACAAGTCTTAATTCTCTGCAGTATAGAATCAATGAGAGTAAGCATCAAAAACATCAGAAGTGAAATAGAGTACCACTTTTTCTTTTGCATTTCAATGAATTACAAATTGATGAGTTTTTGGAATCAGTTCTAAAACAGGTTCTTGATTTGCATTGGTTCCATTACATCATTTAATTTAGAAGATGATATATCAACTCTAAGCATGTGAAGAGAAGTTATTGAAATTGAATGACGTCGTGAAGCCTATGTTAAAAAACTAGGAGGTGGTGAGGTAGAGTTACTGATGGTGGCTTGAGAAGACTCGACAATATTGAATTTTAAAGGATTATTATAGGTTCACAACAAAGAAAAGCAAGTTGAGTTGGGTCAGCTAGTAGCAAAATTCCTAATTTAAATGAATTTGGCAAATTTCAATTAACCCCTTGTCTTTTCTTGAAAAATATCAGTGACACTTTAACATAAAGAATTCATATTTCAACTTAAACCTAAAAATTTATACAAAATCTTACAAAACAGTACTCATAGAAACAAATTTATAATTCTATTTTGGTCTAAAATTTTTCTAAAAAATGCACTTAGGTCCAGTAATGATAATTTTTCAAAATTCACAAATTATGCAATAAATTCTCAATTTCAAGCATAAAGCTGACACACAAGCATGCAAAATAGCAATATTGCCCAAATATGGACATTTTTTTCAACAAAGTCCAAAATTCACAGAAAAGTTAAACAAACAAAATAAAAGATTTGAATTTCAAGAGGTGAATATTTCATATTAACGTAATTTTGTAAATTTTTGCTCAATTTAACATGCATGAATAATCAATATAAGAACTCAAATACTTTAAAACCATAACATCAAATAAAAATATTTCTTGAATATTTATGTGTTTGTGAAAAGACTATGTTAAGAAAACTATGCAACACAAGTATACTCTATTGTTAAACAAGTAATATAATAATGAGTATTATTCTCACAAAGATTGGGAATTTACGATCTAACTATCCAATTAAACTATTTTTGTTTTATCTAAATGAGTTAAATAAAGAGACAATCTATGCTAAAAAAATAATAATTAACAACTAAGTTAAAGTAAGGAAAGATAAAGATAAAATCATTAAGGATGAGAGCTCTTGGGCATATAATTTCACCTAAACCAATCTAAATTGATTATATCTATTCTTATTATTTGATTTTAAGACTATGATTGATAATCGAAAATACTAAAAATATTCATTAGTATTTTTTTAGGGTAAGAACGAAAGTATCTCTAGTCTATTAGTTCAATATATTCCTATGTAAATTAGGATAATCAAAGATTCATTAAACTCATGGATTCAATGCATTGACTACACTAATTATTCTTACATAGATTTAATGGCATTCAACATTAAATTACAAGTATAAATATCATTTTTTAGGGTATCAATATGCAATCAAAACATCTAAATAATGGGTAATTACTTAGAAACATTAAAAACAATGAAGAACACTCAACCAATAATCAAAAACTCTAATTAATTCAAATAGACAAATATCAAAACATCTTAATTTGGCTACGTCATTATCTTAGAATATAAAACTTAGTTCATAATGTAATAAAATAAAATTATTATGATTAACTTCAACATCTCAATGAAAAAATAAACAAGATAATAGAGAAAAACTCAATTTTCCTAGTTGTTAGATGACTTTCACCCTAAATCCAAGCTTTTTATGGATGAGTTTCTTCTCTCTTATCTCATCTTTCCCCCTTGGTGGCTTTCTTCTCTTCTATTTTTAGTCCCTCATGTCTCTCCCTTGAATGTGATATTTTCCTCCCTTTTAAAAGAAAGAAAGTAGGATAAACAAAACTATCCACGTCTATACGTAGCAACTCCCAACATTTATGACCTTGGAGCTGCTGCCTTAGCTTTCAGAACTGCGGCTTTGGAGCTTTTGATTTTAACTTTTTTTCCTGTTTAGCGCCGTGGCCTCGAAAACTTGGAGCTGCGGCCTTGAAGCTTTTGTTTGCCCTCTGCATTTTCTCATTTTGAAGCTGAAATGATATCGTTTATGAGCTAAAATGTAGTGTTTTTTTTTGTTCCTTCATTTTGTAACTTGTTTTTAATGCAAAAATAACTCCAAATCATCTTCAAGTACCTATCGTTTCAAAAACTAAAAATCAAACGAGAAATGAGATTATACATTCATGCACTTTCAAAAACTTAACTAAAAATTAAGTAGAATTCATACAAATTATAAGTGCAAAGCCATTTTATCAAATGTCTCCAAACTTGAGATTTTGCTAGTTTTCGAGCAAAAGAGAGATAAAAATTTTAAAATCTTAAAACAAGAAATAAATAAGCATGGATTTATTCTAATGTTTTCAAACTTGACATCAAAGATTTCACCTTAGTGTATAGCTTAATTAAAAACTTCAAACCGTGTACATGCTTGTCATTTGAACTTACACACAAATTTCTCTCCACTCTATAGATTCCTCAAATTGTGTGTGTACCCATTTCACAATCAACCATCGTAACTTGAATTTGTTTAGCTAAATAAGTTAGAAAGAATTTAATTATAAATGTGGCCCTTTTAAAATTTTATAGGTTTGATTTTCATATCACTCTCCACTAATGTAGACAAATCAACACATCAAAGATCATTAGGCTTGTATAGTATGGCTAGGGCTATAAGAGTTATGCCCTATAAGCCAATCACGAGTTATGCCCTATAAGCTAATCACGAGTTATTGTAATGGGCATTATCTCTTGTAAATCTTTTCTTTCATAATGAAATAAATATTTTATGGCAATTTCTTTATTCATTAATTTACATGTTTATATGTATAATGACGAAATCTATAAAATGTTTGCAATTATATAATTATGATGAGATCATACTTATGAGATAAATATATTCGATGCATCATTCTTAAATATTTTCAGTTATAGGACTATAAATTTGAAAAGGTGGTTGCTCTCATAGACCACTTGTGTCGTGACACTAAGGCAAATGCATAGGTGCTCATTAGAGAATGAGTTCACTGAATGACTCATGTAAGAAATGTTCAAATGGTAATTATACTTCATTGTCAATTTGACATTCTTCGTATTAGAAGTGCAAGTGGTCCTTAAACTTGATAATATCATAATTATTTTGTGGGTGAAATGTTGCACTTTGATACTAATTTAGGATGGACCATAAGGTTCATTATGGATAGTTATTAGGTATGATACGATAATCATGGAGATAGGTGAATATTCATAAAGAATTCGTCACCCTTAGTACATTGTGGGAGTGTGCTCTATGTGAATGATAAAGATATGACTCAAGAAATCCTTGGCCAAGGTGCAGTGTGTGATTGAGAAGGAATTCTTAATGTCGGTACACTGAGTGAGTTATGATCTCAAGATTCATTATACATAGTATTAGATATAGAGGTTTTGACTGTTAACCATGACCTTGATCCAATCATAGTAAGTATGACGGAAGGATTTAATTGCATGATAACTGATTACGGAAAGGTTCATGTTAAAGCTTGCTACTTTATTATAATTTGGGTGGCCATGATACATTAGTAGATGTAAATCTTGGTCTATAGACATATTTAATTAATCATGAGATGATTTATTAAATATTAAGTGAGTTAAAGAATTTAATTCATTTTATAAATCATGAGATGATTTACCGAGCATCAAATGAATTAAAGAGTTTAATTTAGAATTTGATATACGTCTACTACCGACTTTACAGTGAACCTATTGAGTCACACCCAAATTGATAAAGAACTTACTTGAGAAATATTCCAAGTGTTGGAACACTTAATTATAAAATATTCTATATAAGGCATTATAGCAAATTCTATAAAATAGTTTTATAGTAAATTCTATAAAAGGGTATTATGGTAATACCATAATAATTAATTAATAAAATATTTATTTATTAATTATTAAAGAATTAAATGTATGGAATTTCCATACAAGTGTGTTATAATGAATTCTATAAAATAGTTTTATGATAAATACTATAAAGGGATATTATGGTAATATCGTAATAATTAATTAAATAATTTATTTTTCTTAATTATTAATAATTTAATGTATAGATAAATATAAGAAAATTAGTCAATTACATGCTAGCACATGAAAGAATATTGACCATGTAATAGAAAGTGGAAAAATGAATGGATATAATTTTTCCATGTGATGGAAATTAAAATGTATATGTTTTATTATTTTCAAAAGTTAAGAATTGAATGCACTTTGGTGTTGTTGGCCAAGAGAAACAAATTGCAATTGGAAAAATTGAATTTTTCTTTATCTTGGCCAAGAACAAAAAGAAAGCAAAGGGATTAGCAAATTTCTATTTCAATTCTCACTTTCAAGCTCAAGTAAATTCAAATTAGGGTGGATAAACATAGAGAGAGTTCTCCATAACACTTCTCAAGTTTTAAAAGTCAAATTTGTGTGATAAATTCAAAGAACAAGTAAGTTGTTCGACTTTGAACTTTATGAAAATTTTATATCCATAATGGTTCAAACTTAATTTTTGGCGCTTCGACTGCCTTAGAAAACCTTACAAGAGCATGGTGGATAAGTGGATATTTATGTTGCTTATATAACTCTAGGCATATAAATCCATATTTGATTTCCATTTCTTGTTATTTTTCATTAACAACATTCGATTTAGATGCCTTATCTCTCAAATTCACTCTTTTTCTTTTTGATATATGGGAAAGAATGCATAAGATAACTTTTTTTTTTTCATCCATCAATATATATAACTTCTTACAATTCAGCACCTTTTTGCTGGAGCTGATGTTCTAGTACCGATCTTTTTTGTATAAATTATTGATTATTTATACAAGTTTAAACATTTTTAAGGTCATTCTTTTATACTTATATGGTATATAGATTTGCTTTTACGTTACTTATATGTAATTTGAATTTATTCAAATTGATGAATGTATTTAACAAAGACCAAAAAAATATTTATTGTAGTGAACATGGTAACAAAGAGTTGTTACATTAAGACAACTTTACTATATAGTATATTCACAAAAAAATTCTTGATTATAGGTTTACTAACATGGATTGGTTAATAAACTGAATAAATTCATATGGTTCATCTCAATGTACCATAAGCATGGGGAAACTTGTATATATATGTGAGTGAGTGTTCGTTAAAGAATGAGTTCACTGAGTTGACTCACCAAAAACTCATGATAGACATTCCATAAAACCATTAATAGAAGCTCTTTTTGAGTTGAGTAAGTATATGTGGTCCTTTGACTTGAGATACCACGGTGATCTTGTGTTTGATCCTTTATTTTTAAATGCCAAGCATGTTATAAGCCTTTCATGGTTTGATCTCTGAATGGTTATTGGGAGTAGACTGACACACATGAAGGTTAGTATAAATTCAATAAAGGATATGTTATTTCTTTTGGTTAGGGTAAATATCCTGTGATCTTTTAGATCATACTGCATTCAATTCCTGATCAAAGTAATTATTGGAAATGAGTTTCTAATATTTAAGATAAAAAAGAGTTTCTAAATGTTATCTACGTAGTGTAAATATAAGTTAAAGTAAAGTTGAATGCAATATAAACTTGACGGTATAAACTACGTTTATATACTCAACTAGGATATTAGACGATGTAAAGACTTTGCGTATGCGATAACTCAATTTGTATGGTTCACAAGAATTCATGTCGTTTGGGATCGCCATGATTTGTAGGTGGATATCACTCATAAACTTACAAAAATATTTTATATGATAAATTTATTTGAACCTAGCGAGTCATATAACTTAGAGTGTGAACACTGGAGGCTTGATTAACATTTATCAAAAGTTAGTAGAGATAATTAATGAACTAATTATGATATAGTTATAATAGTTTATTAAACAAAAAAATATCTAAACATTAAGCATGATGTTTAAGCATTAAGCATGATGTGTAAATAAATGTAATGACAAAATTTTATAATATTTTGATTAGTGTAAAGCTTTGTGACATGTGTACTGACATGTGTTAGAAAATCATTTAGTCTTGAATACTATATAAACTCAATTGAGATTTTGTTTTAGACATTGAAAAAAATTGGTTATAAAATGTTATTGCTTCTGAAACCTCTCTCCCACTTTTAAGAATTCAAATTCCCTCTATTGGAGAGCTTCTAGAGGACAATTTAGAGACCATCATTTATTGAAAGTTCTATTGAAATAAGCAATTTTTACTTGAAGCTAATATCGGTAAGCAGAAAGGTATGATGTGTAAAAATTAAGTATCATGTATAAACACTAAACACGATGTATAAATGTTAAGCACAATGTGTAAATGAATGTGATGACAAAGCTTTGCAATATTTTAATTAGTGTAAAGCTTTGTGACATATGTACTGACATGTGCTAGAAAATCATCCGGTCTTGAACACTATATAAACTTAATTGAGCTTTTATTTTAAATATTGAAAAAATAAATTGGTCCTAAAATGTTATTGCTTCTGAAAACCCTCTACCACTTTTGAAAATTCAAATTCCCTTTATTATAGAACTCTTAAAGGACAAGTTAGAGATCATTTTCTAGTGAAGGTTCTGTTGAAAGAAGCAATTGTTACTTAAAGATAATATCGATAACTAGAAAGGTATAATTTACTATTTAATTAATTTTTGACTTTGATAATAGTTGTCTTAATCTATACTGGTAAGTAACGTACTTATATTGTTATGTGCATGTCAAGGAAGGTTTTGTCACAAAGTCTATAATGCCTAAGGAATTTGGTTTTTAAGTGAGATCGTTATGACTCCACCAATCTTTCCTTGGAACCTACTTAGTGTTCATTCACATACATACTTAAAATTATATTTAGCTTTAATAATAAAATATGTTTTATTATTTTTTCACTTTCAATTATTTAGTAACTATAAAATAAATTGCTGCCTATGTATCTATATCGCTTTCGCTATCTACCTATGGTAGATAGAGGTTGACTTAAATACACCAATAATTTTGGCATTAGAGCAAGTTTATAGTTATTTAATATATTGAAACTAGATTAAATATGATGCAATATAAGCTATAAATTCCATATTTTGCTGGAAAAATATTTTTAAAGAAAAATGTTTTAAAAAATCTTTCATTGTTGAGTTGTAATGTTAATAGTGTTAGAGAACATTATTAATGTGGTTTATTTTATCAATACGGGGTTAGAAAAATTATTCATAATCTGACCTAATATTGTAAAATCATGAAGGAAAGACTAATGATGATTTATACTATTCTAGTTAAACATGAAATAAAGCAAAGTAAGTGAAACATAGTCACTCAATATTGTAAAATCACAAGAGATGATTTTCTTGTAGTTTATGTTTGTAATTGACAAAATGACTCATGACACGCTTTATCCAATATAGTAAAATCATGTGGATAAGAAATGGTTTAGGGCTGAAAAAATTAAGAATTACATGAGTTGTAATTGATAAAGGGATTTTTGCCTATTGAATTTATAATGGTTAATATCATAAAATTTGTGAGGTCAAAGTGAGTTCAATGAGTGAGAGGTGCTATTTAGATTGAAAATCTATGATCTATTTAGTTTTCAAGATTTTTTCAAAATGTTTCACTAATATTTGAGTTTTATTTAAATATAGATAAAATGTCTACTTCTAATCTATTGGTATGTAAACTTGATGCAAACCGACTTACCAGTGCTAAAAATTTTATAGATTAGCAAATGAATTTTAGAATTGTTCTAGATTCAGAGATATTTGGATATTTAATTGACCATTCGATGCCATAAAAACTTTCTGATAGTGCCTCTTTAGACGAAATAGAGACTTATCAGAAGTGGATAGATGAAGATTTAAAAGTTAAGTTATAATCAATGTCCCTTGAACTTTAAAGGCATCATGTGCTTATGAATGATGTTGGTTCTGTGATGCTGCATTTAAAGGAATTGTTTGGTGACCGCAAACAGGTTGAAAGTGCCTTAAGTTATGCATTAAGTTTAAGTATGAAGGATTTGACTTATGAAATTTAAGTTTTACGTTTTAAGTTCTCAGTTTAGGCCATATCTTTTAGGTCATCTATTAGTATTAACTGAATTTTTATAAGACATGAAAAGATGCTAAGTATGAAAGACAATTGCTGAGTGAACATGCAAGAAGATTGATCTGGGTTATCAAAAAGGAAATTTCAAATCCATAAGTTATGTTCTCAATTACATTTATTCCCCAAAACAAAAGTACAAATATTCATTCATCTTTGCCTTCTTGGTTGTTGGTTGGATTAGAAGGAGCAACTTTTGAGTTGCCAGAAGGAATATCATTCACAGAAAGAATATTGTTAAAGGAGTCTTCACTAGGGGACCGAGGCTTACATCCCAAGGCCTCGTATAACCTTTTTAGGTCGAGATCAGGATACCAACCTTGAAAAGTCTTATAGGTCAGGTTGATTCCTTCATTGATCCGATCTATAATAGTAGTCTTAGTTATCCCCTTAGCTTCTTCTTTCAGCTTCCAAATTTAGCTCAAATCCACAGCATTTCTTTTCAAAACTTAGTCAAAGCCTATGGCATTCCACCCTGGACTCAACAGTTGCATCCCTGACTTAAAGCTCTTCCAATTCTCAAGCCCATTTTTTCTTTTTAGCTTCAAATTGAGTTAGCTCTAGGGCTAACTGCTTCTCGGTCTTTTTAATTTTGTAGATCAACCAAATATTATTCCTCTCTAATTTACCCCTTTATATGAAGCCTTGGTACACAATAACGACATGTTAAACTTGAGCAGATTATGACAAGCAACAAAATATTAGACAAAGAGGAGATGATTCATCATCAAATAAAGAAAGTAATCACCAACTTACACGGCTGAGCCATTTTTGCATATAATCTAAAATTGCCTAGGGCTCAACAGTAGAAAGACATATGAGTATTCAGGAGAGATGTAGATTGTCTGCTCATTGATGGTAGGGATAAGGCAGGCTTAAAACTCTCTTTTCTCCTTAGAGAGTTTCTTAGCAGCGAGTTAGGGGAAGGTCTAAGGGGTGTTAGTCTTACAAGTCTTCTTGATTGACGGTTCTTTTTTATTCTTCTGTTCCTCTTCCTCTACGTCGACCTCTTTCCTTTTGTGTTTCCCTTTGTCCAATGTAGGGGTGGAAGGAAAATGAATGCCTTTAAGAGCAGAGGTCTCAACTATGTCATTAAGAGCAGAAATCCCAACTTTAGCCTTCGAGACCTTGGGAGCCCTTTCAACCTTCTTGCCCTAAGCTAACCTTTTCAGGGCATCTAAGGGGTTCTTCACCTATTTTTTGGGGCCATTTCTCATACTACAAGAAATAACCAGACAAAAGTCAATTACCAAAACCTAAGGTGAAATGCAAAAAAAGTAAACTACTTATTAGCTTGGGCTTTATCTGAGGCTAAACAGCTTTGAAAATTACAAAAACCCACAAGACTTGGGGAGATTAGGTCGACATCAGAAAGAAGGAACCTTTGGTTGGATATTGAAGACCTAGTCATCTTAACCCTTTCTAAATTCCAAGCTGAGAGTTCTGGCTCATCAGTCTAGGTGATTCGTCCCCAAACAATCTTGTCACTTAAACATTATTGTCGGAATTTCACTTACCATCGACAAAAAACCATTTATTCTTCCAATCTTTATCACATGATAGATTGACTATGATAGGATTTCGTTTTCCTTGTTGGGTCTAGAGATAAGACCACCTTGGGTTTTTCACTAGGTTTCTTTTTAATCGGTACATATACTTGATCTCTTCAATTATAGAAGCAAAATTTGAGATCTTGCTTTAAAAAACATACGGACCCGACAAGATTTTCTAACTATTAAGGTTCAGTTAGTAAGAAGCAATCTTAAAAAACTCAAAGATTCTAGTAAAATAACCTTGAAGGGAAAGTTTGACATCGAGGTCTTATGCCTCAGAAACCCTGAGGTAGATGTCCTCTTCGATAATATAACAATGGGTGCAATTTTGTAAGTCCGATTTTGTGATTTTGGAAGGAAACCAGTCTGCTTCAAAAGTCGTCATTTGTTCCCTTGCATTAGGAACTGAAGATGAGATAGGGACGATGACAAATTCCTTTTTTGAGTTGTTTTCCCTAGAAGCAGTTTCGTTATCACTCAAAAAGAAGCCATTTCTGTTAATAAGAATAAGAAAAGCAAATTATAAAGGACTGCTCAAGATCATCAACAACTCAGGAAAAGTTTCACAATAGTTTAAAATCCTAGTATACTATCCAATACCCATCTCAACAATAAAAATCCAAATCAATAAAGAAGTTGGGGAAATATGAAAGCTTACCAGTTGTTGTTGATATGAAAGGATAATTTGAATGAAGAATAGTTGTTTGGGACTTGTAGAAAAATCTTGTTCTTGGTAAGACTATCTACAATGAGAAGAAGATTGCAATTTAAAATGAAGACGGAACTAAAGTTGAATATAAAGTTTGAAATCTTTTTCATTCTAAATTAGCCATTGTCATTCTCAATAATGTTTATAACAAATGGATTAAACCTAGCACTTGATTTCTTTATCTTGGTATGTTTATGTTGTAATTGTTAATCTAAAAAAGGCTTGGAGAGAAAGATAGTGCAAATAAGGGTGATAAAAGGCGAAAATGAGGTATTTATGAGAACGAGAAACCCTAATCGTTGATATGACGTATAAAAAAGGGCTGAGAGAAAGCCATGTTAGATGAAAGATCAAATGGATAAGCCACATCAGATGGAAGATCAAATAGATAAGCCACGTCAGATGGAGGATTAAATGGATAATCATTAGAATTCGAAAAAGAAGGCAATTATGATGAGGACAAAGGCAATTTTTAGAAGTTAAAACGTTTTTACCTCGTAGTCCACTGGAAAGCAGACACATGGATGAAGATTTACGGGATTTGGGTCAGCATTTAAAGTTAGCGTGTAAAAGGCGAATGTATGAGTTTGTGTAAATTAAAACCTTTTGTTTTTGTCAAAATTTAATTCTTGACTAAAAATTAGGGGGGCTTAATGTTTGAGAAAGGCCTAGAGCTCGGATGAGGCCTAATGGGCTTTAGGCTTGCTATATATAACACAGTGCTAAAGCCTTAGTAACTGGCAAAAGTTTCATGAAAAACATATAAAATCTGAGGCCTACCTCAGTCAAAGAGATCCCGACCATGACATAACAAAGATCTCGAGTGTGACATGACCTAAGATTTTCTATGTTCAAATCAAAGGTCTCGGATCAGGGCATAGAAGCTCGATACCTCTTTAAAGATCTCAGATATAGCATGGTAGGGGCCTCGGGTAAGTCATTAAAATCTGACGCCATCTCTATTGAAGAAAAAAAACTCTCAGATAAAACGTGAGATTTTCGAGACCTCTCATCAACAGTTACTTCTGGCCATAGTGTGAAGATCTAGTTTTTCGGATTTTTTTGAAATAAGGGAAGATTTGTAGCCTAGTAGTTATATTATGCAATATTACTTAATATCCCGTGATCCCTGAAAAAATAGTACATTTGGAATTATAGTTCCGTGATCCTCGAAATATTAATAAGTTAGGGATTATAATTATTCGATTGCTTAGAATCTCAATTAACTTTGGAGACATAATAACAATAAATACAGTACTTTTGGCCTATAAAATGTAAGCCAAAGGCAACCAGGTACGTAACTTTTGCGCAATACAATATTCAATACATTGAGAGATATAAGATATTAAATTTAAGTTTTCAAATTATTATCATTAGCTTCTCTCAAACATATATAAAAGAAAAACCCTAACTTAAGCATCAGAAAATTTTTGCTGGATCATCAACTTTTCCTTTAATATCTTTTGTGATTTCAGGTGATACAACAATCAAACGAAGCGAAGAATACCGTTTTTGTGCATATAATTCCAAGGAGAATTTTACTACATCAACACTACTATAAGTTTTCTTATACCACTCAACCTTTTTTATGTCTCTTAAATATTGAGGAAATTAGTTCTCATAAATAAGTTCTTTGAAATGTATCAATGTAATACTATTGACATTTAGAATCTTATCACTTATCTCATAATAATGGATAGCACATGTAACCATTTGATTACTTAATATAATCAATGAAATAGAATTTATCTTCCAAATTTTGTATCCATTAATCATCCACTAATGAATTCATTGAGCATTCAAAAAAATGGGGGTTAAAACTTCTTAAATCTCTTTACTACATTTAAGGTGTTCACCTTAGCTTTAACTTTTAGGTTATTTGCTTGGAGTTGTATCACACTAGTTATACCCTGTACACAATCTTTGATAACAAACACTAAAGACAACTTGATTTTTAAAACCTTTACCAACAATTTCAGTAACTCATGTAGTTGTTTCCTTTCATATAGATACTTAAATGTTAAGCTCTTACTATAATGCAAAACAAAATATAATTACATATAAATACATATGTATCTAATCTAAGGATTTGGCATTCTGTTTAGTTCTCTTTAACTACTACAATTAAAAGTCTACAAAATTATAAACTTTCATTGTGATAATTATGTCACATCTTTGACTCTCTGAAATCTCAAACCTTAGTTTCATTATTTATCTTAATATCTATAAAATTCAGAACTTGAATTCTTATCATTAGTACTGTATAAAGAATCTTAAACCTGATAACAAATCATGAAATTCCATCTTAATGTCTAAATAATCAAAATTTTGTCATTCTTAATGTCTAGAAATCTCAAATCATTACCTCAATCATTATGTTATTACCTAAAGCCTATAAAATTTTAAATTGTTGCCTCAATTGTAATTTCATTACTTTGAGTCTACAAAATCTCAAATCATAGCTCTGATACCAAATTGTAACGCCCTTAAATTCGAAAGGGTTTGAGTTGTGATTCTTCCTAAATTACAAAGCTTAAATCATGGGCAAACGTTAAAATTTAACTCATACACCTTCATAAATATTCCTTAATCACAAAAAACTTTTTTAAACAACTTACAAAACTTAATAACAATGGACATTTTAAATCCTAAAAAACCAAGGTACAATAAACACTCAGCCAAATCCATCCACTATGAGCTTAACTTCAATAATCTAAGAATCACAATAAACTATAATGAGTTTTAAGCTCAGTAAGTGCACTAAGTTTTCATATATACAAAATACACACATATTATATATAATGCTTGCCATGTTATGGTATGAGTCAAAAACATAAACATTTCAAAAGTTTTATAACATTTAAACACTATAGAAGTTTCTTTCAAAATTTACTATGAATATTTCAATCAAATACTACTTAGTAGGAATTCACTTATCACTTATCACTAATTAAACCAATGTCACCCGCGATGACATATACACTACTAAAAATCACAATATAACTTATTAGACCTTAGAAGTATAACTTACATTATCCAATTTATTTGACAACTTAATCTTGCTAAACTTGCCAAAATTGACCTTATGTTGTTTAAGGATTTTTCTTCTACCTTAAACGATATTATTTCCTCATGAAATCATAACATAATATTTAAGAAACATAATATAAGATTAAATAAAAATATTTACCCCTAACTCCTTTTAAAATTATCTCTTTTCATATCATAAATTTAACCACTTATCCTACCATTGTTAGAAAATATACTGAGTAATCTCTAATATTTGATTTTTATAAAATATAATACAAGTCTAAATATCCTATAATTTTATAGAGGTGATATAGACATATACAATAAGGAATTAAAAGTTTTGGGATTATATTCATCCTATAAATAGTTAAACCAAATTTAGTTTTGAAATCTTCATATTTTGCCAACAGAAATCGGTAGTAAGCTATGTTCATTCATTATTTCATAACAATTCAAAAACATAAAATTTGACCATAAAATTTTAATATAATGTAACAAACACAATTATAAATTAGTATAGAAAATAACATAGTTTTTGAAGATGATTTGATTAACTAAAATAGTTTTGTCATTCAACTATTTAACAAAAATGTGTAATTTTCAGTATCCTAGTATTAATTTGAAAAATTATTAAAAATTAAAAACTTAATATATTTTTTTTACTAAACAAAATTTATAATAACCTTAAAGATGTCTAATTTATTTACCTAAATCAATTTAGTCCAATTGTAACACATAATTTTACAAAATTCACGGACTGAACTACTGTTATCTATCAACACCCCAGTCTAATTACAGAATTATAATTACCATAAATTTTGAAACATATATAACAAAATGACATACTAACTAATAATAATCATCAATCCCTATAAACAAATATAAAATTAATAATAAACTTATAATTTTTTTTATCATTTTCTTCTTCTCTTTCTTCTTTTTTTTTCTTTCTCTTTTTCCTTTTGTTCTTTTGTTTTCTTTCTCTTCAAGTCAGCAAAATCCCTTACCACAACTTTACCTATTTAATATATACTAAACGTAAAATTTTAATTTAATCTCTAATTTACTCTTTTATCTATTTTACCCAAAAGTTATAACTTATTACTAAAATATCTTATTAGTCCTATATTATACATATATCCCTGTAAAAATATAATACATTATAAATACATTGCTATATAGTATATACTTAGAAAAAGTGGGTGTTATAGTTAATAACACCTATTAGACTCCAAAATAGAGCAAACTAGGGTTTATTATTTTAGAAATCTAAATTAAACCTATTCCTTGACAAAATGCATTCATGCCATAATATTTCTAATTCACTAATTGTCACATATCTCTACAAGCTTGTCGAAAAAAAAACATAGTACTTGGGAGACCTTTTTTGGTTGTTTGTCTAACTTGAGCCTCAAAGTGTACACATCGGTCCCACTGACATATACAACTCTTGCACTTCTTTGTTTATGCTATGCTCTCTTTGTACCTGACTAAGTCTAGTGGTTCTATACTTGTCCAACCTCAGATTGTTAAAACTAAAGGTGTGCAATAGTTCTGGTTAGACCCGAAACTGCCAAGAATCTTATCGAAAAAAAAGGTTCCGAACCAAAACCATTTCTTTTTATGTAGATTCCGATTTCAAAAAATCAAAAACTGATTTTTTTTAGGGTAAGTTCCAATTTTAAATATTGTAGAATTAAAACCGAATTGAACCACACTTTATATTCAAATACAAACTCTTAATTATTGAACTACTACATATATAAAGTTACATAATTTATGAAAGAAAGTACGTAAAATTATATAGAAAAAAATTAATCAATATATTTATAATGTTTTATTTAATTTAATTTATCATATTATTTGTATAATAATTTAATAAAATTGTGTGTGTATATATTTATTTTAAAATTATCAAAAGTCTTAACAATTATAATAAATAAATATATACATGGTATTATATTATTAGATATATAATTGTACCATCATTAAAAAAAATTAAAATTATATTTTTAGTGATGTGTAATATTAGCTCGAGTAATAATACAATATTTTTTCAATGATTTGTTGTATATTAATTCTCTTTAATAACTTATTTCTCTTTTCTTTCATTCACTCAAATTTTTGTCATGTATAAAATAATTTTATAATTTAATTTTATTGATTTTATTTTTTAAAAATATTTTTTCATAGAGTACCCTATTTTCGAACAGGAATTAAATTAGAACAAAAAAATATTTTTGTTAAACATGATATATTCCAGTTCTAAAATTTAAGAATCAAATTATTTAGAGCAGATTTCAGTTCTAAGTGGAACTAAAACCGAAACCAATTTTGCACGGCCCTAGTTAAAATCACCTTTACATCACCTCAACAAGTAACACTTATTCCACACTCAATCCAATCTCACTTGTCCTCGTCTAAGCTGAGTTAAACCCAAAAATAAGTTCAAACATAAATAAATATCAAAGTTTGTAAACCCTCTTATTTATCAATATACCTCCATAAAAATCCTTTCATTGGAAATAATGATATTTTTGTTGTTTTTCTTTATATAAACCCTTAAATTACAAAAAGAATAATAATAATAACAATAGTTTTTTTCTTGGAAATTTTCTCATTTATATTTCTTAACCTATATAGATTTATCTTATATGCATAAATTAAATATTTGTTTTATTATTTATCAATAAAATACTTTTTAGAGTGTTCAACCAAAAATGTAGTACTTTAACTTAGTGTTAATGTATTATTAAGAAATTTTAGTTTAACCCAACTTCAAATAAATTATTTGTTAGGTACTGTCACACACCAATAAATTAGTGTCGTAATGGCATAGAGGTAGGGATATCCTACCCCTAAAAGTCTTAGATAAATATGAACATGTAAAACTGTAATGCAAATAAATACAAATCATATGCATGAACTCACATACATATATTAAGGGTTTCATGCCTATCAACACCATGCTAGACATATACCATGATACTTATATACAGAATGGCATATGCACAAATGTAAATATGTATAGAAATATACAAAAGACACCTATAATGTGTATAAATAATTGAACGTCCTGCCCAATTAACAAAACAGACAAAAACATTAATCTCTGGATGACTGCATGGAGAATCTGGAATCTCAATGCTCTTCATGAACTTTTCCCAGAATTCTGACCTAAAAGTGAGTCCGACAATTGCTGAAAATTATGGCAGGGTGAATTTTGGAGAAAACTCAGTAAGTGGATACTGAAATAATAGGAAGTTGATAAATTTTAAGTAAATTTAGTTTCGACATAAATTATATTTAAAGTTAAAATCGATTTCAACTATAAATCATACTAACAAGGCATCCACTACATACTATTATGATTCAAGAATTATAGTTTCAAAGAGTCAAGTGTAAACAGAAAAGTATGCAGGGCTGTGTACAGATTTCAGGTTAGATATTAAATTGTGTTTCGCTCTTTACTTCTTACATGTACCAGTACCTTTACAGAACACAAATCAGAATGTGCTTTTAGAGCACATAAACTTCCCCTCTTATGTCTCCCAACTAGGGTTCAGTAAAAATTTAAATAACGGCTAACATAAAGTTAAAAACACAAATTTCATATTTTATATAAAGCATAATGTATGTATATATATGCAAGGATATGTACAAATTTCAGATCAGATATCAGATCGCCTTCCGCCTCATATTTCTCATATGTATTGGTACCTCCACATAACACAAATCAAAATATGAATTTAGAGCACATAAACTTCCCCTCTTTTGTCTCCCGGCTAAGGTTCAATAAAAATTTAAATAACAGCTAACATAAGGTTAGAAACACAAATCTCATATTTCATATAAAGTATAATGTATGTATATATAACTCAAAATCAGAACGTCACAATTAAAACATAATGGCCGCCTCCTAATCTCAAAATCAGTATCTCAATATCTCTTTCACAACAATAAATATAGCTCAAAGTAAGTCTCATTTTTCATATAAAGTATAATGTAAATCAATTTATTTGTTACAAATTTAACAATTAAATCTCAAATAATACTTTAAACTTAGAAATAATTTTTAAAAAAATAGATATCCACTCAGAAGTGTCATAAAAAACGGAACAGAAGCCTAATCACTAGGGGCTGGATGGCTACTCCCCCGACATATCTATAACATATTTATACTAATTATTAATATAATAATTAAAGTATAGATGCTTAAAATTAATTATGATATTGATATACAACAAGGTTTCTCGCTTTTTTTTTTAATTATATTTTCTTTTATAATCAAAATCTAATGTTTAATACTCGAGGTGTCGATTATACTTAATTCACTATCATTAACCAATTTTTCACAATAACACATTATTTCGAAATCCAAATTTAGCGCGAACGCTATTGCTATTATTCATATCTTCTGACAAAATTTAATTTTACTTAATTTAATAGTTAATCGGTTTAATTCTAGCTTAATAAGCATAATCGAAAAAATGTCTATGATAAATAGTAACTATTATCAAAAAATTATTTAAAATGCAAAAATATGATAACGGTGTTGAGAATTATACTAAGGGGTTAATTTAACCCTAAAGCATTTGAATTGCAAGTAATTGCAAAAATCTCCAAATTATAAATAGTGATGCTACTCTCCTCTTGGCTTAATCGTCGACCAAATTGTCCAAATAAAGTTTCAAGAGTATAGTCCGTGTCAAGTACGTGTGATTAGCAATAAAAAATGAAACTTTAATTGGTTAAAAATTGAGTAATTTGTAGGAAATTTAAAAAAAAATAAAAATGGAAAAGAAAGGGAAGTCACGGGAAGAAGAAGAAGAATTGCCTTGTTTTTGCTTTCTACCCAGCTTAAATCCAAATTAAAATGTGAATATATTACTTAATTGTCTTTGAAAATTTTAAAAAGAAATTGAATGGAAAATGGTAAATATGTCAATTGCTATTTTCCTATACATATGATGTGTTCTAGACTTTGATTCTCTTTTATTTGACCTTGGATTTAACTTAAATTTCATGTATATCGATCATTATCGAGTCCTCTTTCAATAAAAATAAACTGTTTATCAATCAGATTTTTCAATCAACATCAATTTTCATTTGAAAACCAAGTGTGCGGATAGAGTCTTAAGGAGAAATTTTCTAAACTTATCAAATTGTTATCAAATCACTCTTACTAGTTAATTAAACATTAATAAGAAGTTATTAGCTTGGCTTCCAACATCTCGATATGAAATTTATAAAATAACAAAATTACCTCTCGTGTATAAAATGACTAAAATACCTATAATTTAAATTTTGAAATATTATAAGTACCTTCTTTGTAACTATAAACTATGATACAGAGTTACAATAACGACTTAAAATCTTTCTTTTTAATATGTAAAGTAAAATTGTAAGTTAATAATGTTTAAATTAGTTTTTTTGAAAAAAAAAACCATTTATCAATATAATATTAATGCAAAATAATACTACTAATAATTATTATATTATCTTTTAAGAAAAACTGTAAAAAAAAAAAAAAAAAAAAAAAAAAAAAAAAAAAAAAAAAAAAAAAAAGCACGTACTATATAATTAGGGGTGCTTAGAAGCTGGATCCTTAGATTGAGAATCTTAAATTGAATTATATTGAAAAATCTAAAAATCCGCTCTCAGTGTATCATATTTTTAGTAAATTTTCTTTATTGTCTCAGTTAATTTAGTAAATATATGAAATCATATAAATATAAATATATATATATATATATAAAAACTTAATCAACATTGTTTTTATTACTTAATATTTAAATTATTTATTATAATAATTTTGATAAAATCCACAAATTTCTTTTTAATTTAATCCAATTTTAATATACTGAAAATTGGATATGAATCAAATATATATTTTTGTCAAATTTATCAAATTCATATATTTTTTTTAGTCAAATCCACCAAATCCGATCCCTTCAGCACCCTTCCTCACAATTTAACGAAAAGAAAAGGAAATAAGCCAAAGGTAGCGTTTCTATAGATAATAATGAGATTTTGTCGTTCTTTAATTTCTCAATCCTACGGTCACCATAGAAAATAATGATGATAATAGAATAAACATAAAGAGTTATTGTTAAAATTTAAGGGATATGTCTTATTTTCTTTAAATAGAAGAGACCAATTTTAAACCAATACCAAGTGATGACTCATGGAACCGTAATGATATTTTAACAATACCACTGGGACGATATAAACTATACAGCGGAAGGAAAAAGTAGACTCCCCCGGTGTAATATATATACTTTGCTAATTTAATATTAGTAGAGGTAAGTGTAAGGGTACTCAGCTTTTACTATCTCCAAAAACCTCCTTGATCACACAAGAAGTTGGTAAGAAATCAACTTTATTTCGATAACTTGTATACCAGGCACCAGCATCCCAAACTTTAGCACTGGAAGGCTATAAAAACTGTAAAGCAGAAGGAAAAAGTATACTCCCCCGGTGTAATATATATACTTTGCTAATTTAATTTTAGCAGAAGGTAGTGTAAGGGTACTCAGCTTTTACTATCTCCAAAAACCTCCTTGATCATGCAACAAGTTGGTAAGAAATCAACTTTATTTCAATAGCTTGTATACCCCGCACCAGTATCCCAAACTTTAGCACTGGAAGGCTCCAATATGAATTCACAGACACCACCATAAACATTCCTCACTTCATTATAGCTGCTGCTGCAACTTGGCCAGTGAATGTCATCCTCATTGTCTCCCTTGACCTGTGACCGGGAACCTACCCCTGTATCAGAAGATGTACACGAGTCATCTTGCAATTCTCCATCCCCCTTTTCATCTGGAGCTGAGATGAGGGATGAGTATATACTTCTGAAATATTGGTAGCACAAACAAAATCCTTGCTCTTGCCATCCACAGTATCCTCTTCATAAACAAGCAAGTCATGCTCTTTTCTTTCATTATAACCAAAATCTTCATGATATCCCAGTGATTCGACAACAGAGTCCTTGTCTTCATCAGACATCTCAGTCTCATTATCATCAGAATTGTCAATCTCCTGCCACTCATTGTTATCACTATCAATGTTCATTGCATGACATCTGTTCTGCACAGCCCGCTTTCGAACAACAAAGACATTAAAATAATAAGAGACAATCTCCTTTTTGGTTCTGGAAGGGAAGGCTGTCGGTAGAATGTCCCAGAAATTCTTACCCAACAAAGCTGGATTAGAGTAGACAATCTTGTAAAATAATTGTTCCTCCTTATAACTCCACTTATCTGAAACTACTTCACCCAAGTCAAGGAACCCAAGCTGCACAAATCTTTCCTGCCCAAGGTATTTTCTAAGTTTCACTCTCACTTCTATGATGTGCTGTCTGACACATCTAACAGAACCCCTATCCTCACAAAGACAGTCAGTTCTACCATTTCCAACTTTGCCATTGTTATATGCTGATGGTTCCAGATCAGGCATTGGAATAACACAAGTTCCCATCAATATCTTGTCATATTCATTCCCAGCAATGCGTTCAAAGCCCAACACTACTTCACATTTACTAATATGATTTGAAGTTTCCTTGGCACACTGCGAGCCCCATGCCGGAATATCAGCTTGATGGTGCTGCCCAATAGGAACAGATTTCTGTGGAGGGTAAACCATAAGTAAAGAATAGAGCTGCCTGGTCTGATGTTCAGGAAAAAGATACTCTGAGTACTTTGGTTCATGAACTGGTGTCTCTGACCAGGAATCTTCCTCACTGGTGTTGCTAGTAGGCCAGGATGAGATGGAAATGCAGCCTGGACCACTGCTTTGAACATCCTCCACACTCCCTTGATGTTCAGTAGGGATGCCACTCGCCAGCTTTTGATCACCTCCAGTATTACTTAGAATGATTCCATTTCCACCTTTTCAATTATCATTAGATCGGTCAAGTTCTAGGGTCAAATATTACATATGGTATATCTACTAATCACATAGTCTCTCAACATTAGACTGAATTTTTCTAAACGAAGAGAACAAAATTTTAAATGGCAACTAACTAATGCTATTAATTAAGATGCTCGTTCAAATGCAAGCATTGAAGTTTCCAGGTGTTTAGAATATAAATTTCATTTCCAAATTAATTTGGATATAAAATGATTAACATTATTATTTATCCACGTAAGATAGAAAATAAGACATGCAAGTATAATAACATTTAACAGTGCTTAAAACTCCTTCAGCATCATAAAAATACAAAGAGAAAAAGAATCCCTCACCTGAAGTATGTGGTGTGAGGCAGGCATCCTCAGATAAACCTGACTCCAGGGATGAAAATAGGTGGTTACCATGTTCCATTTGTCTTGGGCATTTGGAAAAATGATTCCTTGTCGTCAAAAGGCCGTTTTTGTACCATGTTTGACTGCAGTAAAACTAACATCGGTTAAAAGCTGTAAAGCAAAAGAAATGTTATGACTTTAATTAGACTGTAGCTTGTACCAAGAAAAAAATGGCCAAGGGACTTTATAATGTAATAAGATTTGAGCAACAAAATATAAAACCCGCTGTGCACCTGTATAAAGACACATTACTGCATGTAAATATTCATTGCACACTATCAGGCATATGATTTTACAAAACAAGACTGCACACTTCCAATTCGATAACCTAACTCACATTTAACTTAGAATATCATGACATGTGCAAGAATACAATTCACCATTCTCTCAACAAATAATCAGGAACCACAGATTCATTATTTGACAATTTCAAATTATTTATTTGAATCCAATTTCAGTCAACATCCTAATTTGCAGAGTCCACAAAATTTATTATGTATCATGAAAAGATTGATCATCTCATAGCGAATTTCCAACAATCAATAGCAGTATTTTCTACCTTATAAGAGTTTGTGGAAACCAAAAATCACAATATATTATATGAGACCCTACATCAGCTAAAGAGTCAGGTTACCAATAAATATCACTTCAAATATGACAAGTCTCAGTCTCCATGATATAGATGGTAATTACACATTTGTAATGCACAAAATGAACCAACCATCCTTAAAACAAAATACTTAAACAGTAAAAGTAGTTCTAAATTGCCTCAACTAACATAAACATACACAGTTACTATATATAATACTAGTTTGCAACGGCTAAACCGTACACACAAACACGTAGTTCTTCTTGGTGAAAGCAAACATGACAAACAATCCTAAAACCAAAAAAGAAAAAAAATTTGGAACATGCTTACATGCTGGCATGCTAAAACAAGTAGGCTCATTGTTTAACTGCCCAAAACGCACTTGTAAGCATGAAGCATCCATACGTTTTGTAAACTTTTGTATGATTGAACAATTCTTATCATTAGTGTTATTCCAATTCTCATTATTGCCGATAAATGGGTAGAACCAGTTAATTGTTGGCAGGGGCAACTTGGTAAGAACGCAAAACCCAATTTCATTATTATGATTAATTGAAAATATAACAGGCCCATAATATCATATAAAAAATGTACAAAAATTAAGAAAAATATTGATTTTTACCTTAAATAAAAATCTTCCCCAAATTATATAACATGTCGCACAAGTTCAAATTAGCAGCCAATCGAAGGGCGAAACCGCGACTAATTGCATAAACTTGACTTTCCCCAACAGAATTAATAAATAAATAAAAAGCACAATTTTCGAAACCCAAAACACTAGATCTTCAAACTACAATGAATTTAAAAATTAAATCTTACAGACGAAGGAAAAAAATAAAAGAGATTACTACAAACACACCTTATTAGCAGATCCTTAGATCGGAAAGTCAAAACCCAGAAGCAAAAAAAAAAACAAATCAGATGCATTTACAAAATACGATCGAATTTAAAGATATATTCAAAAACCAGGAACATAATAGCTTAATCTACAAGGGAATCAGTAGATATGAAATCGAAATCTCTGATCAAAAAATTTGACGAAACCCTAACCTTAGATATGGATTCTAATCACGGCTACCCCCGATATTGGGATCAATCGATAGAAAAAAGAAATGATAATTCAAATCCGAGATCAATTTGCAAATCAAAACAAGAAAATCAGACTGAGAAAAGATCGAGACAAACGAAGGAGTTTGTTATTGACGAAAAAGGGTCAAATATAATTTTTTGTTTTGTTTTGTTTCTTTCTTTTTTCTTTTTTTCTTTTTTTTTTTTTCTGTTTTGGGTAATGGAATGAAATTGGGTTTTTGACCTCAACAACTTAAAAGCACACCCCATTTATGTTTGATCAAGTTCTTAAATTTATTATATTTTAGATTAATTATAACGATTTTAAATAAAAATATCCTTGACTTTTAATTTTCTTTTAAAAATTATAACATTTTAAAATATTATTACAAACTTCTTTTTCTTTCTACTAAAACACTTAGAACACACAACTGTTAATTTAACCAAAAAAATTAAAGGCATCGACCTTTCAAAAGCGACTAAGTCAAAGAAAATCGTTGACAAAACGACTCTTCAACGAACAGTATGCCCAGCACTTTCTATTATTTTATTGATTAAAGCGTAGACAATGCAACTTAGGTTTAGAAACTAATTTAGAGTAAATGTATTGCAAAATTATTATTGATGATTTGTCGTAGATAGTTGCATTGATTGATTATTGAAAAAAATTTTAATTGATGAAGATAACTGACAGTTTGATTCCTTCCTCGACAGAATTCATCGAGGGATCCCTCAATGAATTCCGTCAAGGGTTTTTTTTTTATTATTTTTTATATTATCGAGGGATGTATAACTTCCTTATTGGATCCTTTGACGGAAGTCATACATCCTTCGACAATTTTTTACCCTTTGCTATATCGTCGAGGGATATATGATTTCCATCGAGGGATCTAGCAGAAGTCATACATCCTTCGACGATATTCATGGAAGAGTTTGTTTTTTTACCCTTTGCTATATCATCAAGCGATATATGATTTTCTGCTGGATCCCTCGATAGAAATCATACATCCCTCGACGAATATCGTCGAGGGGTTTGTTTTTTTACCTTTTACTATATCATCAAGGGATGTATAACTTCCTTACTGGATCCCTCGACGAAAATCATACATCTCTTAACGAATATTGTCGAGGAGTTTGTTTTTTGGTACTTCATTTCTTGTGTAGTCATTTTGATTTTTTTCCTCCAACATTTTGATTTATTTATATCTATTTTGTAATATGATCAGGAATAATAATGAAAGTAAGCAGGAAATTATAGACACCGGAAGAAAATATTTTTCCCAGAGTCATCATATCTCTATCTCACATGTGGGCTATTGATAGGATCCGACAGAAGCTATTGATGCCTGTGCACGTGACAATGACAATTTTATATGTTTTTGTAACCCCATCTATTGCAGGAGTTAATCCCCATAAGTGCTGAAAGTTCGCTGCTGTATGTGGCCTAGTTGCATTCCATCAACAACGCAGTGGGGAATGACAATGAGGAGGAAGATCAAGATCAAGTTCATGCACCACTCGATAATGATGCTAACAATATGTCAGCAGAGGGAGCAGATAAGGTAAATCACATAATTTGATATGGGCTGTTTAACGACACGATTTTATGGACTATTACTGATCGAAGATTTTTAAGAGTGTAGGTGCATGTTTCCTTTGTCGAGGTAGATGATGCACTCGAGTCTACCCCACTGCCCTCATCTACATCTGAAGAGCCAATGCCAACTGAACCTACCGGCACAAGTTCGATTCCAACAGTTGATAAGGGTCAATACGTACCGTTGGCTTCTGTTATGGATGTAATTGTTGCCTTATGTGCTAACATAGAGACCCGTCTGCAAAAACAAGAAATATTTAGAGCAAAATTGTGAAGAATTAGAGAAGAAACAGTGGCAATATTGGCTCTTTTGGTTGAATCCGAGAAGCCTTCATACGAGAACCAACATGTTTTACTTTCTTTACCTTTAACTTCGTTTACTTGTTTATGGTGTATGCTATTGATACTAATGAGTGACATTAAATGTACAGGATAAGGTGCAAGAGTAGGACCAGACAAGATGTAAGAGTAGAACCAGATGAGAGTCAATGAACAAACGGTTGGTGAAAGAGTAGAACCAGATGAAGGTCGATGAACAAACGATTAGTGAAGACACTGTTCATGCAACCACATCTGATCCGGTATAAGCGGTTGGTGAAGAGATGTTCTCACTGGATTTGCAAAGCAAATACGAATGCCAGTTCAAGTGAATGAAGACGATAGCTAGTCCTTTTGTGCATTCGGGGAACTTGGTGAAGCCGAATATAGCCAAAGCAGCATTGGCAAAACAACGGTAGAGCCATTTCATCCACTAGTTGAATAGCCTAGGTTCGCCCCATGTGGAATTACGCCAAACCAAAGTATCGTACGATGGGTTACGGATTATATTGAGAGGCCAAAAAGGCAAATAGTTGGAGGATGACATAATTATTAGGTTTATTTGTCTTTGAATGACAATTTATATAAATTGTTAGTTAGTTTAATGACATACATTTCTTTTGTAATTTATTGTTGCATTTCAATGCCTATTTTTACGTTAATTTTCCATGTTGACAGAGTTATATATCGTCAATGTGGAGCAAGGTCCAACAAGGACGAGAAACAACAGGAAACTATCAGTTGGGATTACGAGGTCCTGAGGTACGTCGTGGGAGAGATCATGACCACTGAAGTTATTACAGAAGGGCCCAAGACTTGGTTCGATGTCGACATAGTGTACATCCTTATCAATGTAGACTAGAAGCATTGGGTTGCTGCTACAATAGATTTGGTGGGCTGGAAGATCAACATTTATGATTCTTTCATAGATTCGACAACGGACGACTTCATGGTGGGTCACCTACAATATGTTGCCGAGCTGCTGTTTTCCTTGTTAAAGGAGGCTAGATTTTACTCCCACAGATCAGAGTTGTCATACTATGTAGCTGCATTCCGGATAGTTCGTTTACGTACCAAGGTGCCTCAGCAGGAGGCAAGCAGAGGTGATTGCGGCGTGCATGTTCGTAAATATATTGAGTATCTGGCTTTGTAACGCCTGTTTGATTTTGGGTCTTCTGATAGAGTTTGCCTGAGGAAGAATATAACGCTCAGTTTGTAGACAAAAGAATTATTGTAGATGATGATTTTTTTTTATTAAATTGATTTTATAGTGTATGAGTATGTGTAATTATATTCATTTAATTAATTTTATTCATTTGAATTAATGTAAAATTAGATGTCAAGTTATTTAATTTCATTCATTATAGATGATGTATATACGTTAACGATGTATATTTTATATGAGTTAAAAATTAAATTAGTTCTTAATTTATTTGATCAAACTATATAAATGGAAATCATACTTCTCTCGATGAATGGAAATCATGTATAAAACTTGTAATAAAAAATCCCTCAACTAAATTTCATCTGGGATGTATTAACTTCATCGAGGGATACATGAACCTCGTCGAGGGATGCATGAAATTCATCAAGGGGTGCATGAACCTCGTCGAGGGATAAATGAACCTCGTCGAGGAATACATGAAATTTTATTGAGAGATGTATGAAATTCGTTGAGGGATGCATGAAACTTCATCCAGGGATGCATGAATCTTGTCCAAGGATGCATGAACCTCGTCTAGAGATGCATGAAATTTCATCTAGTGATGCATGAACTTCATCAAGGGATGCATGAACCTCGTCAAAGGATGCATGAACCTCATCGAGGGATACATGAAATTTCGTCAAAGGATGTATGAAATTCGTCGATGAATGCATGAAACTTCGTCGAGGGATGTATGAACCTCGTCAAAGGATGCATGAAAATTCGTTGAGGGATGATGAATGAACTTCGTCAAGGGATGCATGAACCTCGTCGATTCTTAGAACTGAATTCACATTTCACTTATTCAGAACTGAATTCAAAAAAAGCACATATTTTTTTTTATAACTTATAAATGTTACATTAAACAAATGCAAGTTAATTGACAAATCAATTAAACACATACAATTATGAAACACAACCAAAATACATGTCCACAAAATACCAACTAATTTTGCTGCAACTACACTGAATTCTTACAAGTTTGACGGTTATGTCAATACTGTTTGCAATGAGAACATTTGTGTTTTGCTAATTCTTCTCCAACAGATGGTCTCCTCTGTATCCTACGGTGTCTTGATTCTGACCACTAAACAGGTGGCCAAGTAATCAAAGAACGTAGCTCATTAGGAACATACTAGTCCGATTGATGACCAACAAGATGAATAAGATCTCCATAGACTAAAAGAAGTATATCGGTACTGTAATATTGTGAGCAAACCTAACATGTCTACATGCCGCTGGTGCATGTGCACATGGGAGTTCATCTAACTGAAATTTTTTGTATGTACATATCTGTGCGCTGAGGTCCACAATCCCTTATCTATCTCGGTCTTTTACCTAGAGCACATATTAATCAACAGTATAAACTGACATGTTTTTTGCCACTTGTATCCGTTTGTTAATTTTGTTTTTAGCTCACTTGGTCAATTGTGTTTCCATCTTCAAAGTTTCATTTCTTCTCTCGTAGTACCATCTCTGTAATAAACTTCTCAAGTATTCCACTAATGATATTACAGAAAGTGTGCGTACATAGCGTAGGATTGCATTTAAACATTCTACAATATTAGAGGTCATGATCTTATACCTTCTACTGGTAAAACGAGCTTAAGCCCATCTGTAACACCCAACCTCGTCTTCTAGATATTTAACAGCTTTGGGGCTAATGTACTTTAGCATTTGAAATTAATCGTTGAAGTCACTAATAAGATATGCCTTTGCAGCCACAAAGTGTGTCATCATAAATTTGTCGACTTCATTTTTTTTCATTGTCTTAAACTTTGAACGAATGTTCCCTGTTATATGATATGTGCAGACCCTATGTGTTACTTTAGAAAAGACAACTAGTATGGCTTTCTCAATGCTAGCATGTCTACCTGAAATGAAAACCAAGCCTTGTACTTCTCCAATTACACCTTGTAATTTCTGTATAAACCATGCCTATGAATCATCATTTTTATTATCCCTAATTCCAAAAGCCAATGAAAAAATTCGATCATTCCCATCTTTGCAAGCTGCCACAAACAAGATTTCACGGTATTTTCTTTTAAGAAATGTTTCATCAACTGCTATAACTGGTCTAATTGATGACCGAAAGCCATCAATACAACTTCCAAGGGCCGTGAAAAAATACATGATATGGTTCATCATCCTTCTGTATATGAGTGATAATTCCGTTGTTGCAACATTTAAGAACATGACAGTATAGGGGTAATAGATTTTATGAAGTAGCTGTGTTGTTAAAAAGTAATGTTAGTGCTGCTTCTTTGGCATGCCACGCTTTTGCATATGACACTAACATACCGTACTCACTATGAACATTAGCTTGAATATTTTTAGGTGTGTATATTCTGTTATAATTTGCAAATTTATTTTTAATTAGTTCGCCGATAAGCTGAGAGCTCTCGTGACGATGTTCGTTTAATAGTTGATTAGACATACATGTATATGTTTGTTCAATCCGTCTCACCTAGAAATAAGTATTTTCATACATCAATGCTGCCCAAAAACGCCATTTACATCTGTCATCTTGGCATTTTACTTTAAAACAATGTGATGTTGACCTATGAATTCGAAACTAAAAGTTCTGTTTCATTGCAAGCAAACGCAAATTTCTTTGGTTTCATATAATTTTCCAACCACTATTTGACCATCATCTATACTAGAGAATGCATCATTTGGAAAAATAACAGGTGAAGAGATCAAAGGTATGTGTTGCAACGAATCGTAATCCAATAGACCAGCATCTTCGCATGTGAAAGAGGAAGTCCATTCATTGGGAGGTGATTGAAAATCAGTATTGAAGAAAGGTGAAAAGAAAGTATCAATGGGGTTAGTTTCTTACTTATTAACCTATTCAAATTACTCATGAGTAGGATCTTCATTATACCAAATTGGAGAGTATTATGCATTAATAACCATGGCAGGGATTATAGCAGTGACTTGGTTACTACTGCTTGAAGAAACAAACGGATTCCCAACATTAGTCTGCAATTGAGAGACGAACGGCTGTGCAACTTGAATATTGGGAGACCCTGTTATTTCTACTCTTGATTGTCGATGTTCAAATGTGATAAATAGCAGTGTAAAACCTCCAAATGTTGAAACTTGACTATTCACATCAACAAAAAAGTCACATCAACAAAAAAGTCACATCTGTATCGTCCTTCACATCACTCATTCCCAAACGCCAAATAGATGAAGGCACACAATGTCTGTACATAACTCTCATTTTAATATTAAATTCATTTGGATATTTTTAACATACATAATATAATTCATTGACGAGTTCTAAATAGTTTATATTCCTTCGTACTGTTATACCAAAACTGTGCCCTCCATTGTAAGTTTAGTTTCCGTTTGATGAACTTTCCCATTTTTCTCCAGATACAATCATCAAATGAATTAGTTCCATCTGTATAAAAACAATATAACTGTTAGACATTCATTTTATAAAAGATGCTTAAACACACACATATATATAAGTAATGTAAATGTAGAGGGAAGTATGAAAATCGTCTAGATAAGCCTTTAAAATCATTGAGGGATGTATGAATTCAATTCTGGATTCCTCGACGAAATTTATACATCTTTCGATGAAATTCATATATCCCTCGACAAAATTTCATACATACCTCGATGAAATTCATACATCGCTCAACGAAATTCATACATCCCTTGACAAAATTCATACATCCCTCTACAAAATATACAAGTTTTATACATCTTTAAAATCATCGAAGGATGTATGAATTAAATTATGGATCCCTCGACGAAACATGCAAGTTTTATACATCTTTAAAATCATCGAGGGATGTATGAATTAAATTCTGAATCTCTCAATGAAATTCATACATCTCTCGATGATATGAAATCCAATACTGGATCGAGGGATGTACTGTTCACTCTCTTCCTCAATCCAGAATCCTAAAAAATCATCAATAATAGATCGTTAATAAGTATCACATAGAATGTATGCATAAAAAGTTATACTAAACACATTTCTAAGCTTTTTATAAGCATAAATACAGGAAACAAAACATAATTATCATGAGTAAAAAAATTTACTTGTTAACAAACGTAGCTTCGTCGAATTTACTTTGAATGAACTCGCTTGAACAAACACTATGATGCCACTTACTATGATCCCCTTGTTAAATTAGTTGTTGATGTTTATTTTTGATCTTTTTAATTTGCTTTAACAGAATAAAACCAAATTTGAATTTTCACCTATTTTTTTTTAGTGAAATATACAAAAAAGAGCCAGGGACATTTTTGTCCGAAGTCGTTGTAATTGGCTCCAAATATAACAGATTTGAAAGTTTAGCCATAAACGTAAATGGGGGGTTTTTCTAGGCTATACAGGTTAAAAACCCAATGAAAATAACTAAAAGGCACGTACTTCAGCAAAATTACAGGGACTACCCTACAGAATTTGAATTTTTGGTTTGTAAAGCGTGGGTATAAACGTGCTATATTTTAACATTTTACTAGAGGTGATTTACGAACGGGTGAGTGACATGTGGCATATCACTAAGGGAATTAAATTGCCATAATTCGTTAACCTAATATATAAATATAATATCAACTTTATATATTTAAATTGAAATAAAATGACACGATTATTAAACAGGTTGAATTTGAGTTACTCTCTTTTAACACAATATTAATATAACACAATACAAATACGGCACGATAATTAGAATTATCACCATTAATATTAATACAGTATTTTATAAATTTTTTTAAAACAATAATCATTTTTTAATTTAATTTATCAAAATAATTATATTACTTTATATTTTATCAAACCAACCAAATATATCAATTGTGAATGAAAATTAAGGATGATAATTTAATCTACCAACCTGCTAATACCCTACCCTAATAGGACGAGTTTGATATACTTCTTAGCAGGTTTGGGAAAGGTTTAAAAAAAATAAAAAAATTGTTATGAGTTTGGTATGGGTATCCGTTACAAGTACCCGTAGATGTTTAGTTTTTCAAATATATATATATATATATATATTTGTATAAAAGCACAAAATAAAATTATTTAGAAAAGTAACCAGAGCACGGATAAAGCCTATTAGGTACAATGTAGTGTCAAGGCCTAGGCCTATCTCAGTCAGTTAGATCACGATCATGACTTAATAAAGATCTCGGATGTGTCATGGTCCGTAACTTCTTAAGTTTAGACCTATGACCTTTTTTTCCTTATAAAGGCCTCCGGTATGATATAACAAGGGCCTTGAGTAAGTTATTATATCCCGATATTATTTTTATTGAAGATGAATGTCTTAGATAAAATATAAGATTCCTATAACTCTTGTCAGTGGTTAATTTTTACAGTTGAAAAGTTTAAACTTCTCGAATTTTTCCAAAGATAAGGAAATATTTATAGCCTAGTGGTTGTATTTCAAAATAAGGCTTATGATCCTATAATCTTCGAAAAATTGATGAATTCAAGATCATGATTCCGTGATTTCCTAAAATACCAATAAATTTGGGATCATGATTCCACAATTCTCTAAAATACAGAATGACAGGAGAAATTTTTGAGACTTTAACAAGAAAACAAATCGAGTGTTTGAGCAAGTCAAGTCGGAGAAGAGGAGGAATGATGTCCCCTTGAATAGACACTATTCTTCGAAAATAGATGATATGATAAGGGTGGTTCAGGTCCAAGAAGTGAGGAGGTTCATACCACTTAACGCAACTATCTCGTAAATCTTTTGAGAAGTCAAAAGGCGAAGAACTTTTCTGATGGAGCCCTGCTGAATAAAAACAAAACTAAGTGAAAGTGCAAAGAACAAGTTTTACCAATTTCACCAGGACACCAAGCATCTGACGAATGAATGTTTAGATCTTAAGGACTAGATTGAAATCTTTGTCTAAAAGAAGTAAATAATTGACTTAGTTCCCATCATGTTCACAGATGAAGACAAGATCAGAGTACATTCTCCTCATAATAATGCCTTGTTGGTATCCTTGACAGTTCGAATAGTTTAGGTTAACTGAATACTGGTTGATACAAGAAGCTTGACTAACATAAACTTCAAGAAAACTTTAAATTATTTGGGTATTGAAGACTTGAGATTAAAACCAGCAGAAATAGCTCTACACGGCTTCGGAGAATCGTGTATTTACCCGTTGGGTATATTACAACTGCCAATTACAATGGGAGACAGACCCTATAGAAAAACCACAATAGTTGAGTTCTAAGTGGTAAATCTCAAGATGCTATATTCAATGATTCTTAGAAGATATTTTCGAAGGTCTACAAGAACAATAAAAAGCATATATTATTTGAAACTAAAGTTCAAAATATGAGAAGGCATCAGCATTGGCATGGTCAGAGGAAGCCAAAAAAAGGCCTGATCATGTTTTGTCACCTTGTCAAAAAGCTCTTACTACATATCAAAGCATTCTTCAGTAGAAGGTTTAGAGACTAGGGATAAGAATGCAGAGTAAGGACAAATAATGGAGAGCCTAAGTAAGAAATTGAGTCAGGGTAGTTACCTTTAACAGTTGAAACCGTCGAGGAATTGGAGTCTGTAATCTTAAATGTGAGACTCCAAAAAGAATAGTTAAAATTAGGTTGTATTTGCCCGAAGAGTAAAAAGTATTGCTCAGAGATATCCTAAGGCAACAAATGGACGTGTTCGCATAGACGTATAAAGACATACCATGAATTAATCTCGGAATAATCTCCTATCAACTCATAACAAATCCTAAGTTCAAACCCGTGAAGCAAAAGAGGCGAGTGTTTAACGCAAAAAGAAAGAAACCAGTTCGTGTTGATGTGGAGAAATTAATGAAAGTCAGGTGTATCAGGGAAGTACATTACCCAGAATGGGTATCAAACGTGGTAATGGTGAAGAAGTCGAATGAAAAATAAAGCATGTGTGTAGACTTCACGGACCTAAACAAAGTCTATCCAAAAGATAGCTTTCCCCTCCCTAGAAAAACCAGCTGGTAGATTCAACAGCAGAGCATGAACTTTTGAGCTTTATAGATGCATTATCAAGGTATAATCAAACCAGAATGCATGAATCAGATCAGGAGAATATCGCATTTATAACTGACCAGAGGTTATATTGCTATAAAGTTATGCCTTTTAAATTGAAAAATATAGGGGCTTCATTCCAGAGATTGGTTAATAGGATTTTCAAACCCTTGATTAGGTCAACTATGGAAGTCTATGTTAATGATATGTTTACTAAGTTATTAAGTACTCGAGACCATTCAAAACATCTAAAAGAGATATTCTCCTATCTAAGGAGATATAACATGAAGTTGAACCCTGAGAAGTATGAGTTTAGAGTCGAGGCAGGCAAATTCCTAGGGTATATAGTCAGTGAGCGGGGTATCTGATGGAGCACATACTCGAAAATGATTCCCCAGTGTTCATCCAAAAAGTTATGGCCATCACACGAAGCGTGCAGAAAAGCTTCTAAGGATCATTAATAGGTGTATATGCAAAACTTTAAAATTTAAATATTTTAAACATAGTATCAATATAAACAAAGTACACATACTTTGAAAGTCGATATCTGGAGCAAGCTGCTTTGTTTCCAGTCAGCTTCTATGCGTATCCATACACTGGGTTGATTATGATTGGTTCTAATTACTTGATTATGTGTTAAGAGAATTTGAATAAGTGTATCAACTTCACTAAGTAAATACAAAATTTTATACTCTTAGAAAGCTTCTACTTATTCATATGGAAAAGAATGAAACATATGAAACCATTTCATTGCTTTCCTCTTCTTCCTCTTTATCTTTTTTCTTTTCTTTCTTCCTTATGGATTTTTGTTCAAAACAAAACCTTCACCTTTCACAAAGATAAAGTCCATGGCTATGGTGAACAAGTGGGAAAATTCTGAATCAAATTCAATTCTAATTGAATTCCAATTCAAAATTGAATTCTATTTTCTTTTTCCTTAACTTTCTTCCTTGTCAATTTTGTTCAAAACAAAAGTTTCACCAACATTCATCAATGGCGTCCAAAGCAAAAAAGAAGAGAAGAATATTTTTTTTCCAATTCAATTCCCAATTAAAAATCAATCTCACGTCCACTTCAATTTAATTAAATTAATATAATGGACACAAGTGTCAAAGATTCACCCATAGATTCCAAAATCCATTTCAATTTCCATTAATTCAATTAATGAAAAAATATCTTAACATATATTAATATTAATCACATTAATATATATATATATATATATTTAAGGTGAGATATTTGTATACATATATAATCATATTAATATGTATATGAGAGAGTGAGAGTGAGAGAGAGATACAATTTATTATTATACAATATAATATAAAATGTCATAATCGTAACTTAATATTATATCATATGTATTAAAATGTAATGATCAATTTCTTAATATTTGACTTTCAAGCATTAATGAAAAAAAATTCTTCTTTTCTTTAATTTCTTTAATCATAATTAAAGAATTAATCTTAGCCATTGATTCAAAATGAATAGAGAAGCTCTAATCAAGAACTTGACACTTGGCAACAACATATAGTATTATTTGTCAATCAATGATTTATTTGATCAAATAATAATTATTTAATCATTAATAAATAAACAATTTATTCATTAATATCCTTATAATAAAACATCTTTTTCATGTCTCCATTTATTAGTAAATCATATTTATGATATCCTAAAGATTATTAGAAGATTTTCTAGGAATATAGGTGTTAGCGTGTCTTAACTAGGAAATCTATTCTTTACAATAAAGAATTAAATTGCCATCCGATCAAAGTATCGAAATAATATCATTAACTAATTTAATGATTATTGTATAATAGCAATAACCATCATCATCAAGTAACCTGTTAATGTGTGTGACCTTTTAGGTTTACCATGAGCTGGACATGAGCAGATACGAACCATTTCGCATCACTTTAATACAACTCTTGTAGTTCAAGTTTCCAATGATCATGAGTAACCTCTAGTAAGATGTCATGACCCCATACACGAATGAATGAATATTCTAGATAAACTCATATAGTTGTACATACATGTAGTAAAGTCTCTCTATTGTCAACTCCCGATCAAGTACGAGTCATGGAATCTTCAAACCCTTAACTCAATCATAGGAATAAAAACTCAAATTATATACATGATTCGTGTATCCGAAAATACATTTTGGAAAACAAATATTGGCTAGAGATTTGATTTTCACCTATCTTTATACACTAAGAACACATTGTCAGCAAGCTTCTTTCACCAAGCGTAACTAGCTTAGTGCAATATGCACAAGTGAGCAACGTGCCTCAATGTGAAAGGCAGTAATGATACCTTAGGTCAAAGAACTAGTGGTACATTTGTACACCTGTGTAATGTATCATTGACTGTGGATAATCACCTATGTGATCCATTACGTTTAGTTACATTTAGTAACACGTTCTTCAATGTATCACCTAAGTTTATACTCTTATGACATAGACTCATCACCAACTATTAGTATCCAATACTAATCTTTAGTAGCATCAAACATACTAGTCATGCAATGTCAAAGTCCCTGATGACATTACCTCAACCAAAAACTATATTCGGATGTATTTAAATTAAAAACTCTATATTTATTTTTACAACTCCTTACAAATAGAGTCATTTCGGGATCTCATTCTGCATTATTTATGTCAAACAAATTAGCAAATGGAAATGCAAAATGATATAAATTGACATTTTATTAATTGTAAACCAATTTACAATTGATAATAAAAGTTATAAATATAATGAATGATATCCCTAACCCACATGAAACAATTGGTTCTAGGGCATATCTCCAACAGTACGAGGCCAATCCACAGAAAATAAAGGCAATACTAGAGCTGAAGATCTTAACCACACCAAAAGAATTACAAAGTTTGATAGGGAGACTAGCTGCATTGAGTAGATTTATGTCTAAAGCTACAGATAGATGTTTCCCATACTTTCAGATCATGAAGAAAGGAAAGAAAGTTGAGTGGATAGAAGAGTGTGAAAATAGCTTTCAAGAGTTAAAGTAGTATCTTGCATCGGCACTACATTTGACAAGCCTTAAAATTTGAGATGTGTTATACCTTTGTTTAGCAGTGAGCGACCATTCTGTGAGCTTAGTTCTTATAAAGGAAGACTCGGAGAGAGTTCATCAACCTATCTACTATACCAGTAAGGCACTACTAGATGCTGAGACAAGATATTCTCATTTTGAAAAGTTGGCACTAGCATTAGTGGTGGCAGCAAAAAAGTTAGGACCCTACTTTCAAGCTCACCAAGTGGTAATTTTGACAAATTCTCTACCAACCCAATTTATCTAGGTGACTGATGAAGTGGTCAATTGAGCTTAGCAAGTACGACATCTACTATAATCCGATAAAGGCTATAAAAAGATAAGCCCTAGCAGACTTTGTGGTAGAAAGGTTAATATCTGAACATCTCTTCATTCATCAAATTATAGAAAGTTGCTCAAATCAAGCTCAAGAGAATTCACCTGAGCCAAATGTGATAGGCCCAATGTGGCATCTCTTTACTAATAGAGCATCAAATGCATAAGGAAGGGTACAAGAATCGTTGTAGTCAACCAAAATGGAACATAAGTGATGTACTCACTAAGCTTTGACTTTAAGGTAACCAATAACGAGGTAAAGTATGAGGCGTTGATTGTGGGGATCAACTTGGCTCGGATGTTGGGGATTACATGCTTGAACATTAACAATGATCCCCAATTAATTGCAAATTAGATTAACGGGCACTTCTAGGCTCGTGAAAGCAACATGCAAGCTTATTGAGACAAGACAAAATAGTTATTGGGAACCCTAAAAATGATTATGCTAAAACAAATTCCAAGATCAGATAATTTAAGAGCTGACATTTTAGTCAAATTAGCCTCCACATTCAAAGGAAAAGTTCTTGCCTCAGTTCCTATTAAAGTTTTGCAACAAAAAAGCATAAAAGTAAGAAGTGACCAATTAATTATAGTCAAACTTAATTGCTACCCTTCATGGATGGATAAAATAAAGTCTTATATCCAAGAAGAAAAGCTTTCGAAGGATAAAGATAAGGTGAGAAATATTAAAAATAGGTTTGTGAGGTATATTATCATCAATGGGGAACTGTATAAATGATGATTTAGTATTCCTTATCTGAGGTGCTTGAGACCTAAGGAAGGTGTATGGGTTCTAGAAGAGATCCATCACAAAGCATGCAGTCACCATAGGGCAGCATGTTCCCTAATGCACAAGATCTTAAGACAATAATACTACTGGCCACTCTGCTATAAGATGTAACTCAAATTGTGAAAACTTGTCATGAATGTCAAATACATGAAAATTTACTGAGACAACCCTTTGAATATAAAGTATGCAGTAGTAACAATCAACTACTTCACCAAATAGGTAAAAGCTGAGCTACTGGTGAGTATCACCAAGAAGAAAATCATGATCTTTGTTAAGCAGAACATCATCTATCAGTTCGGGATACTTTAAGTACAGATTATAGATAATGGGAAGTAGTTTAACAACTCAAATTTTGGGAATTTTTGCTTATATTTCTCAATTAACCTCAAGTTTGTGACACATGTCTATCCGAAGGCTAATGAGCAAGTAGAAGCTGCAGACAAGGTGATCAAGAAAGCATTCAAGAAAAAGTTTAAGAAACACAAGGGTGCTTGGATTGATAAGCTTTTAGAGGTACTTTGGACTTATAGAACAACCATAAAAGTGGCCACGGTAGAAACTTCTTACCTCCTAGCTCTTGGATGTGAAGCAATAATTTCAATGAAGGTTAGATTGCCAACTTTTTGAATTAGAAACTATAATAAGGGAAGAGAATGGCCAAAACATGCATTTGGATCTGGATCTGGTTGAAGATAAGAGAGATTAAATGATGATAAAGACAAGGGCCAATCAGCAAAAAGTGGCCAGGTATTACAACAAAAATGTCTGACACCTCACTTTCCAAGTTGAAGACTTAGTCTTGAGATAGGTTACCCTAAACACTAGAATGCTAGGAGAAGATGTTCTCAGAGCTAACTGGGAGGGTTCTTATAAGGTCACTCAAATTCTGAGACCTGTAGTATACAAGTTAGAGTCTTCTAATAAAAGTAGGGCTAAGAAGTTGTGGAATGTAGAACGACTTAAATTGTATTACCCTTAAGAATTATCTTGGACTTGTAAAATCTTTTATCCTAAAAGTAATAAAATAATCTCATTTGTATACAATGTTCTAATGTCTACAAGATTCTTGATAATGAAGATACACTAACGATGAAATAGTCCTTAAAGTAAACAAAAAAAATTCTCATTCATCTTAGCGTAATATTATCTAAAACTATAATAAGCTTTGAGCTTTATCTCAAGACATATAATACTGAAATGTTTCCTAGATGATTACGTCTTATTCATCTCGGGGTAATATTATATAGAACTCGAATAAGTTTAGATTTTGACCTCAGGACATATAAGAGTGAAATAGTTCTCAAATAATTGTGTTTCATTCATTATGGGATAATATTATCCAATACTCATATAAGTTCAAAGTTTGACCTCATGACATATAAGAGTGAAATGGTTCCCAAATGATTACATTTCATTCATTTTAGGATAATATTATCCAATACTCGAATAAGTCTAGAGTTTGACCCAAAAACATATAAGAGTTAAATGGTTTGCAGATGATTACGTTTTATTTATATCGAGGTAATATTATATAGAACTCAAATAAGTCTTGAGCTTGACTTCCAGACGTACAAAGGTTTAATGGTTCCTAGATGACTACGTTTCATGATTTCATATCAGGGTATCATATCCAAGACTTGGGATGTGCTAGGGTCTATGTGGTTCTTGTATAAAAATGTTTAATTCTAAGGAAAGAAGTCTAGAAAATTAACTTAAAAGATTCAAGTTTTACGTTATCAGTTTAGTTCAAGTCAGATCTTTCAAGTTATTTATGCTTACTAAAATTTTTCTAAGCTATGTATAAAGACTAGATATGGAAGACTAATTCATGATATTCAAGTTTTAAATTCTCAGCTTAGGTCAAGTCTTTCAAATTAATTATTTATGCTAGTAAAACTTTTTCTAAGTTATGTATAAAGATTAACTGTAGAAGGTTGATTTGTGAGACTCAAGTTTTACATTCTTAGTTCACAGGTCATGTCAGATCTATTAGGTCATTTATTTGTATTAACTGAATTTTTTCTAAGTTATGCAAAGAGATTAAGTATGGAAGAAGACAATTGTTGAGTAAAATATGCAAGAACCTCAGCATGAATTATCAAAAAGAAGAGCTCAAATCTATAAATTATACTTTTAATTACATTTATTTTCTTAAAAAAAATACAATTATTGTTTGCCTTCTTTGCTTGCTTGGTGGTTGGTTAAATTTTGAGGAATAACTTTTGAGTTGCCAGGAGGAACTTCATCTTTAGCAAGGATATAATCATATACAACTTCATCGGGGGATAGAGGCTCATATTCCAAGGCCTCGTATAGCCACCTTAGGTCAAGGTCAAGATACCTACCTTGGAAAGTCCTACAGGTAAGATTAATTCCTTCGTTGACCCAATTCTCAATAGTGGTCTCAATTATCCCCTTAGCCTCTTCTAGTTTGATATCCAAGGACTTTGACTTTTCTTTTTCAGCTTCCAAACTTAGCTGAAGTTCTCGACATTTCTCCTTAAAACCCAGTTGAAGTCCTTGACACTTTGCCCTGGGCTCGTTTAGATCAAATTCAAGAATATTTATCCTTTTATTTGATTATGCCTGAGAAGACTCAAAGGTTGCGACCTTAACTTAAAGCTCTTCCATTTTCTGGGGCTATTTCTCCTTCTCAACTTTAAACTGAGTCCTCTATGGCTAGCTGCTTCTCAGTCTTTTTGATATTTTTGATCAATTAGGCATTTTATTTCTTTAGCTTAAAAGTTATGTTATCCGTAGCTTTCTCCTTTAAGAAACCTCGGTAAAAAGTCATGACATGCTAAAGCTAAATATATTATGAGAAGTAATTAGATATTAAAACAAAGGGGAGAGAATTCATCATCAAATGAAGAAAGTGTTCATTAACTTACATGGCAGAGCCATTTTTTCATATAGTTCAATATTGCACTAGTATTAGCATAGGAGAGGACATTTGAGACCTCGAGAGTAATGCAAAGCACCTACTTGTTGATAATAAGGATAAGTTGGGCATAGAACTCTATTTTCTCCTCAAGGTGGTTGTAAGCAGTGAACTTGGGGTGGGCTCGAGAGAAGCTACCCTCATTAGTCTTCTTGGACGACGATCTCTTTTTCTTCCTCTGCTCATCCTCATCTATGTCCACCTTCTTGCTCTTAAACTGTTCTTTATCCAATGTGAGGCCGAAAGGAAGCGACAAGTTGCCTTTGGAGATTACAATTCCAAAAGAAAGAGGAAGAGGGATGCCCTTGGGGACGGTAGCCTCAGGTTTGGTCTTCGACACCTTGGAAGCCTCTTCAATCTTTTTACCCTGAGCCAATTTTTTTAAGGTATCTAAGAGATTCTTCACATGTTTCTTAGGAGCTACTCTCCTGCTACAAGAAAGAATCAGGCAAGGGTCAATTATCATAACTTGGGATGAAGAACAGATAAAGTAGACTACTTACTGGTTCAGCCTTTTTTCGAGGTTAAGTGGCATTTAGAAATATAAAAACCCACAAAACCTAAAGAGATCAGGTCAACGTCAAAAAAGATAGACTTTTGGCTTGACACTGAGGACCTAACCATCCTAACCCTTTCTAGGTTCTGAGCTAGGAACTTTAGCTCGCCAGTCTAGGTGATTGCGTCCCCAAATAATCTAAGTACTTGGACAGTGTTGTTGGAATTCTATTCACAACCGACAAAAAATCATTTGTTCTTCCAATCCTTATTACAGGATTGATTACTAATGATGAGATTAGTTTTTTCAGGTTAGGTCTAGAGGTTATACCACTCTAGGTTTTTCCTTGGATACCTCTTCAACAGGTACATGCATTCAATCTCTTCAATCGTAAGAGTTGATCCGAGATCTTGCCCTAGAGAACATACAGACCCGATAAGATTCTCTGACTATTAAGATTTAACTGGTAAAGGGTAATCCCAAAATACCCAAAAATCTTAGCGAAATAGCCTTGGAGAGGAAGTCTAATACCGAGGTGAAATAATTTCTCATTAAAGAAAATTTCACCATCAGGATGACAGCTAAAAAGTTTATCCACCTCAGGGACCTTAAGGTATATATTTTTCGGGATATTGTAGCAATGGGTATAAGTTATTAGGTCTGACTCCGTGGTTGTGGATGTGAACCAATCCGTTTCAAAAGCTATCATTTTTTCCCTTACTTCTAGAACTGAGGAAAAAGTAGGGATGATAGTCAACTCATCCTCTGAGTTGTTTCCCTTGGAAGCAGCCTCATTACCACTCAAAATAGAATCTATTTCTGTTCACAATATTAGGGCAACAAACTATTAAAGGCTACTTAGGATCATTAACAACTCAGATAAATTCTACAATGATTTAAAACCTTAGGAAGCTATGCATTACTTATTTCAATGACAAAAATTCAAATCAATAAAAAAGTTGAGGAAATGTGAAAGCTTACCAGTTGATTATCAGAGTAAAAAAATAACTTAGGATGAAGAACAATTGTTTGAGAGTCACTAAAAATCTTGTTCCTAACGAGTTTGTCTACAATGAGAAGAGGTTCACAGTTCAGAACGAAGACATAACTAAAGTTGAATAAAGAATTTAGAATCCTTTCTGTTTCAAATTGGTTATTGCCATTCTCAATAGTATTGATAACAAATAGATTAATCTTGGTGCTTGATTTCTCTATCTTTATATTTTTTTTAGCACAATTGTCGATGGAATCTGAAGAAGCTTGGAGAAGAAGAAAATACAAATAGGGTTAATAAAAGCTAAAAAGAGGGGTATTTATAGAGCAAGAAACCTCATATGAAACGGTACAAATAACCCCAACCGTTAATACGATAAAAGGCTAAGAGAAAGCCATGTCCAACAAAATATTAATGAGGTGACCATCGGCATTCGAAAATAAAGGCAATTATAATGAGGACAGGAGAGATCCAATAGGAAATGTTGGGAGCTAAAATGTCTTTGTTTCTTGGTCCATTGGAAAGCAAATACGTGGATGAAGAATTGCAGGATTCAAATCAGCATTTAAAGTTGACGTGTAAAGGCCAGCTATACGGTAAAAAGATAAAAAGACAAGTGAAGTCCATTTAGATCAAAAGTTTTAGTTTTTGTAAAAAATTAATTTTTGATTAAAAATTAAGGGTTTAATGTTTGGGAAAGTTCCCTGAGCAAAGATGAAGCTCAATAGGCCTTAAGCCAATTAGGTACGACACAGTGCCAAAACTTTAGCCACTAGCAAAGGTCTCACAAAAGATAGATGGAATCCAAGGCCTATCTCAGTTAGTGAGACCCAATTATAACGTAATGAAGATCTCGGATGTGACGTGGCCAGAGACTTCCTAAGTTCATACCTGAGACCTCTTTTCCTAATAAGGTCTCAAGTATAACATGACAATGGTCTCAACTAAGTTATCATATCTTGATGCCATTTTTCTAAAAAAGAAGGTCTCAGATGAAATATAAGATTCTGAGACCTCTCTTTAGCAGTTATTTCTGGCCGTTGAAAAGTTCAAACTTCTCAGACTTTTCCAAAGATAAGAGAGGATTTATAGCTTGGTAGTTGTATTCTGCAAATAGGGTTTAAAATCTTGTGATCCTCGAAAAATCGATGAATTGGAGATCATCATTCCATGATTCCCAAAAATATCAATAAATTTGGGATCATAATTCCATGATTCCCTATAATATCAATAAATTTAGGATTATGATTCCATGATTCCTTAGAATACCGTTGAATTCGAGATTATGATTCCCTGATTCCTTAAAGTATTAATGAACTTAGGAGACATGATAGTAGTAGAATAGAACAGCCTATAAAAAGTGAACAAAAGACAACAAGAATACGATATACAACATATTGAGTTTTGGCTATCAAATTGCTATTATCATTTTCTCTCAAACACATATAAAAGAAAAACTTTAACTTAAGCATTAGAGGATTTTTGCCAGATCACCAGCTAAATTGTTGATATATTTTGTAATTTCAAGTGATACAACAATCGAACAAGTAAATATGGTAGCTTTGGTGCACGGAATTCTAGGGAGAATTTTGCTCCATCAACAAAATTTTTTTTAATATATTTATTGAGTTTATCCAATTCTAATTGATAAAATAAAATTTTTATTGATAAATTTAATATGTTTATTAAGTTTCTCCAATGATTAATATAGGTAAATTTTTTCTTTAGATCAACTTTTAAAATTAAATTCTGTAAAGTTAATTGGTGTGAAGATTGGAAGCATAGTAATTGGTTAGAGTATTAAGTATTGTTATCCCACTTCTCTTTTTATTAATTTATCATGGTCTATGATATTGTAATTTTTTAATAAATTGATATGTATTATGGTTAAATGGATATTTATGAGTTTATAGTATTTTATTTTAAATTTATGATATTTTATGTGTGAATTTGTAAAATAATTATATTCTTATGAAATTACTTTGATCAATTTTATTTTATGTTGATCAACTTAATATTTTATATAAGTGATATGTTTTATTTTGAATTAATACTAAAAAATTATATCTTTAATTAGATGGATTATAAGTTTAAATTTGATATTTCATAATAATACAAATATAGTTAAAAAGACAAAAAAAAAACTCGCGAATATCTGTACAAATTTGATAAAGGTTAAATATTCATTAAAGCAAATTTGGAAATGAAGTGTGAAACCCGTTATGGATTTAAAAAAGATTTGATATTGAGATTTTGTAGTGGATGCGGATGCAGATTTGAAGGTATCTATCCCAAACCTGATTCGTTACCATCCGTAACAAAATTACTTTCATATGTTCAAAAACACATATTTTGAAGCTTTTAACATCGCTAGGAGTTTCAATATATTTAGGAATAGTTAATATACAATATATGTATTTTATATCTATTTACGCAAAATTTAAAACAATTAATGTAAAATTTAGAAACAATCAATATAAAAAATTTTAAACATAAAAGTTGAAAGGATGATCATAAAACTAGAAACATGTAACAAAAAAACTTAAATTATAAAAAAATTTTGCGTAATAGATGTAACTTGAATTATTTAATGTAAATAGGTACATGAGATGTATTCTAAACAATCCTTTGTGTTTTTTGTTATTTGCTATACCAAGGATATTTATTTTCAAAATTAATATGTTTAATTAATTTAGTTTAAAATAAGTTAAAATAATTATTTCGATAAATTAAATTTAAAAAATAGGATGGACCCAATTAATATTTTCATCTAAAGACACATAACTGATATTCTGATAACACCCCTCCTTTCAAATAAGTTGCACCCATATTTTATAATACTACTAATAAAAAATTCTTCTTCTACATCAAACGAATTTAATTTTGAAAATTTTTAAATAAAATTCATGTGAAATATTTTTTGTTTTTATAATTTTTTTTAAGACTTTATTTCGAATTATAATGTTTTCATTGTGTCTTGAAAGTAAAAGTTGTAAAAAATATTTAATAACACCAAATTTTAATAAAACTCAATAATTTTTTTCATTAAAATCACTTAATGCTTTTTCATCCCATAGCCACTATAACTTCAAAACAGCCAAACTTCAGTACCAATCGAAGGCAAATAAGAAGATCCTCAAAATTACTTAAAATGTTTCTCCTAACAGAGATGCAAAAATAGTTATAACAGAAAACAGAAGGTATTGGTATCACAAAATCAAAGCAGAGTAACTTCCAACTGATCCAATTTTTTATTATTATTATTATTATTATTATTATTATTCAAATTAGTTTTTTCAAGCAGCTATTTCATATACAGGCCTGCAAACCAAAAGATCTATCATTTACATGGAGATTCAAATAATGTATTTGGTACATGGAAAGAAAGGCTCACAAAAACCAAGACTATTATGTCCCAAGCTGCCAGAAAGAGCAATTCAGAGAATTTACATCATAAATCAACACCCTCATCAAGGCCTTTGGAACTGATCATCACATTAGAATCAATCTGCTTGTCAAACTTCTTCCTCCTCCTTGCCTCAAACTCTTGGAATCCTTCCATCTAAAATAGGTATTTTGTAAAGTTCACTATTAGTGACAACTGCTTTTGATGATAAAGCATGTCAAGCAGTCCATTAGGGAGCGGAGCTATGACCTACCTGCTGAAATTGATCCATTGAAATAGGATTGTTGTGCAGGGAAATATTCTGCAGAGCTATGCAGTCCTTCAACAGATTACTAGGCATCTGTAAAATAAAGAGAATAGGGTATCAATAAGATCCTGTCCAAATAATAGATCTTGACATGTGTCATATAACTGACAAGAATCAAGAGATTTAAAATCACTAAATGTTGCTTTGTGAGGCAAAATGCTGGCAGTCACCGCTACCAACAACAGAAAATCATGTAGATATGAAATTATTTTTCTTCTATGGGGGCACTACCAATTGATGATATAATTATCATGTAGATATATAATTGTTGCAAAACTATAATTCAAATAATAAAAGGAAAAGAACAAGGTATCCCAGCATAGTGGCTACTACAATTCTGTTCAGTGAGCACATACTTACAAAAACAAGAGAATGATACTTAAATGAATCTACTATCAACATGTAAACAAAAACTTATGATATTTATATTGCACAGAAAATACCTGGTTCACATTATTATTGTTTAAGCAAAGTGACTTTAAGTGAATTAGATTAGAAATCGATGCAGGAAGATCCTCGATATGATTATCTGCAAAATTATATATATATATATATATATGTATCATGCAGCTGAGTGAGTAGATATGATATAATAATAATAATGCCACCCAATGATAGTAAAAACAACAAACACAAAGCAAATTACCAGACACAGATCAAGAATCCAAAGTTAAGAAGGAAAAGATATAAACAAGTGTCACAAAGATCACATAATAGCCAGGAATTCTTCCAGCCTCTGAGTATAAAAAGACAATGATCTAGAAACAACCAGACAACTTCCACAGATAATTTGTAATTGTGAAAACTTCAGAAGTGCCAAACAATTTTTAACATGCACATGTCAAATATATTTAAATGAACCTCCCACCCGAAAGAATACAAGCCCATGGACATATATATAGTTCTTTTTCCATTGGGATAGGTGGTGGGGCAGGGAGGGCTGAGTGTGAGAAAACTTATGATTAATATGACAAACAAGAATGGTTCCATAAATATAGAGCATTTGTCAATTAAAACCCTGGAAAACGTCCAAGATTGATTAAGATGCCATCAAACCATAGTAGACCACTCTAAATAGTATTAATTGTTAAAATCACGAAAGGATTTACTTAAAATTGTACTAGAAAAATTGCAGGAATGGACACAACTGAACAATATTGCCACCTTTTACATTGAGACTCAACCACCTTGCATTAGAGAAAAAAAGAAAAAACAGAAATTATGCGCTGAGCTTAGAATCTCAAATTTTACCGGTAGAATTCCCTAGGTAATTGAATCATATTATTGATTGGAGCAAGTCACCAACTTCAGGCCTTTCTTATTGAATTTTCACATTAGTGCATAGAACACTATCAGTTGTCATGCAGCTATAATCAGTAACAACTAATTAGGTAACAATAATTTAGCTCCAATGGACAAGGTAAATCAACAATGTTGCACAATTTAGAAAAAGAAGAAGTAAAGTAAAATTCTCACATAAAACCACTACATTAAACAATGAATCAAAATTTTGCTCATGCAAAATTACTAAGTTCAACCTTGCACATCTTTCTAATACTGAAAACCACATACTACCAGATGCTTAACAATAAGTAATAGTTAAAAATTGCAGAGTAGGCAACAACTAATAGAATAAGAGATTCGGGTACCGTTTGCTTGTAATTCTTCCAAAGAGTAGCAACTCCCTATTGATTCTGGAAGATACTTTAACTTATTATTTGACACATTTAATAGAATCAACTGCATAAGCAGACAATCCAAATTAGATCCATAATGAGATTTGCTAAATGAATTGTGTTCTAAACGAAAGCACAAACAGACAAAAATATCTGAATCCTAAAGGAAAAGACAGTAAATTTCTAGTCAGCTCCATGACTCGAATAGATAAGGACATATGCCTACTATTTCAATTATCAATTCTCTCATATAACTTCACCTAACAAAAAAAAAAAAAAGATAATAATTACATTTTAAGAAGAAATTCTCAATAAAAAAGCATTCTGTCAGCAACCCATAAATCGCGCAAGTAGTGAAAGTATCTAATTCATGTCAACTGCGAAATTAGAAAACAAAAAGACTTTCAAGAATGCTCCCTAAAAGGCATTATAAGACTTCACTTCCCATCAATAAGATCCCTTCTCTTAAAGAATGAAATTTTGATATTAATGTTCTTCAGGAATCCAGGTCAAATGGATATCAAATCTTTTAAGATCATAAAGAAAATACATCCTGTAATTTCTCAAGGCCATTGCAAGAGATAACACCACTAAGGTGATTAGCCTCTCTTGAAGGAATTGCTGACCCATGTTTGTAAACTTAAGGAAGTTTTGCCTGTCTGAAGCAACTCTAACAACATAAAAGATTTATTGTGGTAAATTCTAATTTTCAAAATGTCTGCTACTAAACATTCATGCAAGATTCAAGTTCCATATAACTGACATACAAGCAAATACACAACAATAGTAAAGCAGTAGCATAAAAATCTATTTTTCACTAAATTTGTAACTTACACTGCTCAAGCTCCCAATAGTTTCAGGCAAGCATGTTAACATATTTCCTAAAATGGATAACTGCTCAAGCCTCGCCAGCTGGCCCACTAGACAAAGGAAAATCAAATACAATCAAACAAGCTAAACAGTGTTAGAGAAGAAAATCCTACAAATTCTTACTAAAAATATAAGAAAGAAAAAGTCAATGACCACATGAAGTTTGCAGACACGAAGGTAATTCTGCAAACCAATAAGGCATTGAAACTACAGTCAGATAAGATCTGATATTCATTGAGAGAAGAATATTACCTTCATCAGGCAAGGAAGTAACTCGGTTCCCATCAAGCGTCATAACTTTCAGAGACTGAAGTTTCCCCAGATTCACTGGCAGTTGCACAATAAGATTATCAGCTAGGAGCTGAAAAAAAGAAAAAGAGAATACTTTAGCAAAGTTTTGCTGATCATAATATAATTAAAAGATAAGCATTCAATTAATACATTATGAAAATTACCATATATGCTAATGATTATGTGCATATTACCATATCACATATTATCATATCACAAATCATAAGGATATATATATATATATATATAATAGAATAGTTTTACTGCATCTGGTTCTGTTTCCAAAAGAAATGGTTCAACAAGAAAACAGTACATCAGATAAGATCAGTTCGAAGATAAACCTAAATTGTTGTCAATCCAGAGACAGAGTCAAGACAAAGAATATATATGCCATAAATCTTGAATTGGTTAAAATGTAGTAATCTCTTCGTAATCGTTGTTTGGTTGCATTTTTAGCATGTTTCATCTCCATTCAATATAAAGAAAAAGAAAATTGGAAGGTTTGAAACTTCTTAAACATAATTAAATAATTTTTTTGCAGTATTTCTCTTAAATTATGTCTCCAAACTGGAGTCACAGTAAATGTACACTACTGTGAAATGCAATGTTCACCAGGCGCTGCATGTTGATTAGTTGATTGATCTCCATGGGAATGTCAACTGCAGAGGAAAGAGAAAAATGCGATCAGATAAACTTGAAGACGGGCGACGAGAACAGCAGAGCTTTGTTATATTTAAATGAAGCGAATAATTTGGGTTAGCATTACCTAGTTTGTTGTGTGTCAAGTCAAGAGTCCGCACAGATTTGTCCAGATTAAGAACTTCATCGGGAAATGTCTATTCAAGGAAAAGCATGATGTAAGAATAAAACACAAACAAAAACATTTATGCAAACACTCATAGTGGAAGCCACATAAAAAACTGCATTTTCTAAAAGTTTTTCTGCATCATACCAACACTATCAATATTAACAACAGTACACTCACTGATTTGTAATTCTAAGCATACATTTATATATCATGTATAGACGAGTTACCAACCATAAGTTCAGTTTTCCAAATTTCTTATTCTTCTGTGAATATAACATTTGAAACTAAAAGTAACCTATAAGGCTAAACCCCATCTGAGCCACTTGTTACCTTTTAAGTCAAAGCCCAAAGGAAACTATAGGTTTTAATGTGACAACAGATAATCTAATCATCCCTTTACCGGCAAGTAGATAGCTGTATTCATTTCACTAAGCTTTCTCAGCAAAATGTAAACATTGGAAAACAAAATGTACATCTACAATATTTCTCAGCAAGACTTTGTATATATATCCAGTAATAACTGACTCGTGCTCCTACCTTCATTTTTTGACCAACGTCAAATGGTCTCATCAGAACGTATCAAACCAACCTGCTAGACCCCATGAAGAAATGTCTATAAAGGAAACAAGGTTTCAGCGCCATGTTGCATACAGCGTTGTGCAAAATCTAAATGCTCACTGATTAGTAAGAATAATAAGAACCAGGAAATGCATATCATATACATAAAAACACTGCATATCCCCCTAGTATAATTTTCCCAGATTCCATGGCATAATTGCTGCCCACTTCTAAGACTAAAATACAAGTGCACAATAAAGAGGTCCTCTTATTCCAACTTCATAATTACAAGCCTCCATGAAACGAAACCAGAAAAGTCATTGGTTTAGTGAACTTATTCACTTTAATCACATGCAACAACTATTGGTTTAAAACCCTCACTAGAACATTCATAACCCGTCAATTGAAAATACAAATAAACACATACAGGTATGCATAGACTCGTAGACATGTAAAAATAATAATAACACAAAGGAAAAAAAAAAACTGTAAATACAAAAATATATGTATTTGATACGAAAATTAGAAGAATTAATAGTCCGTTCTATTGAAACAAGAGAATAGAGAAAAGCTACTTGCCTTCAATTTGGCGTCGCGTAAGGCGACAATGCCCGTTGATCGCCATCGAGAAATCTGGTTGGCTTTCAACTTCGCGGATTTGCTCTCACAACAGCCCATGTTTTCGGTTGGTCAATAATTCAGCTGAATACGAAGATTATAATAACAACCACCGATAATCAACAGCAGAATCAGAATGTAAAACAAGCAATTTGATCGAAAACGATTAACGAATTGTAGTAAAATGAGTCATTCGGTTGTAGCTGCAGGGGTTTTCTTCTTGTTAGGGTCAGGTCAATGGCTTTGTGTTCGTTTGATGACCCAACACAACCAAAAACCGCCTTCAATAATTTATAATCATCACCTTTTCTTTGTCTTTCTTGTGATAGCTTTTACATTATTTCAAGCTTTGGAGGCAATCATCATTGCAAAATCCAGTATACTGTAGATTATAAAATAATAATTATCTATATAATAAGTTAACCAAAACAAATAAAATAATTAATTTCAATTCCACAAACAAAAAAATATTTGTTGTTTTTGAATTGATTTTAGTGTTTTAGGATGCCAATTTCATTTAATAACACCACGGTTTGTCGTGGGAATACCGTATTTAATTCTAAGCGATCGATTTTATTGATACAATTAATTAATTACACATTAACTAATGTTTCAATAACATCAATAAATCACTCAAAATAGGTATAAATAATCAAAATTTAAACAATACTATATATTAATAATATATTGCAACTTCAATCCATCAAGTCTATTTGATTATTTGGTTGATGCACCAAATTATTGAGGATTCAATTATATTTTGTTTAGATAAAAATATTATTTATTAAAATAAATTAATTTATATTTTTAATAATTAAAAGAATTAAATTAATTTACTAATAAATATTTAAACTTTTATAATGTAAATATATTTTTTAATTGAAAAAACTACACTGAGAATTTTTTATTATATATTTTGAATATATCTCTTATTTTTATTCAAAATTCATAAATTAAATTATATATGAATTTTTATAATTAGTTGATTTCAAACACAATTTAAACTCGATATTTCTATAATCAAGTGTCTTCAATTTTTAATAATATTTCTAAAATTCTATTACAACTACCAACAATATTACCTTTTTTTTTTTTCATTTAATAGTCACTTTGTCTTTACAATAAAAAGTGAAAAATAAAATATGATTACGTCGATAATTGAATCTCGTATAATAAAAATTAAACTTACCAAATAAATATAACTAATTGTATAAATTATGATAAGTATGAGCTAATAAAATATAAGTATAGATTAACATATAAAACAAAAAATATAAAAATATTATTTTATATATAATATGAATGATGACCAAAAAAATAATAATAACATGATGTTGATTTATAAACAAAAATGAACACTAATAATTATACATTAATTTATAAATAAAATAAATAATAAGATGATGTTGAATTTATAAACTTAAATAATATTACACTAATAATTATAATTAATTTTTAATTGTTTCTATTATAAATTTTTAAACGATATTTATTAATTATATTTATAAATAATTAATCAAAATATAATATATACATATATATTATCATTATTTTTTATTTTAACCAATATAATATATACATATATACATACACACACATACACACACACACACACACATATATATATATATAAAATTAGAACTTCAAACATTTTGGAATGTGGTTAGAAATTACGAGCAGTCCAACCCATGATCAAAAATATATCAAGATTTGCTGCACATTATCAAGCTTTCAAGAAAACTTTTGGTTTATTTTTTGTGTTCATAATGTTATTTTTAAAATTTTAATGTTTGATTAGTTTGATTTCAATGAAAAATTAGATGAAAAATTGGTCGAAAATAGTAGAGTTGAGAAACGCTCAAGTTTCAAGCATGTTATAGCCAAAAATATCAGAGTTGGAAAACGTCCAAGTTTCGAGGTGCATGAAACATTTGGAAGATGGATACTGACAAACAAGTAGTCTAATGATTGGTGAAGCGATAAATAACAAAGTTCTAGACCTAAGTAGAATTTATACTCTAATAAACATTCAAAATGATATATAAAGAGAGTACAAAGTGCGTGTATCATATTGGAAGGTATGGCTTGCTTAGGAAGCAACACGTATGATGGTAGCTAGATATCAAACAAAATCATTTTTCTTATTGTCGTTGTATTGCCATGCGTTGAAAAACAAAAATACAAGTATAGTAACTTACATAGAGAAAGATGACAATGATCATTCCCTATACTTTTTCATCACCCTTGACCTTTCTATTGGGATTGTTGTTTAACTATTTGGTTGTTTATTGCAATAGATCGTACCTTTTTGAAGGGGACATACATAGAGACTGTGTTTGTTGTAACCGTTTATAATAAAAAAGACCAAATTTAACCCTTAGCATTTGTTGTTAGGAATTCTAAAAATGATGCATTATAAGGGTTTTTTTTTTTAATCAAACCTTAAGACGCAATTAGGTAAATGTTAGAGCTGGTGTTTATATGAGATCATCATAACATCGAGAAAAGGATAAGTACAATCTTCCCAGAAGCATCACAAGACTTTTGTATGTATTACATTCAAGGTAATGTCAAAGCAAAATACAAGATGAGAGAGCAGGAGACAGATGTGTTCACAAAGAGATAATTTTTTGTAACGAAAGTGTATTGACTTAGCGAATTCAACGAAATATGACAAAATTACGAGCAACGTAGTGTGATTTAAAATTTTAATTACTCACAAGTGCACAAGTTTATTAGAGTATAAACCAACGGTAACAAGGTTTATCCCACAAGGATTGTTAAAATTGTTATAACGTTTTATTTAAATTTAAATTAATTAAAATTCTTTTTTTAAGAAAGGAATTAAATCAAGCTAGAAATAAAATAAAAGCAAGAATTATATGAAGAAAATAAGAAATATATAAAATAACGGATACCAAGGTTTCATAATCCACCATTATTCAACTTAATAATCATTTAATCATCAATTAATTTCCAATTTTAGAGTAACAACTTGAAATCAATTTATGTCTAACTTATGGATATAACGATTTAGTCCAAATTAATTAAATTATATATAGATTATGTTGAGTATATGGCCCGAGGCATGACCAAAACCCAATAAGCTGTGGGCCTAAGTTAAAGTCTTAAAAAAGACGAAAAAAGAGCCCTAGGCCCATTCCAGTCCTAGAGACACTAATCAAGAGAAAACAAAGACCCTAGATATGGTGAACAGCAAGACCTCTCAAGATTGGGTGAAAGGCTTTGGGTTTGAATATTAATTTTGAGACCTTTCTTAATATGGAGATCTCGGAGACAGTTGATAAAAGTCTTAGATATACACAATCTGAGCTCATCTCAGGAAAATATAAAAGTCTAAGACAAGAACTTATAAGACCTCTTGACAGTTACACACTAAGGGAGGATTTGTTTCTTTCCCAAATAATTTTCGAATCATTCCATAATAAGGATTTTTAGGTTGGTAGACGTATTTTGTAAGTAGAACTCATTCCATAATTAGAATCCTAAGCCTGACAGATGTATTCTACAAGAAGGGCTCAAGATCCTACTAAATCCAAAAAGCCAATATTTATCAAATAAAATCTGCTTAATTCTCACACGGCGAGATCATTATTTTCAGATTCCGTAGAATTCTATTAAATTTGGAAGACTAAAAGCTACCTATGAAAATGAGTCAATGATAACCAGGTATGTATTATGATGAACTTTATATTAGACTTAATAACCAAATTTCGAGTTTAAAGCACATATTTTCCTTTGTCCTTCTCTTTTTTCTCTCACATTATAAAGCAAAACCCTAACTTAACCCAAAAATTTCGTTGTGATAGCAAGTTAAACAATTAGTCGAATAAGAAGATTGCTGCTAGTGCACTAAATATAAAGAAGAATTTTTACTACATCAATATCTAGTACCGTCTATGGAAATCTAAACAAAAAGTTAGAAACCACCATAAGAAGAAGATCATGGCGACCATGCGAACTTATGCAACAAGAAATCGAGCAACAACAAATAGAAATCTCTACAATAATCTCATTGAAGAGATAATGGTTGTTAACCAGAACGATGATAATTGATCGCCACCCTTAGAAGACAAAAATCAAGGTTCAGAGATTTCATCTCCACATCAAAATCTCTTCAACCAAGGAATTATAGAAACTACATGGTTGATTAAGAAGCTTTCAACAACAAAAGACAACAAGCAGAACAAGATAGGCAGATCCAGACATTGGTTGAGGAAGTTGTGAGGATAAAGAAGATGCTTTAAACCGATTGTATCGGCAGAGGCTATGGAATGCAACATCCCAAGTATTCTACATTTCTGGAACTGTGAAACTAATCTTTGACAAAAATACCACTAGGATTTGATATACCATCGCAAAGAAAGGAAAAAGAAAAGTTTCTAACTATTCACCTAGGGAGCTGCAAGGGGAAGATGCTGCCTTCAAGTTCATCAATGAAACTGAACTAGAATTCTAATATTCCTCAGATGACTTGGTTATTATCTACAAACGAGGGTTAGATAACAGTTCTGATCTAGAGGACATGAGGATGTTTCCTAATTAGAAACGGTGAAAGAAGAAAGAATGCTCTCTACGAAGTCCATCTCGAAGAGGGAGGTCTAGAGAAAATAACGACTGGGTCAACAATCTAGAGGCATGTGTCAGAAAGTTAGTCGAGGAGTTAGAGGACCAAAAGAAACAAGGATAAAGAAGGGATGATAAGCTAACACCACATGTGGGATTACACTCTAAATCCTCTTTTTACCAAAAGATCTTGAGTTTTATTCTTTCTAGGAAGTTCAAGATACCACAGATAAATCCCTTCACAAAAAAACTAACCCTTCTTTGTATATAAATTTTTTCAAGGAGATGATGCTAATCTAAGGACTTGATGAATCCTAAATATACAGCTTATTCCCGCTGACATTCGAAGGGTAAGTAAGAAAATGGTTCACCAGTTTAACCCTTTATAATATCCACAACTTTGAATGATTGTATAAGGTGTTTGTTAACTAGTTCAAGGGGCGATTGTTAGCCTCAAGACCCCTAGTTCGTTGTTGCACATGAAATAAGGGGAATAAAAAGCCTTGGAAACTTCGTTACAAGATACCATGACGAAATACTAGAGTTAGAGGTTTATCATCACTCTCTAGTATTGGAAGGTCTCAAGAGAGATTTGCGAGTAAACCAAGGGTGGTATGCAATACACAAACCATTTGTTACTACATATGAAATAACTCGGAGGAAGCTGTTAGATGAGATTGAAATTAAAGATCAGGTCACCCTCAAGCTAAAGAAAGAGAAAGTGTTGGGACTATCACCTCGCAATGAAATATGAAACTTAAGGATGGATCCGAGGAGAAGACGGAAAGACAGGAGAAATTTTTGATACTCTTACAAAAAGGAGAGAGAAGCTTAGGAGCAGAGAAGAACGATGGGTAAAAGAGATGAATTTTCCCTGAGAGGATATCACTCGCCAAGAATGAACAAGGAGAAAATGATACCCTATGTCTAAGAAGATAAAGTCTTCACTCCTCTGAATGTCCTACTCTCACAAGTTTTGTAGGAAATCAAGATACAGAGAACCATATTGATGGAACATCGCCCTGTAAAAATCAAGTAAAAACGCCAAGAATAAGTTATGTGAATTTCACCAAAGTGTTGGACAACTAATAGATGAATGTTTTGACCTAAGAAATTAGGTTGAAGTGCTAATTTGAAGCAATTACTTGTCGAATTTCATACTCAATAATAGAGAAGAACTTGACACTTCAGACCAAGGGATCAGGCATAAAAAGATGCATGAGGAGCGAACAATGTTGATCTCAGGCGGAACCACATTAGTAGGAAATTCAAATAGTGCAAGAAAGAACTATTCAAAGTACTCGCTACCAAATTTTACCTCGAATAATCACATTATGAATGTCAGAGCTGAGAAAAAGCAAATGATTGCCTTGGTACCAATTATATTTAAAGATGAAGATGAAGAGAGAGTACACTACTTACACGATGATGTTTAGATAATAACGTTGATAGTAAAAACATCTCAAGTCAGCCGAATCTTGGTAGATACAGGGAGTTCGACTGACATCATCTTTAAAGAAACCTTAGACTCTTTAGGAATTGAGGACTTGAGGACTTAAGGACTTGAGAATAAGGCCTACAAAAACTACCCTTCATGACTTTAGCGAATCATTTGTATACCCATTGGGAGTTGTACAACTATCCATTACTATAGGAGAGAAGCCATACCAAAAAACCACAATGGTTTAATTCTAGGTGGTTGATCTTAGAATGCCCTCTATGATGATTCTTAAGAGATCCTTCCTTAAAACTATAAAAGTAGTAGAAAGCATCTATTACCTGAAACTAAAGTTCAGAGCAGGGGAAGTTATCAGAATAATCAAAGAGAGTTAAAAGAAAGCCCGATTGTTCTTTATAACCTCTTCAAAATACTTATACTGCCTGTCAAAATAACCTTGGGGGAAAACCTTGAAGTTAAAGACGAAAACTAGCAACATGAACAGGTAATGAAAAATTTAAGTGAAGAGGCCAAATAGGATGACAAGTCATCAACGTTAGAGCCAATAGAAGAACTTGAGTCTGTTATCTTGAACCGATAAGCTCTTCAGAAAACAATCAAGATTGGCTCTATGGTGGGCCAATTTTAAAAAGTATTATGCATTCTTTATCTTAAAAAGATTTGTTTTATTTAAATGAATATTGTTTTACGTGTATAAAATCTACTGACGGTCTCGGAGTTACTACGGTCAAGGTAATCATCAGGAAAAAAAGTCATCCCATTGACTTTGAATAACAGGCCATGATTTCTTTAAAATAAATTATTTTAAAAGTATCTATGAATGTTTTTCTTACAAATATATTTTTATTCATCCACGGAGTATATCTTCGTATACTCACCCCTTCACCTTCCAGTTTTAAGAAATCAAGCGTAGCCAAGAACAATAATTGGTGGTGATGATCAATTAAGGGTGTAACGTCCTCAGGTATCATTATCATCCTCTACTCACAGACTATCTAGATTAGTCCATTGGGTATGTTTTGAGAAACTGTTGTATGTATTTAATTATGAATGGAAAATATTGTAGTTTATTGAGTTCTTTGTAATATTTGTAAATTAAATATATTTTTCTTTGTGAAATGATTAGAATATGTCTCAGAAAGACAAGTTTATTTGAATGATTTATACAGGGGACATATACTCAAGTAGCCTTACAGGCTTGAGGGACATGTTCAATGATTAAGAATGTATCTTAAAAGTCTGTGGCAGCTGTTACATGTGGGCCCCACGGGCGAGGGTGTGACAATACTAATAATAGAATATGCATATGAATTGTCTAAGATAATTAAGATAATCTAAATAGTTTTCTACATATGCAATATAGAATGGGCATCGATATCACGCAGTAGGTACACTGAATGTCTTCGATGAATATCATGAGATGATATTAGTGCGAGTAATATGATAGTTATATAATTAGGATATTAGTATAGAATAATAATTAAAGAACTGTTTTTCGAATGTGACCAAAGTTATGATAAATCACAATGAAGTATGTTGTTAATAATTTGTCATATAATTATATTAATGTGTTAACTACTCCTTAGACCTAAGACATTATAGTTATTGATCGGTATAGATGCACATGGTTTATATGGTGTATAAATGCGAGGCTAATAATGTCTTGTAAACATAAGCCGGTTTGATCGTGTGTTGTTTATATCAAGATACAAATGATTGTCAGATGGAGTCCGTTGACTCGATACAGAGGATTTTGAAGTTCCGTTGACTTGGTCTAAATTCGAATTCCCAGACGGATATCAATAAACTGTTGAAAACAAAGTCTTTGGTTTAAACATAAATGTCATATGAAGAGTTCGTAGTGACAAGTTCAGCACGTATTGACTGATTATCGGCATATGATTAAATTTAGGATTTTGACATCCATGAACTTTAATTTAGTTGGGATTAGACAAACGGAAGGAGATTATTTACACAGAATGTATAATTAATCGTAAAAGGTTCGATGAAGAGTTTCTTCATTGTGGTTTAAGGACTATAGCATGTTACTAGACGTTAACCATAGTCGTTGAGTATCCGAATAATTCAAAACGAGTTCGATGAGATCGATTTTAACTCACAGCTAACTCCACAGTGAACCCAAAAGGTCACAACCAATAACTTGTATTCTTCTTTGCTATAAGAGAGAATAAATGGTTTATACGTTAAATAGTTTAATAAACCCGAGAGTTTTATAAATTGACTCGAATGTAACTTAGAGTAAGTTACAATATTCCATTAATATTTAGATATAAAATGGAATTAAAATAAATTTGGTCAAAATTGGTATGACTAACTTAGGAACTATTTTGTATTAAAAATGCTAAACAAGGGCAAAATGGTCATTTATCTTATTACTATTAGAAAGCTTCCAAGAGAAACTTTGGACTCATTTGTTTTTAACTATATTGTTAATGATATTTTAGTAATCAAGTCAAAAATATAAATATGGGTTATTTTCAATTATTTGAAAAATTATAAGATAAAAATAAAAAATAAAAATCAAATTCTCATTCTTTCTCTCTAGGTTACGATCAAGACATGGAATGACATAAATAGGTTTAATTTCTCTGAGATCTTATAATTTCAAGATTTCTATTTTCATCCCTAAGTTAATTGTTAACTTAATTTCATATATTATTGATTAATTTTGTGAAAATTGATTAAATGTATATTTTAATACCATAAACCTTAAAATGTTTGATTTCATCTCATCAACTCTCGCAGAATCAAGTAGGGCTGATTGTAGTGTGTATATTTGTAAATATGTGGAATATTTGTCTATGCAACACGAGTTTGATTTTGAACCTTCCGATGGCGTTCTTCTGAGGAAGAGCATGGCGTTCAGTCTATGGGCAAACCATCTCTTGTAAAATTAATTACTTATTTCATTTAATTCATTTTATAGTATTATATACTTAGTTGCCATAATACATTTTAGATGATGTATATAACTAAACAATGTATATTTTATACTATATAAAATTAGTTGTTAATTTATTTCATTTGGATACTTTAGATGATGTATATAAAGAGGTAATATTAGTTCTCAATTTATTTTATTTAACTCACTTTAGATTGATATAATTAGTACAGTTATAAAAAAGTAACATCCAAATATCAATTCTTGATCCTTCAATAAAAATAATTGAGAGATGTATGAATTATGTTGAGAAATCCAGTATTAAATTCCTACGTCCGTCAACGATGGTAAAGAATTATACAGCCATATACAAAACATCTAGGGATGTATGCCTTTAGTCGATAGACCATGTTAAGAAGTAATACATCCCTTAACAACATTCATCGAGAGATGTATGAATATTGTTGAGGAATCCAGTACTGAATTCATACATTTATTGATGATTTTTATTGATGTATAAACCAATTACAATTTTTGGATCCATCGAAGGAAATCATTGAGGAATGTATAAATTTCGTCGAAGGGTTCAATACATGAATTCATACTTCCCTCGATTTCTTAATCGTTATATAAAATAAAATACTTATTCTGGTTACCTCGACAAAATTCATTTATGGATGTATGAACTTTCTCAAGTGATCCAGTACATGAATTTATACTTCTCTCTATATTTGTAAAATATGTATAAAACCAAATACAAAAATTCTTCCCTTAAGAAGCACAACCAGAATACATAAATTCATTCAAATAGAAACATGCTAATGGTTTCACTACAAAACATGGAAAATGTCCAAATGCAAAACAATGTGATGTCAACATATGAATTAGAAACTAAAAGTTCTATTTCATTACAAGCAAACTCAAATCTCTGCATAATTTTTCTTTGGTTTCATACAATTTTTCAACCATTATTTGACCATCATCTGTACTGAAAAATGCATCATTTGGAAAATTTACAGGCGGAGAAATTGGAGGTATGAATTACAGCGGATTATAATCCGATGGACCAACATCTTCGCACGTGAAAGAGGATATGCGTTCATTGAGAGATGATTGAACATCGATATTAATCATAGGTGCAAAGAAAGTATCTTTGGGGTTAGTTTCTTACTCATTAACCTATTCAAAATACTTGTAAGTAGGATCTTCATTATAATGAATCAAGGAGTAGTGTGTATTGACAACCAAGGCTGGGGTTGTAGCATTGACTTAGTTACCACTGCTTGAAAAAGCAAACTGATTCCTAACATTAGACTATAATTGACTGACGAATGGCTGCATATCTTAAATAGTGGGAGACCATGTTATTTCTACTCCTAAATCTTGATGCTTAAATATGATAAATAGCGGTGTAAAGCCTCAAAATATTGAAACTTGACTATTCACATCAACAAAAAATCCACATCTATATTGTCCTTCACATCACTTGGTTCCGAATGCCAAACAGATGAAGGCACACAATGTTTGTACACAACCCTTATTTTAATACTAAATTTATCTAAACTATTACGACATATATAATACAATACATTGTTGAGCTCTAGATAGTTTATTCCTTCGTATTGTTATATCAAAACTATGCCCTCTATTGTAAGTTTCGTTTCCGTCTGGTGAACTTTCTCATATTTTTCAAATACAATCATCAAATAAACTCTTTCCATTTGTGTAAAAATAATATAATTATTAAACATTTATTTTCAAAAAGATGCTTAAACAAAAAAACACACACAAACACATATATATAAGAAATGTAAATGTCGAGAGAGGTATGAAATCGTCGAGATAAGTATGAAAATTGTCAAGAGATGTATCATTTTAATTTTGGATCCCTCGACAAAATTGATACTTCCTCGATGTTATTCGTCGAGTGATCTAAAAATGATGCAAGGTTTTTTATTTTTTACCTTCCTAATCAAGGAGGTATGAATTCAGTACTATATCCCTTGAAAAAAATCATACATCCCTCGATGTATTATGTCGAGGGATCTTGTATTCTACAAATTTATACATCCTTTAAATTCATCAAGGGATGTATGAATTTAATTTTGGATATCTTAACGAAATTCATAAATCGATCCAAAGTTGATGCAAGTTTTTACATATTTTCAATCATCGAGGAATGTATGAACATTTTAGTACTATATTTTTCAACAAAATTTATACATCCCTCGATAATATGAAATTATAAATCCACCAATCATTGATGAATGTACTATTCACTCTCTTCCTCATCCAGCATTCTTGAAAATCATCAATATCATACACTATTAACAAATACTACGTAGAATGTATGCATAAAAATTTTACTAAATACATTTATAATATTTTTATAAACATAATTAGATAACACAAATCTTAATTATCATATTTGAGTAAAAAAATTTACTTGTTATTAAAATAAAACTTTGTTGAATTTACTTTGAATGAACTCATTTAAACAAATACCGATAAATACTGTGATGTCCCTAACTATGATATTTTTAATTTAGTTGATAATATTTTTGTCTGATCTTTTTAATTTGTTTTAACTCTTTAAAATAGAATCAAATCAAATGTTTCAGTTGATGAAAAAAATCTAAATGTACAAACAAGAGTCAGGGCAGTTTTGTTCGAAATGATTATAATTAATCTTAAATATAATATATTTGAAAGGCTTGAGTCGTAATCATAAATAGATGATAATCGAATTATACATGTCAAAAACATCTATTCGTTCAAATTCTATTTTTTATTATTAGTTTAGTGAAATAATAATAATAATAATAATAATTTAACTATTTTCGTAAATTGCCTAGTATCCCTCGGCTAACTCCTTGCTATGCTTTCTTTAGACCTGACGTTCCAGTATTCACTCCGCGCTCGCGTACTGACCTTCTATTCAAGTCGAGAAGCACAACTTCTGCCATTGAAAACCGTCCGATTTTTTATGCAGAGACACGAAGATTTTTAGAAATTTAGATGTATGCATTCTGTCTCTACCTATATTTTTCAGGTTAGTGTTTTATGTTCTTTCTTCTCGTATTTGGTGAAACTTTTTCGAGATGAAATTATTTCAAGTTTGAGTTTGCGATTTCTGTTATTGCGTTGTTGTTGTGTTACTTTTCTTTATTATGATTATTAGATTTCTGTTATTGTCTTAGATAAAAATAAATTAAGAGAAACTTTTGGAGGTTTGGGTTCTGAGCATGTTAAGTTTCAGTTTATCTGATTTGAGTTCCCATTATGTTGAGTTTCTATTTTATTGGTTGAAGTTTGGATCGAGCTTATTATTCAATGCAGTGAAAATGGGGAGTGAGAATAATTTAAAGATGTGGGTGTCCCATAAGCTGATGTCACTGCTCGGATATTCTCAGCCCACCGTTGTCCATTATATCATCGGACTATGTGAGATACTCATAACTCCTTTTCCCTATTTTATTTCATATCCTGTTGAAATATAGTTGCAATTGCCGTTTGTATTAATATTGTTGCTCCTTTTCCAGCCAAGCAAGCAATGTCCGCAGCCGATGTGCAAACCAAGCTAGAGGAATTTGGATTTTCTTCATCAACTGAAGCAAGTACATTTGCTCAAGAAATTTTTGCTAGAGTTCCTCGTAAAGCATCTGATTTAAATGTGGGTTGTTATTTGTCGTACTTTCCCGTGTTATCCATTTTGTTGCTATATCAGCTTTATCAGAAACAGGAAAGAAAGCTGCTCTTTTGGTTAAGAATTAGAAGAGATACAGTATTCTGGATGCTGATGCTGATGATGATGACGACACAATGGTGGTACTGCCTTCGCTGATGAAAGATCTTTTGTTGCATCTGAGTCAAGAAAACTTGGTACATATAAGAAACGGTTTAGAAAGAAGATAGGAGGTGAAGAAGATGATGATGGGGAAGCATTGAACAACTCTCTTTCAGTTTTTGTTTTGTTAGATGGCGGTCATCCTTTCTCCTAATTATTTTTTCTCCCCAAACTCAATGCTGCAGGGAATAGCACATGTAGAAGAGAAGAGACTGGTGAAGAGACGGACTTCCAAGGATCAAGATGACGGATCAGACGTATGTTATTTCTTACAAAATACTTGGTTTTATTGGGAGTTGATAATTTGGGTTTTTCTTTGAATAAGAGTTTCTGCTGATGACATTAGTTATTATTTCCATTAGGGAATGGACATTAAGATTGGACTTTATAGATGCTATTTTTTTTTCTACCTTGATAACATTTTTAGCGTTACTTTTGTTGTCTATTTTGCTGCATTGTTATATTAGAGGTGTATATGTAGACTGTGCTGCAGGTTTGCTCTTGTCTGTGATCTTTTGAATTTTACTTGCCACTACCAAAAAATTTCTTGACAATATTAATCTCTTGTGTGTGATTGAAGTTCATCAGCCCTCTTCTTTTCTTTTTCTTCTTTTTTCTTTTCTTGGTTTTGTTTTTATTATGCCTTGTTTCATATCTTACTTGGAATTTGGGTCTACAGAGATGCCTCCTGTTTTTGTTTTACTATCGTTCACATTTCTTTTTTCTTCTTTCATCTGTAAAATTTTGCATATATATTTATATATATATATATATATATGGTATGCAGCGAGAGGAAGAAAGGTTGCGTGATCAAAAAGAAAAGGAGCAATTGGAACAACATATAAGAGAGCGTGATGCTGCTGCAATACGGAAGGTATACATTTGCTCATTTTTATTCCTTTTAACAATATAAATATTGGGATCAGTACTGTTCTTTTTATATCAAGTTGAACCGCACTCTTAAACTGTCATGCCTTTTGCAGCCTAATTATATCTCCCATCTTATCATCCTTTATTGATGTGGATGATTGAAATTAGTTTTGGCTTTACGACCTGCCAGACCTAAATGTGCTGTTTAGAAAACATTGTTTTAACTTAGCTCCAAAAATCATCTAGGCATGTCCAGACAATAAGCTATAATAATTTATAGATTTACCTAATTTGGAGGTTTCACTTGCCTTGTGATTTAACAACCATCTGATTTTTGTGTTTTGATCGGGTCATGTTTACTGGAGGTACCTATAAGTGTGACGAACACCTGTGTTGTAGCTTATATTTTTGATAAATGACTTAGCATATGTGTCAATGATTGATGAAAGATGTAGGTGATTATGTATATAAACCTCTATTTCTGTACGCATAATATGTTTTTGCTTATTAGTAAAGATATTGATCTATGCATATACATATTATTTGGTCTCTACATGCTTCTTATGTATATATATATATTTAATATTTCTATATTGCTTACTTTTCTCTTTTTCTTTTTTCTTTTTTGGTGCCAATTCTCTTGTTTTTGTCATTATCAGTTAACAGAGCCAAAGTTAACGCGAAAGGAAGAAGGTATAATATGTTGAGAGTTCTGCATTCCCTACTGCACATATGCCTATTTGCCCAAGTGAAAAAATTATTTCATACGTTCATTCATAAGATTTGATATTTTTGTGTATCGATGTACTTTTAGTGTTTAACAGAAGAGGCAATATGAAGATCAAATGCTCTGGTAAAAGATGACATTGAATATTTAAGGTTTGTACAAGTCTTTTCTTATTAGTTTATTCTCTCTCTCAGTGTGTGTATTCGTGTGTGCACATGCATTATACGTTCATGATCGTTAGCTGGTCTTGATAACTTTGTCGTCAGCTTGATTGAAATTGAAACATAAAGTAAGAGATAGAACCATATTGATTAAAGCAGCACAGGGGTAAAGATGTCTTTTCTAATCCCTTGTTGTTTCCATTTTACATTTTTGAACTTTTTGGTTCGTAAGGATTAAGGAAGGATATATCCTGACCGAGCTGTGGCTGAGGCTACTTTCATTTTGTAAGTTTGTCAACTTGGTTATTATAGTATCGAATTGTTGCCCATTGAAGGATAGACCTTTTGTTAACTAAAATTTTATTTGTTGGAATGTGTGAATTCCATCTTTTTTGTTTTGTAAGGATAGACCTCTTGTTCACTTTTTCTTGTAAACTTCTTGATATTAATGAGAAGTTTTGTTTCTTGTGAAAAAGGGTCAAAATTTTCTGAATCATTCCTAGTCTGGGATTAATTTAGGATTTTATTGCCAATCCAGCTATTGATCCTTTAGTTTTTGTTATTAGATGAGATCTCCAAGTTCTCAATCGTAATTTAGGACCTCATTCTCAGCTGGTATCAACAAACAGTTTGATCAAATTTCTGGTATTGTCTTCTGATGTGAGGACAGCATTGTAGGATATACTCTTTAGAGTTAAGAAAAGGGGGAAGACATCTGTATCATATTAGTATCAGTTGTACAGTCATGCCATGTTTCTTGTATTCCCATTGTCATGTTTTTCCGCTATATATTTAACTATTTTAAATTTTATATCAAGATGTTCCTATTATATATTATGCAATTCTGATATTTTAATTCTCTTTCTTCTGATTGACTGATGCAGAAAAGTTTCAAGACAAGACTATTTATAAAAAAGGGAGTGAAAGAAACTGAGGAAATCAGGTATTATGGGTTTTTTGATGTCACTGTAGTTAGAATTATAACACCCCAATCTCATACTTAATCAATTATGATTACATAATACACATATTTTACACATATGGTCATTTACTTCAACAATCCAAATATCCACTCAATGTTACATCATTTGTCACACTCTCCGTACATAATTTTCATACATAAAAACTTAATTTTAATATTTCAAAATTCACGCATAATATTATATCAGTATGTCATAATTTTTAAATGTCTACAATTTCTAAATTCTGTATACATATAAAAAAAATTATGTATATAACTAGTTCTCAATTGTATAGTTATCCTATTAATTACACATATAACCAATATCTTTATCTATGCTTAACTAACTTTGCACGCATCCTTTGTCACTTCTACATTCTGAAAAATAAATTTTTTAAAATAAACAATGAGATATATTTTCAGTAAGTAAACCATGCAAGTTTGCACATGTCGATACTGTACATAATATAAATACTCGAACAGATCAATACATTTTAAAACTTTTCAATTACATAGAAACAAATTCATAGTATAAATATTTTCAGAATGGCTCAGTCAGTTAGCGTCATTTGCACCCATGGCGACTCGGATTCAGAACGTAATCATGTATTCCACTTAAAGCGGACATTCTTTTCATTTTGAACATAACAGAAACGTGCGTAGCACGTTAAATAGAATTCTGAATAGCTCACAAGTTTCGCTTTTGTAACAAGACCCGGCCAAGTTAAAATAAACATTAACTAACAACTAGAGCCATAAAATTATTTTCATTTATAAACATTCACACATCGACATCATTTTCAACAATCATTTCATGAATTTGATATCAACATATAAAACATTTAAAATCCATAATTTTCATATTATTTTCAAACATATTCATATATCATATTATTTTAAAAATAGTAAAAATGCATGCATGATTTACTTACTATAAAGGGAATGTAACCATTCCCACTAACGATCCTCCCGCCTAACTTTATTCTTTTCCCGGATTCTTGTAACTTAATACCACAAATATACAAATCATATCTTTTACTATTTAATTAATTAATATAATGTTTTAAATGGGATATTCGTGGAATTAGTGTCTAAAATTTATTAGTTTTACCAATATCACTAAGTTTAACTAACTAAGGTCATTTACTCGATTTTTAACAATGAATTTTCATGACTAACTTATTCTAATTCACATTTTTTACTATCCTAAATTTATATATTTTCGCCTAAGTAAATAAATACGGTTTTGATCTAAAAACTGTAATAAAATCTGTTCATGCTGGGATTTATTGTAGCAAATACTGTTTATGTTGGAGTACGGTAGGAAATTACTGTTTATACTATGGGTACTGTATAAATAATTAATGTGTAGATTAAACACATTGTGCAGATCCAAGTAGCACATTCAGAAATACTGTAGTACCTTCAAAAATATTGTTTACTCAAAAGAAAAACACCTTAATTTCTTTCCTCCAACACCTCAGTCAATACAAATTCAATAAAATACTACATTTTCTATTTTAATTCAACACAATCTAACGTTTTTTTATGCAAAAAGTAGCTTAAATTATTCGGATGAATGGTAACTATAATTTTAATTTATGATCAAAATCTAAAATTCAAGCTTCTTGTGCATTAAATGGCTTATTGGTAACTAAAATTTGAAAAAAAAAACCACTCAAATCCGAAGTAAAATGGCCGAAAATTATGAGAGAATAGGGAAAATGAGTTTGCTGGAAATGGAGAGGAATGAAAACGGGTTGGGAAGAAAGAAGATGCAATTTGTTATATTTTGGTTCATAAAATTTCAATTAGGCTCCTATTCTTTTTAAAATGATACAAATAACTTAAAATTTTGAAAAATTTTCATTTCGGTCTCTTTAAAAATTCTAAAACCTTTAATATTTTATAAACTTTACAATTAAGTCCAAAATTAATCCAAACACCATTTTCTTCATCCAAATCTACTTATAACCCAACTTTATAAAATTAATGTTGTGCCTAAATAAATTTTTAGAATTCACCTAAAAATTTTAAATTACATGAAATTTTAATTAAACAAATAATATTAAATTATTCGATTAAATTTTTCAAATACTATATATGTTACAGTTACAAATTTTCACAAGAATACTGTTCATTTTTTAAATGATTCTCTTAAATACTATTTAGCAGTTAATGTTTTATTTAGCTTTTCTTCCCTTTAGTAATTTCTCAATTATTGTAACTTGTATCCTGTGATGACATAGAAGATGGGTAGTACTTATTTGAAGATGCGAAGCTTACTAATGCTGAATATCGTGAATTGAGGTAACCATTGTTATTTTTGCTTATGGATATAACGTTACATGTCATATATTGTACAACATTTATTTATTTTTTCATTTTCAATTTTTTTTTAGATTAGAAACTTGGAAAATTGAACTAATGGAAGAGGGTTCCAAAACTTGTGTTAGTCCACAATTGTATGTGTGCTGGCTATTGAACTTCTGCAAGGTGATTTAGTATTAACTCGCATAGACAAACATCAAAGGATAATAAAGAAGAAAAATCAAGCAAACTAGTATCAAAGTGCTACTATCTTCCTTGTTTTCTTTCGCTTATCGTTTCAAGGAAACTCAATCGAAGAGAATCATATAAGAAGAAAATAGAAGTTAGTGACTCAAACTTAATAATTCAATTTTCAATAACTTTCTAGGTTTCACAAACACCCCTTCTTTTTTGTCTCTAAGTACTTTGATTTTTGAGATTGACATATTCTGTATTAATATCTCTAATACTCTTATCATTGAGTTGAAATGTTTGTCCTATAAATTTGGAGAAGTTGTTAATTATAAATGTGTGGGCTTCATTTTTTGGTAGGTACAAAAAATAAATATATGATCTTGTTAAGAAGCGGTCAGAAGATGACGAAACAGTGAGGGAGGTAATTGACAAGCTTTTGGGTTCATTTATTTGCTTGAGATTCTTCAATTATGCACCACAATTTTTTTTATAGTCATTTAGAAGAATAATTGTAAGCTCATGTTTGATTTGCATAATTCCATGTGTTTATAGTTGATTGATTGTTGCAATAAAGTGACAGTATGTTGTGGTTGTGGTAGGCTAATGCAGCTTAGTTTATAAATTTACTAGAAATGGCTTGTATAAGTACATCTATCGTCTTTTTAACTATGACTGGTGGTGCATATAAAGTAGCAATACATCATCTTTTCTTCTTGATTTATCGTGTACTAGTAATCTTGTGATGATTATATTGTTTCTGATCTCTTTTTGCACTCTGGGTTTTCATTCCAAGCCATTCTATGAATTCCTAAATTTTTCAAGTGGGAATTGCTTCCTCTATTTGAAAGGATGTATGAATAAATACTGTTGCTAGGACAGCTTAACTTGACCTCCCATCATTTGAAAAAATTGTCATCCTTTGCTTCATTACAACATCATTTAATTGCTCCTTCCATTTTGTGAAAGTAATAATATCTTACGAGTGTGAAATAATAAATTACACAAGTATAAAACATGTATTTGGCATGGATATATACGTAGTGTCAATTATTGAGATATTTAACTCTTAAAGATAGTTTTATATTCAATATCTCATGATTTTTCACTTTTAAGACTTTTTTTGTGTGTTTCTATATATAATGTTCTTATCCATTGGATAACTTTGTTTCCTTATTGAAGTTTAATTTTCTCGAAACTTAAAATTTTACCATTAAAAGAACTTTAAAATTTAAAGTTGTTAGGTATATGGCTTGAATCATTATTAAAGTCCAGTGAACGGTGAGCCCAAATTAAGAGCTTTAAGCCCAGTCTAATCCCAGAGGCACTTACCAAGGGATAACAAAGACCCTAAGTGAAGTGAAGGCTGAGACCTCTAGGGTCGGATAAAAGGCCTCAGAATTGATTATTACCTGAGGTCAGGTGGAGGGTCTTGGATAAAATTGTTAATTCTGAGAGTTCACCCACAAAGGTCTTGGACACAATTGATAAAGGCATCAGGTACATATAAAAATCGAGTCCATCTCGGGTTAGTAGAAAGCCTCAAGCCAAGATTTTCGATACCATTTTTTTTAGCTACATATTAAGGGAAGACTTGATTCTTTCCCAAATACTTCTGGATTCTTTCACAATAAAGATTCTTAGTTTAATAAAGGTATTTCATAATAAGGATCTTATGCTTAGTTGCCTAATAAAGGTATTTCATGATTCTTGCATGGGTAGATTCTTGTTTTCAGATTCCATAAAATTCTACTAAACATCTATAAAAGGAATCCAAGGGTAACTAGGTACGCATCATGAAACTCTGGTATTAGCGACTATATTCTTCTTAACTTTCTCTCTCACATTAAAAAGAAAAACCATAACTTAAGCATCAGAGGGTTTTCGTTGGAATATCGGTTTTCACCCTTAAGAATTTCTTTGTGATCTCATATTAAGCAGTTAGTCAAGAAAAAGAATATCATTGCTGGTGTACAAAATCTAAAGGAAGATTTTTGCTGCATCAACATCTGGCGCCGACTATGGAAAATTCTGAACAAAAAGTCAAAAATCTCTGTTAAAAGAAAATCATGGCAACCTCCTGAACTTATGTGACAAGGAATTGAGTAGCGACAAGGAAAAATCCTTATGATAACCCCATTGACGAGACAACGGCGGTTAATTGGAATAATAATAGTTAATTGCCACCTTTAAGAGACATAAATCGCAGTTCGGAGGCATCATCGCCACATCGAATTCCCTCCAACCAAGGAATCATAGAAACAGCATGGTTGGTTAAGAGATTGGTCGATAATGAAAAACATCATGCAGAGAAAGACAGACAGATCCAGGCCTTGATGGAGGAAGTGACAAGAATGACGAGGACGCTCCAAGCCGGTTCTCTAGGGTTGGAAATGCCTCTGTCGGAAGAAGCAGTAGAGAGTAGCATTCCTAATGCATTACGTACTGTGAACCATGAAACCAACTTCCGGCGGAACTTCCCCAAGAGGTAGTGCACAGTTGCTGAAAAAGGAAAAAGAAAGGTTTCCAATCATTCATCTGGGGAGCTACAAAGTGATGATGTAGCCTTCAGACTCACCAGTGAATTTAGACCAGAGTTCCAATACTCCTTGGAAGATTCAACAATTATTCGCAAACAACAGTCAGATAATAGTGCTGGTCCGGAGGACATGAAGACTTTTCTTAATCAAAAAGGGCGAAGGGAGAGGGAAGACTCTTTGCTGAATTCACCATGGAGGAGAAGTTTTAGGGAAAATAGTGACTAGGTCAATAACCTGGAAGCTTGCGTTAGGAAGTTAGTTGGGGAGTTAGAAGACCAAAAGAGATGAGGGTAAAGAAGGGGTGACGAACCTACCCCGCAGGTAGGGATGCACTCTAGTCCTCTTTCTCCTAAAGGATCTTGAATCTTGTTCTTCCAAAGAAGATCAAGATGCCACAGATAAACTCTTTTACGGGAAGAACTGATCCTTCCCTATACATATGAATCTCTTTAGAGAGATGATGTTAATCTAAGGATTAGATAAGCTTCAGATATGCCTTTTATTCCCGTTGACTTTACAGCGACAAGTGAGAAAGTGGTTCACTAGTTTAATCCCAGGCAGCATCTATAGCTTTGAACAGTTGTATGAAGTGTTCATTACTAAGTTCAGAGTGGCAACTGTTAGCCTTAAAATTCCTAGCTTGCTACTACTATAACGAAGTAATGGAACTGGGGGCTTATCATTACTTTTTGGTTTTGGAGGATCCTAGAAAAGATTTGCGCGTGGACCGAGGATGGTATGCTGTGCGAAAACCATTCTTTACCACTTATGAAACGACTAGGAGGAAGCTGTTGAGCGAGATCGAAATTGAGGATTAAGTTGCTCTTAAGTTAAAAGAAGAAAAAGTTGTCGGATCACTCTCGCAATGAGATGCCAAACCTGAGGACAGATTCTAGATGAAATGCCCGAGACTTTGATAGAAATGGAAGACAAGCTTAAGAACAAAACAGGACAACAAGTGGAAGGGACGAATTTCCCTCAAGAGAATACCGCTCACCAAGGAAAGAAGAATCAAAGAGGATAGTTCATGTTCAGGGAGATAAAGTTTTCACTCACTTGAATGTTAGCAATTTGACAATTTGAGTTTCAAGAAATTCTGCTCGGATTTCTCAATCAACCTTAAATTTGCAACTCCAGCTCATCCAAATGCCAATGGGTAAGTGGAAGCCGCTAACAAGATTATAAAAAGGTATTAAAAATGAAGCTCAAGAAGCACAAAGATGCATGGATTGACAAACTTCCTGAAGTCCTTTAGGCATACCAGAATACTCCGAAAGTGGCTATAGGCAAAATTCCCTATAGTCTAGCTTTCGTATGCAAGGCAATAATTCCTATTGAGGTCGACATTTCAACTTTCAAGGTCAACAACTATGACAAAGCATTCAATAATCAGAACTTGTGCTTGGAGCTAGATTTATTGGAGGAAAAAAAGGATTAGGTGATGATAAAGCCAACGGTCTACCAACATAAAGTAGTCAGATATTACAACAAACACGTTCAGCATTGTTGTTTTCAAGTTGGGACTGGGTCTTGAGACAATTAACTTTGAACACTAAAATATTAAGAGAAAGTGCTCTCAAAGCTAATTGAGAAAGACCATACAAAGTCATAAATCTTCAGACCTAGAGTTTATAAGTTAGAATCTCCAATTGGAAATATGGTCAGGAAGTTGTGGAACGCCGAATGATTGAAGTTATATTACTCTTAAAATGATAAATGATTTGTAACATCGCTTGTTATATAAAAAAAAGTCATTATTTTTTATCTAAATAGTTCTTGGAAAAAGACACCAACTAACAAATGAGTCCTAACTAAGGGAATCATGACGAACAAACGTTTCAAGGTAATCTCATCTCAAAGCCCAAAAATGAGTGACTTAGTTCCCAGATACTTATTTTTCAAACGTCTCGGGGTAATCTCTGTTGGCCCAGTTGGCAACACTCAAGGGGGGATGAATTGAGTTATTTAAAAATTTAAAGATAAAAGCTTGTGTAATGCAATACTTTAAATAAAACAGTAGAAAGAGAGAGAGAGCAAACACTGGATTTATAGTGGTTCAACAATGTTCGCCTACGTCTACTTTTTCGGTTTTGAGATTCTACTGAAGTTCTAATATTACCTTGTTTATATGGGTCAAGTGAAACCTAATATAGATCCTTCTAAGGTAAAAGACAATCTTACACTTCATTTTTCTCGGGTAAAGTGAAACTCACTTCTATCTTTGTTTGATTTAGGTAAAGATGAACCCAATACAATTCAAAATAAAAATTATGGTTTAACAACTCTCTTAATAGAGCAAATGTAACAATAACCTCGTATAAATTTTCTCTTACAAAAAGGAGTAAAGATTTGTTGCAGTAAAGAGAGAAATACAATTCAACTTGATAATGTTTTGAGAATATTCAGCAATAATCACTATAAGCTTAGTGTTTTTCTTTTTCTTCTGTTCTTTTATTTATATTCATTCCCTTTTGTGAAGACCCTGATGTCCAACGGCTTGATTAGGTGAATTTAATGTCCGCAATAAATATTACAGTAGTTATCGTTAAGCTTTAAATTGTTAGGAAGTATCGATCTCTTTTGCAATGTATCGATCTGTTTGTGCGAAAATTGAGTCTGAGTCCTGATTACCGATTCGTTTTCCTTTACGCATCGATCTAATTCACTTCGTAATTAATTGGTAACTTTCTGGAATTAACATATATTGATCTCCTTGAATTCAGGTATCGATCTAGTATATTCTGTAATTATTTTTTGATTTTTTGGAATTGACATATGTCGATCTCTTTGAATTTAGATATTTGATAAATTTTAATGAGAAGCGATAAAGTATCGATACATTTTATCGAGATATCAATACTTTGTAGTAAGGTATTGATACATGGTGGCATGACGACACATGTCAGCCATGAACTAAATTTTTTGCGGTTAATTTTGTAAAATTTGAATTTTTTGCTTAACTCAAAAATATGCATTTATAATGTATTTGTTGCAATTTGGTATATCGATACATATGTGTAAGGTATCAGTACATGTTGAAGCTCTGGCTTGGTATCTATATACGATGTCAATTGTATCGATATTGAATTTAAATTCTTCAAGGTATCGATATATCTACAATATTATATCGATCCTTTGTCAAGGTATCGATACATGTAGAATTAGGTATCGATCCTTTTCCACTCATAATAAAAAAATTAACTGTAATCAAGCATCAACAGGTTCAAACATCAATCAATTAATTTCCATTATCCTTAACTTATTTTAAATTGCACAGAAACGATCTCTATCAAATGGTTTAATGAAGATTTCAGCTAATTGAAGATTTGTGTTAGACATATTCTAGACAAACATTTCCTTTACTAACGTGATCTCTAATGAAGTGATGTCGGATTTCTATGTGCTTGGTTTTTGAGTGATGCATGGGATTTTTAGTTAGATTTATGGCATTCGTGTTATTACATAAAATGGGGATTTGATTAAGTTATAATCCATAGTCTAGTAATTGGCGCTTAATCCATAAAAGTTGAGCACAATAACTACCTACTGAAATGTATTCTGCTTCAGTAGTTGATAATACGACTGTACTTTGTTTCTTGCTAAACCAAGACACTAGTGCATTTCTTAGAAAATAACATATACCACTTGCGCTTTTTCTATCCACTTTGCATCCTTTATAGTCAACATCCGAATATCCTCCTTCAAAATAAACTCACAATCCTTTGGATAAAACAATCTTAAGTTTGGTGTGGCTCTTAAATATCTAAATGTTTATTCTATCGCTACAAAGTGCGATTCCTCGGGATTGGACTGAAACCTAGTACAAACATATACCTTATAGAGAATGTCGGTCTAGAGGCGATTAGATAAAGTAATGAACTTATCACACCACTATACAATTTTTGGTCTACATTTTTTCCTATTTCATCTTTATCTAAAAAAATAGAAGTGCTCATAGGAGTTTGAATGGGCTTACTTTTTATCATATCAAATTTTTTTAGAAGTTCTTTTATATATTTTGATTGAAATATATAAATTATATTATTTGTTTGTTTGATTTGAAGTCTCAAAAAGAAATTTAACTCTCTCATCATACTTATTTCAAATTTACTATTTATAAGATTTGAAAATTTAATACACAAGGACTCATTTGTGCTTCTAAATATGATATCATCAACATAAATTTGAACTAAAAAAATATTATCATCTTTGGTTTTGATAAAAGTGTAGTATTAACGCTTCCCCTTACAAAATTATGTCTTAATAAAAATTCACTAAATTTTTTGTACCAAGCTTTATCTAGAAATCACTTCTTCTTGTAGGTTCTAATGCCTTTCACCTTGTCTCGGCTTTTGTTTCCAAAGATTATATCTTTTCGTTCCTCTTTTTTTAGATGGAGAAACAGTCATTTGTTTTCCGTCATGTGCCTTGAGCAATTGCTATCTAGAAACCACTACTTCTTGTATTTGTTGCTTTTCACATGAGGTACTTATACAATAAAAAGGTTTATTTTAGTACAATTGACTTTGGATCTATAAACATTAGTTTTACCCTTGAAGGTCTTGGCTATTTTAGCATGCATAATTTCTTTAAGTTTTGTATCCTTAGGTACCCATATTATTTTAGATTTATTGCATGCATTTTTTTTATATCGACATGTGTTAATGTAATGCCATTTCTTATTACAATAATGATATGTAATGGATGAAGTTGTTTGTTGAGAGGATTTCACGAAATAGTTTGCATAAGCCTATTGTTTAGTTCCTTGCTTATAGCCAAGTTTGGCTTTATCAAATATTAGTCTTTGATTATCTAAAAGTTTATCTAAAGATTTTTTCCCTTGTGTAAATTTTGTTAACATTTCTTTAGGGAAGATTATTTTATCCTTCAAGATTTTGTTTTCAGTTTTTAATATATCATACTTCTTGAAGGTGGAGGAATTGTTACAAAAGGGGCATATACAAGAAAGCATTATCCATTGTGCCATGCCTGCTTTACTCACTTCCGAGAATGGTGGGAATTCGAGGATGTGTGTAAACAGTTGTGCTATTAACAGAATAATCGTGAGATACCGATTTTCAATCCATAGACTTGGATGTTTTACATGATCAGTTGAGCTATGCCAAATTATTCACCAAGATAGATCTGGGAAGCAATTGTTACCAAATTAGAATTCGCTTGGGAGATGAATGGGAAGATGGCTTTAAAGACAAATGATGGACTATATGAGTGGTTAGTCATGCATTTCGGGTTACCTAATGCACTAAATACATTCATGCACCGCATGACCTATGTACTCAAACCATTTATGTCTAACTTTGTTGTCGTCTATTTTGATGACATGATTTTTAGTAAGAATGTAGAGTAATACCTTGATCGTAGACCCAAGTCATGTTAAGGAAGAATGAATTGTTTGTTAACTTGAAGGAGTGTGTATTTTTAACAAATAGATTAGTATTCTTAGGATTTGTTGTAAGTAGTAAGGGTATTCTATTGGATGAAGAGAAGGTGAAAGCTATTAAAGAATGACGTTTGCCTGAGACCATAATTGAAGTGAGGAGTTTCCATGGCCTAACAACTTTTATCGCAAATTTATAAGAAATCTCAACATTATTGTGGCACCTATTATTGATTGTTTGAAGAAAGACAGATTCCAATGAGGAGAGGTTGCTAATTTTAGCTTTGAACTAATCAAATAAAAGATATTTACGACATCAATTTTATCTTTACCTGACTTTGAAAAAACAGTTGAGCCCAAATTTAATGAAAGCGAGATTGGCATTGAAGGTGTTCTTTCTAAAAAAAGAGGCTTATTGGAATTTTTAGTGAAAAACTCAATGATGTAAAACAAAAGTGATTAACTTATCAATATGAACTCTATGTTATATATCGTGCTCTTAAGACATGGAACGCATATCTTTTGCCTAAGGAGTTCGTTGTTTATTCTTACCATTAATCTCTCAAATACTGTTGTGGGCGGAAACATATTGATCACATGTTGGCTAGTTGGCTTATGCATTTTCAAGAGTTCCTTGCATTACAAATTGATAAGGGAGATAGATTTTGTTGGCTTAAATGGCCATATGAGTAGGGACAATACCACAGCTGGTTTGAAGGAATGTTTTTACTAGTCACAACTACAAAAGGATGCTGGAAAATTTGTGCAATGGTGTTAGGTTTGTCAAACAAGTAAGCATTAGTTATAAAACACAGGTTTATATATACTATTATCTATTCCTAATGCTTCTTGGGATGATATATCAATGGATTTTGTGTTGGATTTGCTTAAAAAGAAACGAGAAAGTGATTTGGTGTTTGTGGCAATTGATTGATTTTTGAAGATGTCACATTTCATTCCATGTTCGAAAGACCACATATCTTCACCATGTCGCTATGTAATTTTTTTAAGAGGTTGTTCTTTTGCATGGGATTCCAATATCTGTCACTTCAGATGGCGACAACAAACTATTAGCCTTTTTTTGGCCAACTTTGTGGAAGCAATTTGTAACTCATTTGAAGTTTTCTAGCATATTGCATCCCAAAATCGACGTTAAGTGGTGAACCGTTCTTTGGGCATTTGAGCAGATGTATTTGTGGAGATAAAAAGGGTCAATGAGACTTTGCATTGGCACTAACTGAGTTTGCCTATAACAACTTAGTTAATAGATCTACTAGCAAAATTTTTTTTTCCTATTGTGTACACTAAAATTCCAAGGCATGTTGTAGATTTAGTGAAAATCCCTTCTAGTGCACCTGTTTTTGCTTTGGCAAACGATTACAATGCTGTATTCAAAGAAGTACAACAATCCTTAGAAGAAAAAATATCAACTACAAGGTGTTATTGATAAATATAGAAGACAACAAATATTTAATGAAGGAGATGAGGTTGAAATGAAAGATGAATATTCACTAGCTTGAGAGGGAGTGCTGGAAAATCCCTCAATCTTTGATGGCTAATATCTGGAAATTTTTATTTTGGGAAACTTATATTTTAGGAAACTTCTTATATAGAAATTTCTTATATGAGATACTGGCTGGGGATCCTTCTCAACCACACTTAATTATACTTCGTTTGTAAAAATTAATTTATGAAATGACATTTTTATACTATTATATTGTAAAATAAAAGGAAGAGAGAGAGAAGGCAATGTCTTCCATGTGTTTCTTTTCTTTTTATTTTATAGTATAGGAAAGAACAATTTATATATTTTATCTATGGTATGATGAGATTATAGCTGCAGCAGAGCCGAACTGAAAAGAATTTTTCTCAACCACACTTGATTATAATTTGTTTTTAAAAATTAATTTATAAAATGATATTTCGAGATCCTTAATGGTTTCTTTAAGAGTACAGTGTCATGCCTGACATGTCTTGAATGTCTTATCAACTCACCGACTAAACGAGCCAATAAACTTAAAGGCATATCAATGTCTTACAGAAACCAAATCTTTACTTAATTTTTACATTAAAAATTGTCAAGATTTTTTTTTTATTATTTTTTAGACAATAATTTTCGTGATTAAACCTTGTCATTGTGCCTTTAAATTAAAATAAAAATATGATTAAAATGCGAACAAAATATTTAATGAAAATTTCCATTCACAAGTTCATATTGAAAGTGTTTGTAGGAGTTTGTATAATCAATCCTACTTTTACAATAAAATTTACCAGTTTTTGTTGAAAACTTGGACATTTTCATTGCTTTCATTTTCCAATTTTAACATTTCTAAGTGTATAAATAAAGTAAAAGAAAGTACAACAGTGAATAATTACAAAAATGCTTTATCATTCCTAACTTTTAACTTTTGAACTGACATTTTGCTCTGATTTGCAAGTTTTTTTTTTCATGTGTCAAGATTTTGATATGCTATGTCATTCATGATATTAGGATTGTTGTCATCTAGTACTTTTCTAACTTCCTTCTATTTCTAGATTTGATTTAAAAGTTGTCTTCTTTTGTTGTAAAACAAATCCATATAATATGGTTGTTAAAATATAACAAATGAGTTGTCTAGGCCACTAACTTAGTATACATTGAATTTACACAGTCATAGTACTTTTGGGTTCAGTATCTCTATAGATCTGTGATACTAAACTATGACATTAGAATAGTTGTCATCTGGTGCTTCTCAAGGTTTCTCCCGTTTTTTAATATCGTTTAAAAGCTCGTTTTCTTCTAGTATTAGACAAATCTATGGAATAAAGTATTTGAAATACAGTTTTAAGTCTTGTAAAATTATGGATATATGAGGTGTCTAGGCTATTTATTTATTATGCAGTGAATTTACATAGTCAAAATACTTTTGGGCTCGGTATCTTTTTAGATCTGTGATACTAAAACCATAAGTGTTGGCTTCTAATTCTCGTATATAAAAATCCATTAGAGTATTTAATTATACCAATGCAATGTATGTAATGGTAAGCTAATAGAAATTGTAACTTGTCATTGCATGAATCTGACATCCATTCAATGTTATTTTTAATAGTTTCAAATATTGAATCAATATTCTATAGTCAAATGATTTTGGTATTATTATTTTTTCTGGACCGATAAATGTAATTAAATTCAAGTTTAAAAAACTTGTACTCATATCAACTTGCACGGTCATAAATTTAAAATATAGTTTGTCGTTCTACAATGCAGATATTCTTATTGGTAACTGTTGAACTATACTCGATGCTTTTTGCAGTCTTAAAAATCTTTTTAAAGAAATCATTTCGTTTTTTAATAAAGAAATATTTTCATAAACTTTTTCTAAATTATAAAATGTGTGCTTATATGCTTTTAAAATTATTAAAAAATTTTAAAAATTCTTTTCTATAAAAATAATATTTTGATTGAATAAGTATTAAAAAATCATTTATATGTTTATCAAGAAGAATTGTTAGTTGAAGCAATTAATAATAATTAAGAAATAACATTAATTAGCCGAAAAGTGAAAAATAAATTATTGAAAGAAAAATATTCAGCTATTCACTTAGGATTATTAATAATGATAGGAATTTTAAACAACACAAGATTAAGTTTAGATATTAAAACTGTATTTATTTGTATAATAGTAGATTTAATAATCATAAAAACTCACAAATAGTAAGTAGTGAGTGGATTGAGAAATAGAATAGCAATAATAGGTTGTGTGCTAGACTTAGATATAGATATTAGAGAATTTTGGTAATATTATTATAAAAATAAAATAAGGAAAAATAGAATTACAAAAGAATATTATTAAAAAAATATTAGATTTTCCAAATAAGATAGAAGAACCAAAATAATTGCAATTTTTTTTAGGATTATTAAACTATGGTAGAAAATTTATTCCCAATTTAAGTATGTTATTGAACCTTTATACAATAAATTAAAAAAGAATGGACAAAGTTTTTTTAATAATGAAGATATAAAACTAGCTCAAAAAATAAATCAATTGTACCAAAATTAAAATCTTTAAGTTTACCAATAGATAGTTATTATAAAATTGTACAAACAGATGCGAGTAGTATAAGATGGGTTGGACTATTATTACAAAAGCCTAATAAAAATAGTTTTTAAGCTGAAGAAGAAATAATATTATTAACTACTGGAAATTTTATCGAAACTTAGAGTTACAGTCTAGCATTGATTTAAAAATATTAACAATTGTTAATTCTTTAAATTCATTTCATCTGTGTATACAATCGAAAGAATATACAATTGGAACATATTATAATAATATAATTCAATTTATTAATAAAGTAAATAATATTTCTTTTAATAATAAAAGATAGATAGAATTTTTAGATTTATACAAGGTAAAGGATATAAAGCCGAATTTGAACATGTAAAAGGCAGTGATGACAAAATCGTCAATATTTTATCATGACTAATTCTTTCTTAATTGTTTTGCAAGAAAATAACAAATACTAGTAAAACTTAGTAGTACAAAAACGAATTAAAGTAGGATCATTTACTTTTATTTTTTGTCCTGGAATTGCCTTTCAGTTATTAAATATTGATTTTAAATAATATTTGGTGTTTTAGAAATGATAAAAAAGGTTTTTTAAATAGCCTAAATGCATTAAGTTATATGTTTTCTGAAAGCAATCATTTTAAATTTTATGATGTTTTTAAGGGAAGAAAAATGGAATATTTTCAACCTGGGATGAAGTAATTTCATTAATTGAAAAATTTTCATTTCTAAATTATAGAGGTTTTCATAGTTTACAAGAATTAGAAGCTATCCTTCAATTCTTTCTTTATAACGAAAGAAATGATGATATTGTGATACATTATAATAATCATCTTTATAGTAGAAAAGAAGTTTTAGCATTTTTTTTTATAATTTTAAAAGCATTAATGAGTATAGGCATAAAAATTTGTATAATTTAGAGAAAGCTCATGAAAGGACTCCTTTATTAGAAAAAGAAATGATTTCTTTAAAAGAAAGCATGAAAACATTGCATGAAGCTATAAATAATAAAGCTACATTTGTAGAAAAAACGGACTCATACAATAGTCCTGAAGTTTTAAACACAATTAACATTATTCTTATGCAGGTTAAAGCAAAAGAAATAAAAAAAGGCTAAATAAGCTACCAACTGGCATTGAAGCAGAAATTTATAGTTTAGTAGAAAATAAAACTATAAAAAGAATTTTAAGACTACAAAAAGTATTGTATACAGTTCAACAATTACCAACCGGAATATTTGTGTTGCGGAACAATGGCAAGTCATATTTTATATCTATGACTGCTAGTTAATCTAAATGGAAGTTGCTTAGACTTGAATTTAATTACATTCATTGGTCCAAAAAATTTACAATACCAAAATTATTTGACTATGAAGTTATTGATTTAATATCCGAAACTATTAGAGAGAGCATTAAATGGATGCCAAAAAAACTTTAACAAGTTATTCAATCACAATGGCTCTTACGGTTATTGTTTAGATATTGATTTTGTGTCATGTTCATGGAATGACAAGCTACAATTCCTACTAGTTTACTATTAAATTACATTGGTACAATTCAATACTTCAATGGATTTTTACATAAGAGAATCAGAAGCCAACGTTTATAAGTTTTGTGTCATAGATTTACAGAGATACCGAGCCCAAAAGTACTATGATTATGTAAATTCACTGTATAAGAAATTAGTGGCTGAAATACCTTATATGTCTATATTTTTACAAGAGTTGAAGCTGTATTTCAAATACTCTATTCCATGGATTTGCCTAAAACTAGAAGAAAACAAACTTCTAAATGAAATCCATGAACGGGAGGAAGCTAGAGAAGCACCTGATGAAACAATTCTGTTATCATAGATTAATGTTAGATCTATAGAGATGAGCTCAAAAGTATTATCACTGGGTAAATTTACTGTATAATAAATTATTGGCATAAACATTTTATATGTTCATATTTTTTCAAGGCCTAAAACTTTATTTCAAATTATGGATTTGTCTAACACCAGAAGTAGACGAATTTTTAAATGAAATTTAGGAATGGGAGAAAGCTTAAGAAGCACAAGAGGACAACGATTTTGATGTCGTGGATGACATAGCATATCAGAATCTTAACACTTGAATAAAAGAAGCTTGTAGATCAAGTAATTAAAAGGTAGGAATAAGAGAGCATTTTTGTAATTGTACTTTTACTTTATGTATAAACACTTGTAAAGTTATAATAGAAAAATGAAAATTATAGAAATGTCCAAGCTTCCTATAAATAATACATAAATTTTATTGTAAAAGTAGGTTCGATCATATGAACGTCTACAAGTACTCTCACTAAGAACTTATAAAAATCTTATTGCTTTTCTTTTTATTTGAAGAAATTAAAAGTAAATAAGAAATTTTCTTTAAACATTTTCATTGCATTTTAATAATACTTTTATTTTAATTTAAGGGTATAAGGGTATTGTCCAAAACGATAATAAAAAAATATTTTAATAATTTTCCACATAAACAAAAAATTAAATTTTGAATGTAAGAAATAAGTAGTAATTTGGTTTTTATAAAACGTTGATGTGCTTTTAAGTCCGTTGGCCCATTTATCCGGTAAGTTGATAAGGCGTTTAGGGCATGACACTATATTCCTAAAGAAACTATTAAAAATCTCGAAATATCATTTCATAAATTAATTTTTAAGAACAAAGTATAATCATACGCGGTTAAGAATGGTTTTTTTCAATTCGACTCTATCGTGGCTAGAATCTCATTATATCATATATAAAATATATAAATCGTTCTTTCATAGACCATGAAAAAAATACATGAAATTTATTATTTTTTCTTTTTCTCCTTATAAACTATCTATATATTCATATATATGCTCCCAGTTAATCAATACAACCAATTTAAATTTTCTCCTAAACTTCACAAAAAGATCCATGGCTGCGGTTTTTTGATCTTTTGCTGCCAGTGGAGGCGAATAATAGTTAATTTTTTCTTTTGCGGTCGAGAATGACAAGATAAACCATAAATTCAAGAAGATAAAATGGCTAGAGTAAAGAAAAGAAAAAGACTAGATTATGAGAATTCTAGGCTAGGGATAAGGCAAGGGCAGCACGTGAGAAGACACTAGATTATGAGAATGTTATGAGAATACTAAGCTAGGACAGGAGCAGCGCGTGTACCCCACGCATGGTGCACGCATTGAACAGAGAATCAAAAAAGACGAAACAAAAGAGTGAATGTTCAATTACAGCCAGGCTCTGATACTATGTTAGAGAAAATAAAGTGTTGTATTAATTGTGAATAATAAATACATAGAATGTCCTTATATAGAATCTAAGGGGAAACCAAAATAAACTAGTAACACCAATACTACTGTAATAAGAAATTCTACTTTAATAAGACTAAACATATTAATAAGACTGACTTATTATTTTCTGTTTTAATTCTAACTCTAGTCAAGTGCATTTTAATGCTTAATTACTTGGAGAAAGCCACTTAAAAGGACTGCTTCATGCTCTATACATTGTCTCTTGGTTGGAATAAAATTCTAGTCATATTCTACTTCTAAAAGTTTATTCTCTCTTTTATTCCAGTTTTATGTCATGCAGACTTTTATTCGCTCTGTTTGTTTCCTATTTGTGACCCAGTAGATGATCTTGTTAATATGAATTTTACACCAGCAAAGACATGACACTAGACTATGATAGTTGATCAGGAAAAGAGATTTGCTCTCAGTTTGCAGCGCTATAGGTAAGTTGAAAAAGAAAGGTTGCCATATTATCAGAATCGCTGAAACCATTTCATGCTGAGCCCTTGAGCTAGATTTTCTTGGAAAGTACCACAGACCATTTCCAACATATTACTTTCATGTTTTTGAAAACATGAATTGTTCTCTCTTGTTAATTTCAGTTATGTTTACTTAACAGACATGAAAGTTCTGGGGACAAAATGAACCCGTTTACAGAGCAAGAAGCTTGGGTGGAGCATCAAAGTGGTAAAGCCTCATTACACATTTAGCATCCTGTTGGTTCATTCCCGATGCAGCCTTTTTCATTTTAATTTATTTTTTCCAATATTTTTTATTTTGGGGGTGTGGGTTCTTTTTGGGTTGGGTTGGGGGAGGTTTGTTATTGGACAGTAATATAGTGGATAGTAATCGGTGTTTTGTCTACAAATTGTCCACTCATTTTTCCTCCCCTTGTTTGCGGGAAAGGCAACATTGAAATATGGTTCTAAAAATAAAAAGCAAATATCTGAAGATCTTCCTTAAGTTTATATATCTAATGGCAATTGCTGAGTTTGTTTATCATCCGATTCATCATTATTTTTGCTTGCTTCTTAAAACTTTCGCATAGCACTTTAGTTTGCTCTCTCTCTCTCTCTCTCTCTCTCTCCTTTTTATCTATGTTTTTCTCTTTTTGAAATTAAATAAGATCACTGTCATTATTTTATTTATTGAAACTAAATTGAAATAATTAGAGATCATTGCTTTTTTGTTTGCATAATCATTATCCTCATTGTTTATTTATTTATTTTTTCAGATGTGTTTGAGGACAAAATTGATTTTATCAGGGCATCAGTGATGTATGGTGACAATATGAGTTCATTAACTTCATTTCTTGTAATGTGATATTTATTTGGTTATATTAACATGGTAAGATTTGCATCCTATTTCTTCTTTCTTATTTGCAGTTTGATGAGCTGGACAGTAAGTTACCTGACAAGGCCAAGGAAAAATCAGCATTGGAGATGCTTCAGGTGTATGTTCAACTTGTCAGTTGTTTCTATATTTTATTGTAATTTTCTTCAACGCTGACTACTAAAAGCATTTTGCACGAGTATACTACATATACTATGGAGACTTAGGACATAAAACATTGATATTAATTGAAAAAGTCATCAAGTTGCGGGAAGTTGTATCGGACCTGTTTAGGTTTAAGGTGCTGTGGCTATTTATTTCACAGCTGCTGTGGAATAGAATTTCTAGGATTCAACATAGAGATCAAGGATTGAAAACCCCTTGGCGCCGCCGACCTAGGATATTTATATTGTATGAGTTTCTTGGCTGACAAGGTTGTAGGGTATGGCAGAAGTCCCTAGTTTAGAATTCGTAGAACATAGAAAGATTGAGAGATTTCTGGATATTTAAAAGAACAAAATGATTCACTAGCTGTTCAATAAAAGCGGTTGGTTGGCTTTAAGTTAGTGTTTACCAATTCATTTTATTTGTTGTGCTCTCAAATTAGGCTGAAGTACAATAGTTACAAACAGGCCCATAGTCATCAAGAAACTGTAGTCATTAGATTTATTTTGGATGTAGTTGGCTTTTGTTTCTGGCAGTTAAAATTGTTCTGATATATGCAACCTTTGGCGATAATGCTAATTATAATTAATGGGAAAATTTATAATTAAATTTTAGTTTTAGAGTCTACTCGTGCATTATTACTATCACTCTATTTTGGTTTATGAATTGACCTCATCTGATGGGAGTTGTGGCAGTAAATTAGTGAGCTGATCTGACAATAGAGATAAAGAATTTAAAGAGTGTGAGAGCTGCCTCACAAACGCTAGTGCTTTTCAGATATGTGTGTGTGTGTGTGTGTTTCTAGTATCATTTGCCTGACACTGGTTACAAGTCATTGCTAATTTTTTTTCTTTTTTCCTTTTTAAAATTTTTCCTTCTAGGAGGAACTTATTTCTTGTCTTCTTTTGATGTTTCTGCACAAAAATCAAATAAAATTTCAGGTTTTTCTTTATAACAAGCACAATCTTTTCTTTAATTTAGTTTAATGAATTTTCGAGGAAGAATGTGAAATTGTTTGAAGTCTAGTTGCACATGATCTGTTTTATCATAAATTATGATTTAATGATAGATTTTATAAGACCTTTGCTTTTTATTTATCATTTATCTTTACTCAGGAAGGGCGAAAAACTTTGCCTATCTATCCATATCAGGATAAGCTGCTACAAGCTGTCACTGAATATCTGGTTCTTTATTTCTTACAGAAGTTGTCTCAAAAAGGAATCCACACACCTGTCACCTGTGCTCAGAGTCCACATGACTTAGACTCTATGCATATATGCTTAAATTTATGTATTCTAGTGTAAGTTTCTATAATCCGAACTTGTGATTTTTAGGTCCTTTTTATGGTCGGGGAAACAGGTTCTGGGAAGACCACACAGCTACCCCAATACATTCATGAAGCTGGTTACACCAAGCAAGGAAAGGTATAAACTTCGGCCCTTGATATGTTTTTGGATTTTATGGATTATGATTAAGATTCTTGAGTGAAATATACAATATAATTGAGGATACCTTATGATGAATTGTTTGTTAAAATATTGGAGTGTTGTTAAGGATACTTCCTTAAGTTTCAATAAATGTTTCAGTGGACGTGCTTTATCATGTGTATGAATTTGCTTATATGCATTAGGATAGCTGTAGATATCTCATTATCATGATATTTGTAACTTATAAAAAATGTATATACATCTATAGTTCGAGAAAGTTAATCCAACACATATTCATGTATCTTGGTTAAGTAATTAAGTACACTGACTGTATGGGGAGGAAACAGAACCTAAATGTGATTTTCTTGTTTGCCAAATCCAATGTATATGTATGTATCTCGAGTAAGTAATTAAGTACACTGTCAGACAATCAACAATGTTTGCTAAATTTTGTTTGATCATGCCAAGGAGTAAACAAACTGACTGTTGTTAATTTTATTATTATTATAACAAAGGAATACAGAATTTAAGCATATAAAAATTGCAAAAAGCTGTACAAGCTGTCCACAGTATGGCTACTTGTATAGGTTGGGACAGCTTTAAAAAAAAAAAAAAAGCTTAAAATTAAGAGATTAGGACATGAAAAAGAAAAGTGGCTGCTTTTGCTTCTTTACTCTTTCTCTTCTATGTTTCCCTTTGTTCTCTCAGGTTCTCTCTCTTCTTTTGCCTCATATAACTTACAACTTTTTTCTGCCTTCTTTTACTCTTCTTGAACTTCCCGTCCTTCTACTTATGATTTCTGTCATTTATATTGCCCCTAAAGTGCTCAAAGCAATCCTGGGCAGTTTTGTTGCATAATTTGGGCTCAACAACAGAAATTTAGTACAATGACTCCTTTAAATATTTATTGCACTCCCCTTTTATTCCCAAACTCAGTTCTCACTTAATATACAGCCTTGTCTTCATTCTACATGCCTATGTTCAATTTTTTGATTACCTTTTGTTTCATTTTGTGGGTTCTTGGAAATAAACTGGTGTTCTGGTCAACTTTTTTGAATATATTGCTACCGGTTCCCCGTAATCATAGCAGCTTACTTACTTGATGTGATGTAGCTACATCATTTTTGTTAAACTGCACCTTCGTCTTGCTTTCGTTATTCCAAGTTCGTGTCTTTACTGTTCTCGAAATAAGCCAAACCACTTTGTACTACCAAGGGTTGCATCGCATCTGTAGGCCGAAAAGATGTCTCATGAGCTAGCACAATTATGCTGTGTAATTTTGATAAATATATGGACATCTAATGCAGGACAACGTTGATAGGCCTTCATGAACGGTCGTGATTTCGTTCATAAAGACCCAAGAATGTTATATTGTTAAAAAAAATAATAGAACTCGCCTTTAAAATAATTCTCTATTGAGAAAAATAAAATAATTCTTCCTCTTTACAACAAATAAGACTATATATATAGTCTTCTAGAATTATAAACCAAGTAGAATTTAAACAAAGTAAAATTAATCAAAGTAGGAATAAAAATACTAAGTTAAGTAGGAATCCTAAACTAAGTAGAAAACTAAATAAAGTAATTAAGAAAGAGTACTAAACTAAGTAGAACTTAAATAAGTAGGAGTCATTGGTGTTCCCATCAACGTCATAGATGAAATGTTTAATGTTACTAATGTTTAAACAGGTTGGATGTACTCAGCTACTCGAGTTTCTCAAGAGATGGGTGTCAGGCTTGGGCAGGAGGCAAGTATATGCAATTTTCTTTTCCTTTCTTTTTTACATTTTTATTTTTATTTTTCCTTTTCTTGTGATATGATACAAAAATGTATACGAGAAGGATATGAGTGTACAAAAATGAACCAGGTGTACACTGAAGAAAAAAATGATCTGCACAATATGCTCAGGATACCTCTATATGCTTCCTTTTCTAATTTATATATTAAATTATACGCTTTTTGTGGATGGTCTTTGTTCATAAATCTTAAGCTTTCAGGAGAGAAAAGAGAAGAAAACAAAGATGGTTTGTGAAATAGAGCCAGGCTTTTTATATCTCTTTCGGCTTCAGTTTCAAAGGACTTTAAAGATTGTTCATTTTTCTTCATACATCTTAATTGGGAGGAGGTTTTGGGTTGATTATAGATTGTTTTTCGATAGGGGAACAATGGAGACTTTATGGTTGTTGGAGACTTTATGGTTGTTGGATAGGTTTTATATGGATTATTGGCCTTTCCTTATTTTTCTCTTTTTGTTTATCTATGTGGACGCCTGGTCCACCTTTGTATTTCTTTATATCTTTCTTTAAAATACTTCTTTGTTTCTTCTCCCAAAAATATATATATATATATTATATAAGCTTAGAAGTAGTCAAAGATTTGTTATTTTCTTTGTTGGATAGTTTTGTTCATTCCTTTTCTCCATCATGCTAGGAAAGTTATTCGTATTCACTCTAATTTTGGCTGCTGATTGCTGTGCCCAGCAGCAGAGACATGTTGGTGGCTTGTTATACTTAATGATTGAGTAGCGGATGTGCAAATTTTAAGAAAGATCTCTAGGTTTCTTCTAATGCTAACTGTTTCCTCTGTTAATGGGGATTGGGTGCCTCCATCATGGTTATTTCGTGCAAATTTTAAGAAAGATCTCTAGGTTTCTTCTTATGCTAACTGTTTCCTCTCTGGTTAACGGGGATTGGGTGCATCCAACATGCTTGTTTTAACTTTGCAAACCTTGATAACCAGCCCGTCCTTATTGAATTAAAAGGTTCACTCTTTAGATAGAATTTCATTCCTAAACATGCAGTATATGGATGAGTTAAATTCCCCGTTTACAGATCATAACTTGGAGGTTAGAATTGCTCGCGTTTTTGGATTATGGTGGCATTTCATATATTGAACTATCATCTCATTTGAGTTTGTAAGTTTGTATTTAATTTGATTCTGTAAGGGTGTGTAAAATCTTATTTATGTAAGAAAGGAAAAATTAATTGATGATATTGTTGTGGCATTGTATATTCCGTAAGGCATTGATGTAGTTAAGCAAAATCTCATCTTAGAACTAATGGATAATAAATGTTTGAATTCCATTTACAGGTTGGCTATTCTATCCGTTTTGAAGATTGCACGTTGGAGAAGACTATTCTGAAATACATGACAGATGGTATGCTGTTACGTGAGATTTTAAGTGAACCAAATCTAAAAAGCAACAGGTCATACTTTTTTATTATTACCACACTTGGCTTTTTTCTCTGTAATCTATTGCACTGGTTTAATGGTAATGTGTATTAAATTTAGCGTGTTGATGGTGGATGAGGCACATGAAAGAACTTTGTCATCAGATATTTTGTTTGGATTACTCAAGGCAAGTGGTAATTCTATATGGATGCATACATGCATGCATAAATATGCATTTTTGGAATCATAATTGTGTTTTCAAAATCTCTCTCAACTGAAGAAAAATGTAGTGAAAGGGAGATAACATACGGTTACACTTTTTGTAATCATTATTGTGTTTGAAATCTCTCTAACTGAAGAAAAAAGGTGGAAGGGAGTTTGAGGGAAAAAAAAAGAGAGAAATTTCTCTTCTTGCTGGTGTACAATATAATGAAATAAAAAAGGAAATTACTAGTACATACATACAGACATAAATATAAAGCTTTTGGAATCAATATTGTGTTTTAAAGATCCCTCCCTCTCTCACAATTGAAGAAACAAGAGTGGAAGGAAGATTAATAAAAAATTGAAATGTCTCTTCTTTCCTGTATCCAATATAATCAAAATAAAAAAGGAAGATACTAGTGTCATGTGCCAAAATTTTTGTTTGGAAGTAATGCGTATATTAATGAAGCGTGAGGAATTTTTTGGTTATAAATGTGAAAAAGAAGTACACTAGAGAGCCAAAAACAACTATGCAATGGGGACAAAAACTATACAAAATCTTGTATACTCATCTAAACAAGCCATAGAGAAAAAGTCCAGCCCTTATGACTATACAAAACTTATTCCCATCATGGCCATGATTTTTACTTTTTTTATTATGTGCATGTGCAAAAGCGTAGAGATATATAGTTTCTTGTCTACTTGAAACCAAAATTTTCAAAATTGTCTTTACAAAAATATTTGGTTGAATGTTTACTTAACATGGTGACATCATTTGTGTTAGTTTTTGCGTTGGTGTTTGTGTTTGTCATATTAACATGGTGACCACATTTGTGTTTGTTTATGCATTGGTGTTTCTGCTTGATCCGTGTAATCAACCTATTAATTAAATTTGATATTGTATGTGAAGGGGCATGTTAGATATTTAATACTATTGTAAGGTCTTTAGCCATTAGCTTAAACTTTTGGGTCTAGTGGTTTCTTAGCAATTCTTGAAAAGTGCATGATTAGAGAGAGGGAGAGAAAAGGAAGAGAAATTTCCACACAAAAAATACAAATCATGTTACATATATTTGTCTTAAAAAATAAGTTTCGCTAATTTCCAACATGGGGACACATCAAAGCATTGGAAAAGGTTTTTGTTTGAATAGATACCCTCTTAATTAATTATTTGACTGTTTCTGCATATGTGTGATAGGTTTTAATTAAGTATCGATTGGATCTCAAGTTGATGCGGAGAAGTTCAGTGATTATTTTGGTTCAGTTCCGATTTTCCAAATTCCTGGGAGGAGATATCCTGTTGAAATTCATTATGCAAAAGCGCCAGAAGCTGATTATATAGATGTAGCTATTGTCACTGTGCTACTAATCCATGTAACGCAGCCTCCTGGAGATATTTTGGTCTTTCTCACTGGTCAGGAGGAAATTGAAATGGCAGAGGAGATATTGAAGTGTAGGATGAGGGGCCTGGGGACGAAGATAGCCGAATTGATTATCTTCCCTATATATGCAAACCTACCTACTAAGCTTCAAGCAAAAATATTTGGAGCTACTCCTGAGGGGGCTCGGAAAGTTGTTCGTGCAACAAATATTGTTGACATTGACAATAGATGGAATTAAGTATATTATTGATCCAGGTTTTTCCTAGGTGAAATTGTACAATCCAAGGACTAGAATGGAGTCTTTGTTGGTATACCTCATCTCTAAAGCTTCAGCCATGAACGTGCTGGTCGATCTGGACGAACAGGTCCAGGAAAATGCTTTCGGTTGTATACTCTGTACAATTGTCACAAGGACATGGATGATAATACTGTACCAGAAATACAACAAACCGACCTCGCAAATGTTGCCCTTATTCTCAAAAGTCTTGGAATTGATGACTTGGTAAATTTTGATTTTATAGACCCTCCGCCAGAGGAAGCATTACTCAAAGCCCTGGAGCTACTCTTCGCTCTCTGTGCATTTAATAAATTTGCTGAGTTCCCTCTTGATCACATGCCATCTAAAATGATAGTTGCTTATGATAAATACTAATGTTCGGATGAGATCATTACTATTGCTGATATGCTTTCTGTTGGAAATTCGATCTTCTACTGTCCAAAGGACAAACAAGTACATGCAGATAACGTGAGGATGAACTTCCACTTAGGGAGTTTTGGGGATCATATTGCTTTGCTCAGGTTGGTTTCTTTTCATCTCTGTTCATTATACAGGCATCCTTTCCCTTTCATATGTTAGTTGTCTTGCATTATCCCTGACATGTTAACTTAAGGTTATTGATAAACATATGATAACTGAATTCTTGGGTTGGAAATATGGTGAAGGTAAAACTTTATTTATGAACAGCTATATTAGGTTTTTGAGGTTGCATCCTTGGTTTTTATCTCCATTTGCAACTTCAGTTAGTGTATTACTTGAACTATGGACTGAATTGAGAAATGAATCAATTGTATTACTTGAGTTTATGTATTGAATCTCTTCTTACTTGTATTTTAGGTTTTCAATTCTTGGAGGGAATATAATTACTCAACCCAATGGCTTTATGAGAATTGTATTCAGGTATGTTATGCTATTTCTGAGTTGCCTCATTTTTGTTTGGATTATTTTGTATTGGTCATGCTTTCTTCTTAATTTTGAACTAAATTGTTGTTTTCATGGGCATGCAATGAATTGATTTTGGAGATTGTCAATTGCTAACTTCTTTGGTTTATTATTGAAAAAGAGTTGATGTATTCGTATAGGTTCATGAAGAAATATAACCAGTTTAAATCTTCTTGAAAGGATTCATTAGCAAAATCATAATATATATATTTTTTTAAGTGTCATGGTTGAACATAATTTATAGCATTCATGAGGTTATTCATTGAAAATCTCTAAAAAAGGCCAGACAAATAAAAAATGTTCATGAAGTTGATATTCATCATTGATAATATCCTATTAAACTGAACAAAATGAACAATGATTCTAATGAACTACAAATAAGTTTAAAGATCCGTAGTGTTTTGGATTTGACTAAATAATCTCCGTCATAATTTTGAGGGCTTTGTAAAATTTTAGAGAGTCACCAAACTTTGTGGAGCTAGTTCTAAAGCTCATTATTTTGAATTGTATTAAAATTTGAAACCCAATATTTTCTAGATAATAGAGATGTTACGTCTGGTGCTGTGTATAAAAGTATTTGCACTTCTTTCTTATACATGTCATGTTGATCATGGTAGTTAGACTAGATACAACTGGTAGTTACATTCTGAACCTGATTCGATGAGAAATATGTTAATGTACATCACATAAACTTTGTTGTTGTAGTTGCAAATGATCTGGATGAATTCTGTGATATATGTATCTATAAAATGCAAAATGTCGAATTTTGGGACCAGAAAAGAAAAAATCCTGGAATCTTAAGTAATCATATTTATTCTCTGTTATCAGCTATTTTATTCTAATATATATTTTTGTTTGTTATTTCTAATGATTTTCAGATCAGGAGTATGAAATGTGCCAGAGATATACGGGACCTGCTGGAGGGGCTTCTTGAGATGGTTGAAATTGAAGTAACATCCAATCTTAATGATTTAGATGCTATAAAAAAGGCCATTACATCTGGTAGGAACATAATTGCAGTTTACTTATTAATGACTTATTAGTAAGAATTCTTCCTGTGAGCATTGTTGAATTTAATGCTTATCATAGCCTTCTTCAGGTTTCCCTCATTCTGCAAAGCTGCAGAAAAATGGATCTTACTGGACGGTAAAACATCCACAAAGAGTTCATATACATCGCAGTTGAGGGTTGGCACAGGTAACAACTACTGTTTTGAGTATTTTTGATGATTTAAAGGTTTGGAATGGTGATTTTTGACAGAGAGATGTTAAGTGTAACTTCTTTTATTCTGGACATAATAGCATGTGTCCCCTTCAAAAAAGTTATGACCTTGCTTCTAATTTCTTATCATCCACAGAATGCACTAAAAGAGTGCCCTGCAAGTTTCTTGTATTAGTATTTAAGAAACGTTTTCAAAGGGAACAAGAAGCTCTAGTTCATAGGAAATGGGCGTAATAACTTTGCTAGTAATGGCGATTAAAATTAAGATTTAAGATAATTTTTTCTTTTACCACTTTGGGACGAAAGAAATGGAATAAGAAAAATCTTCTCCTAGCTCATTCATTGTACATATTACTTATCAGAATACATTACTTATCAGAACATGTGATGCACTCTTATAGGCAAATTGTCTCATCTCAAAACTCCAAAGTCCCTCTGAGTTATGTCAAATAGAGGAAAATTTATACCAATTCACCTCTCTAGATTAAGTTGCTAAAAATAACGAATCTGTTCTGACAGAGCCATTTTTGGGAACTAGTCTTGCTTTCCATTTGTACAAGCGAAAAATAGTAAATCTGTTCTAGTGTACTACCAACCAATTTTTCCTTCCTAAATCACCCCCAAATCTGCCGAATCTCGTGTTATGATCTTCTACATGCTAGGTCTTCCTGTTCCATCATTGGCCGTATGTTCTTCATGTAGCATTTAGATTGAATAACTCTATGAAATTACATTGATACGTCCACATGTCATGCATATCATAGGAGACATCTCAATTTTTCCCCCTAAATCTTTATAATTACCATACCACTGCTCAGCTCTTATTTTTACTTCTAACCAGAAAATCAAATGTGAATGCTCCCAAGTATTGCATTTTGGAGAATGAAAAATGGTTGGTAAATCCAATTAGGAGACAGGTTCTCGCATTCTTAATAGCTCAAAAGACTAGTTTACTTTTCTATGTGAGATAAACTGGAATATATCCTTATCCCGTTTATTTCATTGTGGTGATTTATATAATAGCCTAGAAAGTTTGAATTGTGACTATTTCAGAGCATGGTATTCCATGAAATGATGGCAAGGATATTACGTACATCATCAGGTTATTTTCTTTGGAGCTTGTTGAAAAGGTTAGTGATTGAACTAGAATTAGGCCAACTTTCTGGCTGTCCAATCACTGAGAATGGTTATGGTTTAAGATCTGGATAATGCAAAGTAAAAGAAATTTCTGATTAGATTACATTTAGTCATATGTATTTGTTAAGAGTTCATTGTGTCATAGATTGGGAGGGGTTGTAAAATAATCTGTTATTCCTGGTCGGGTCTTAAAGCTGTCTGATTTCCTGGAAAGTTTTAGTTTGCAGGAGCCAGAGTTTTTGTCTATGGCTAGTTTAGAAGAGTAATCATCTTTTTATATAGTTTTTGCTTCCTATGTAAAGTTGTTTTGCCTCACCAGTGGACATCTGGTCCACCTTTGCAGTTATTTTGACACTTCAATAAACTGTTCAGTTTCCTATTAAAAAAAATGAAACATACATATTTAGAAACTAATATGCAACATTTTGACAATAATTTTTAATGCTATTTTTGTCTGTAAACTGGCTCTGGGTATGCAGTTTAGAAGAGTAAACGTATATTCTTCATAAAATGGCATGTGGTGCACCAGGTTGTTGGATCTTGTATTAGCATATTATTTTAGTTAACTGAATTTGAGGACAAGTCAATGGTACTAATAATTTGTTCTCTTTGTTGAGTTTGATTGCTGATGTCTTAACCATTGTACCACTAATTTCTTCATCTCCCTACTCTGTCACATGTGTGCAAATAGGTTAACGAACTTGTCTTCTGGCTTTTCTATGCCGATTGAAACAATCATTAAAGTCCCTTTTAACTTTTGTTGCAGAGGAAATGTCATAAGTGACCAAAATTTGAAGAACCCCTAGACAAAATGTGATAGCTCATGCATTTTACAGGAAATTTAGTGTCATTATATTAATTTTGTATTGTGGTTGAGATTTTGTTTGTTTCCTCTTTTCAGCTGCTCCCAAGGTGGGTAGTGTACCATGAACTAGTTCTAACAACTAAGGAATACATGAGGCAGGTCAGTTTCCACCATTGCTATTTTTCTGTAACTGTTACCAAGGTCAAAGGTTTTACCTAATATTTGTTTGCAATCATAGCTAAAACTGGAAAATGAATTGCAGGTAACTGAATTAAAACCAGAGTGATTGGTTGAAATTGCGCCCTACTATTAGCAGCTCAAAGATGTTGAAGATCATATGCCTCTCTCTCTCTCTCTCTCTCTATATATATATATATATATATCTGTGTGTGTATTGTGAATACTGGAGTGTTCAGTTTAAATTAAAATTTGATCAAATAACCTGAACTCGATATGTGCACAATGTAAATAGAGACTAAAAATAAAAACATAATTACACTTATATTCAGACAGTTTGTGCAGCTTGGGTCATGGCAGGTTAATCATTAAGGTATTTTGGTGATTGATTTTAGAATCTTTAGATTCCTTTGGAGTGTAGATCCCCTGCTTCATTAGTTAAGTTTTTCACTAGGATATGATGAGAATCATATTATGGGAAGATTCATAAATCAATTTTAGTCATCTCAAATGAGTTTGTTAGCATGGATAACCATTCACTGGATTTTGGCATCAGTATCTTCTTTTCTTCTGTTTACTTTTGAATGGTATAGAAAGAAATAACATCCTGGGAATCACCATTCATTTTATAAAATTATTGTATTATTAAAAGGCAGTAGTCCAATAATTTGAATTTCTGTTACTTCACTGTTAACCGAAACCACTATACATTATGGTTCTTCAAACTTGTACTCTCACTCATGATTGATTTTCACTGTGATTATAAGACACCCACCAAATTGTTTTATGGTATCTTTTGTTTTGTATCAGGAAAAAAAATAAAGAAAAATTATTCACTAGTTCAGAGACTCAGAAAGGTCACGCAAACTTTATATTGTTATATATCTTCACTGAATGTTATTGGATAAACTGCTAAAGTGATTGTGTTCCATGTGTTATTGAATGACCATCTTTAGTGAAAATTTATATTATTTATTTTCCCAATTCAAGATGTGACTCTCTCTCTCTAAATGGAGACCGAAAATATCTAACTGTGCACCATTTATAACACCTCTTGAACCACGAGTCAAAACTAAAATGGATAGTATGATAAAGATGGAAGTTAGTTCAGAAGTTCAAGTGAGCCATGTGACCGATAATGGTAGGCCTTTGTTTACTGGGTAAACCATGCTCTTCCCTGCCAATGTTGCAACTTTTGATCTAATTACTTAAAAACTGTGGTGACTAACTATGAGAAGCATTATACATAATTTATTGTAGATGCTTGTGCTTAATATGTATAAAGATGAAGAATGTCCTTTGAGAATTCCTTGTTGTAGCAGTTGTCATATATTGCTTGACGGCAAATTAATGTCTTGTAAATTTATGGTTAAACAATTTTACAATCTTTGATTGATTGAATGTTTTATTTCTGGCAGTGGCGTCCAAGAAAATGCCAAGGGGAGCAGGACTTGCGAAGGAGTAATGAAAGGATTGATGCTTTTGCAGAGAGCAGAGAATTTCAAAGATATCTGGATGCTTACTGCCATAATTGATTTTGGGTTTGGGCCAATTGATTTCATTTTGAGGTGGCAGAATAAAACAAAGAAACAACATTCATCTTTTGATTCTGTCATGTGGATTTGGTGAGAATGTGAGGAAGGGAAGAAAGAGAAAGCTAGGATATTTGTCCGAGAAGAGACATGTTTGAGGCTTGTTGCTGCTTATTCCGGAACGAAGTAGATTTAGTTGGACATTCAAAGTGTACGGAATAGAACTTTGTTAAGACATTTTTGTGTGAAATTACAATGTCTTCAATTTCTCTGTACAAATTGAATTTTAGAATGTTTCAAAGATCTTTTGGACCGAAATTTTGTTGTTATTTTAATGACTAAAGAGTACTTGTAGATCATTGTATCCTAGAAATAGCAGCATCCATGCCTTGCTGTAGTATTAAATCGAAATTTCTTTCTACAACTTGAATATACGAACAAGAGGTTTTGGCATTTCATCTTCAGATCGTTACTCTTAGTCTCATAATTATGCATTTAATTATAACTAAGCTCCTAAGAAAATTTAAGAGATTTCAAGTAAGTAATCAGAGAGTTGAGACTTCACAACTTGAGAATGAGAAATTTATTTCTGATACTAAGAAAACAGAAAACAAAATGAGAAACAACATACATTTGATATGATAAGAAATGATTATTCTAAAAGTATTTTATTTTTCGTCACTTATTATTCTTGTAAAAGCAAATTAAAATAGGCTTGATAGCACAACTGAGGCTTCCAGCGATGTGACAAAAACTATAATTTAGAGCAATAATGCATATGTAATGAAACATAACTTGAGATTAAAAAAAAACAAAGATTGAAAGAATTAAAACACCTTTTCTGGGACAGTTGTTCTCCTTATGCCATAGCTATTGTGTCTTTGTGCCAAGCATCCAATTCCTTCCCAATTGAGTAAACAATGAATCCAATCCCTCTCAGCTTTGCTACGTCCAAAATGTTTCTTCCATCAAATATAAATGCAGGTTTCCGCATGCTATCGTAAATCCTCTGGTAATCAAGTGTCTTAAATTCATCCCATTCAGTTAGAATGCATACTCCATGAGCATCCTTTGCTGCCAGATAAGCATCCCAAACTACGCTCACTTGCTTCACAGCAGATGGACTCATCGGCTGAAGGTGAATTGGATGGTCCCAATCAAACTTGTTCATCGAAAGATCTCTTTGTATTTGATCTTCAGTCACCTGTGGATCGTATATGCTCAGCTTAGCCTTATCTCCCAATAGTCCTTTGCATACATCTATTGCCGGAGTTTCCCTGGTATCGCCTGTATCTTTCTTGAATGCAAATCCCAGGATAGCAATCTTCTTTCCTGAAACTGTATTGAACATGGAAGAAACAATCCTATTCACGAAACGATTCTTTTGGTAATCGTTCACCTTGATGACTTGTTTCCAATAGTTAGCAACTTCAGTCAGGCTATTGCACTCACAAATATATACCAAATTCAGTATATCCTTCTGAAAACAAGAACCACCAAAACCAACACTGGCATTTAGAAACTTGGGTCCAATTCTTGTGTCCTTACCGACAGCATGAGAAACCTGCGTAACATCTGCACCGGTAGCCTCACAGAGCGCCGACATAGCATTGACAGAAGAAATCCTCTGAGCCAAGAAGGCATTGGCAGCTAGCTTGGAGAGCTCAGCTGACCAGAGATTTGTTGTAATGATTCTATCTTCAGGAACCCAATGAGCATAAACATCTTTCAATGCTTGAATTGCCTTTTGGCCATCTGAGGTTTCTCTTCCTCCAATGAGAACCCTGTCAGGACTAAGAAGATCCCGAATGGCAGTTCCCTCAGCAAGAAATTCTGGGTTTGAGAGAATCTGATATTTGATTTCCTTGCTATTGTGGGTCAGAATCTTTTCAATTGCCTCGGCTGTTTTCACTGGAACTGTTGATTTCTCAACCACAATCTTGTTGGATTTTGATACATCAGCAATCATCCTGGCAGCACTCTCCCAATATGTAAGGTCTGCAGCTTTGCCAGCTCCGAGGCCTTGAGTTTTTGTTGGTGTGTTAACAGAAACAAAAACTATATCAGCCTCAGCTACATGTTTCTCAACATCAGTGCTGAAGAAGAGATTCTTTCCTCTGCACTGCTTCACCACGTCGTCGAGACCAGGTTCATAAATTGGAAGCTGGTCGCTGTTCCAGGATGTGATCCGAGCAACAGAGATGTCAACCACTGCAACTTCAATTCTGGGACATTTGAATGCAATCACTGCCATGGTTGGACCGCCAACATACCCAGCTCCAATACAACAGATCTTCACCATTTTCGTCTGCTGTGTAGTTCCTGAAAGAACCAAATTGTTATACTAGTTTCAAGATTCAACAACATTTGAAGCAGAAACCTTGGAATTTCCAGATGCGATCAGATTCAACTACAATGTGTTTGTCAGGTTTCCATGAAATCAGAACAAAACTTAAATACTAGATTGTTTACAGAAAAATCGTCCCCAGAAAAAGCAGGTTTGGAGAATTTCTCAAACATCAAATCAAATTAAACTAACAGCAAAAACAATAGAGATAATCCCACAAATTCCTAGTAAAAATAGAAATAGATAACAGTGGCAACGAAGAAGAGAAAACATTAAATCAAACAGAAACAGTCACAAAATGATAGCCAAAACGTACCTTGTGTAGCTGAAAGTGAAAGATTATCTGAACTGTTTGCTATTAAGAGGAAGAAGAAGAAAGATAGGAAAGAATTGCTGTTTAGGAAAAATTTAGAGGTCTATAAATACAAAGACTTAAGGGTCACGAAATTAGATCTAGTGAGTAACTTTCACCAACGGAAGCAAGCAAATCACAACAACTGGAACATTCAACACGTTTTCAGACAGCACCTTTCAGTAACAAACAAGGGAAACTTCATGCCACCTTTGTTTTACTTTTACCTTGTTTATCGCATGCGTATATAATCAGATTTTATTTTTTATTTTTTGGAACAGTTTATAAAACTCAGTACTGCCTGTTTGTGCAGTGCAGAATCCATTGATGGTATTACAAATGGCTCACTTAAATACTAAAACTGTGTACTTTTTTCAACTTTATTTTTATCAAATATATATAAATAATATACAACTGCTCAGATAATTATAAAATATAAAATCTTTGATTAAGAAGGAATCAAAGACACATAAACATGTTAATACCTGATATAAATTCTGCAGGCTGCAGCAGAAAGAAAGAAGAAAAGAAAGTTGATGAAAGTTGGCTTTGAGTAAACAAACAATATTATTTCTAGATTTCAAGTTTTAGATTCTGTGTCTCCTTTCCTTTGCTTTCCCTCTGATTTTATAATAAAATAAAATTTCATACAATATTGGTTTATTAATTAATTAATTAATTAATTAACATGATTTTCTCAACTCACAGTGGTGGTATGCTAAGTCTACCAAAGTCATTCTAAGCATAACGCGTGTTCCAATAAATAATTTCTGAAAATGGGTTTGTAGTTATCAGTGTGTGCTGCGTCTTGATAAAAAATTTTAAAAAAATAAAATAATAATAATAATAATAATAATATAATTAATTGCACATAGTAAATTTAGTTAGTAGTGAAGCAAATCTATGCTTGTTATGTCTGTCTGTCTGTCTGTCTGTGCCTTAAAAACAATAGAATTATAAATATCATTCTTCTTTTATAGGAAAATACAGTTTGAAAATGCAGAATCATCGAACATTCGTTATACTATTTCTTTTTGAAAGATGAAATTAATTTTGGTTAATGCTAGCTATAACAATAATTAAACATTAATTATAAATATTACAAAACTATCATGGATATTGTATATTAATAATAATAATAATAATATTGATTGAATATAAAAATAAAATAAAAATTATTTTTATTTTTATTTTTATTTTTATTTAATTAATTAATATTATTATGTTATGTTATGTTCATATATAATAATAATTTGTATATAGAAAACTTTGTATTTTTAATATTAAATTATTATGAATTTCTTATCACATCCTTCAGCAGCCACTCGATTAAATTCAATGTTGTTGTTTTTAGTAATTTCTCAAACGCTTAATTAATTACTTGAAAAGTAATTAATTTATAGTTGTACAATTAATAAAAGATTGCAACAACAATTTAATTTAATTTAATTTAATTGAGAGTTTGGTCTGAAACTCTACTTCTTGACTTGCCCTCCAAATTACAACTACAGATGCAGTGCAGGAAAGCCTAACCTAGTTCATTTGTATATTGTAATTAAATTAAATATTATGGAACCAAACTTTTGTTGACTTTAAATTTTAATTTTATTTTAATTTAATTTAATCAATAATCTTGTGCTTGTAGGTGTAGGTGTAGGTGTCTATATATCACATAGCCACCTATTAAAGGACATTTATCTAGGGGCTTGCTTTAATTTATTTATTAGCATAAATCTTTTCAAACTTAATAGATTTCTCTTCTTTCTTACAAATTACAATATTATTTTTTTATGTTAAAAACTTATAAAACTACTAAATTACTAGTGTTGATGTTTTAAAACTACTTATTTTTTATTCTTTGTAAATAATTTCAAAAGAAATTCTTCATAATTCCTCACTCTCGCATATTATTATTTTTTTAAAAAAAAATAATAATAAAAATAAAAAGACACTATCCATTTTAATTTTTTAATTTTTTAATTTTAATATGATGATTATAGAACTTAATATATTAATTATGGAGAAAATTAAGAATTTATAAATAGGAAAGAAAATTATAACAAACAAACTCAGAAGAATAATTGAAGTACCAATCAAAATATTGAATTTTAAAAGAAAAAGATGCTATTGTTAAAATCAAAGACCCATTAAAAGAAAAAAAAATTATTGTTTAAATATTAGATAAAGTTTTTATAAAAAATAATAATAATAATTTATAAATTTTATATTATAAATATTTGCCAAAACTTAACAATAGTATTATTTGGAAAAAATTATAAATCTTATAAAAGAAAAGACGCGAAGAGAATTAAACAAAACATTTAAGAGTTATAATTATAGGATTGATATATAGATAATACGACTAGAATAGAGGTGAATAATTTGTGTATATATGCAATAATAGATTTAAGAATCACAAATAACAAGTAATCAACAATGTGAATATCTATTAATGAATTTCAAGAATATATAGAAATACATATACAAAAGTAAAAGAATATATATTATGAATAATGAACACAAAAGTCTAAAGATTATAAAGTATTTTTCTTGAAAATTTTATTATAAGAACTCTAAATTAGAAATGCATAAATTATTTTACTATGTAAAAATGATAGAACTTAAATGTTATAATAATAGGTGGAGATATGATATGGTAGCTACCAAAGTTAGAGGAAAATATTATGTCATATCCAAAAAGTAATAGAATATACACTGATTGTAAAAAGATAGTAGTATGAAGTTAATAAAAATAATGAAGAATTAGAAAAACATTTTATTTATGTTAATAACATAAATAAAATGTTAATAAATTATATTTTAAAAAATATTATAGGTCAAATTCTTGAAAATAAAGATAATAATAATACTATAAAAAAATTACTTTATGAATTAGATGAAGAAGAGTTTAATAAAATTTTAATAGATGATTTAAATTTTGAAAAAATTAACCTTAGAAGATTTAGAAAATAAATAAATAAATAAATGAAGCAAGTTCTAGTGGAATCAAGAATGAAGTAGATGAACAAAATAAAAAAAATAAAGAAATAAAAAAAGAGACAAGAGAACATTTTCTTAAGGATTAAAAAGAAGATCTATATATATATATATATATATATTAATAGAAAAGGGGTAGGAAGTATACGGTATAAATATGAAGAAATACTTAAAAATAAAAAACAAGAGAAACTACTCGCTAAGTAAAAACGTATTGTATTGTATAACTGTATAAATGTATAGTGAGAAGGATTAGAAATGTATTGTATAAAAAGTTATCACCTTTAAGTAAAAGGTGAAATTACTCATGAAGGAACTAAAAGAATGGGAACTAGCTTAATAATTATTGTCTTAGTAAAAGTAAAACTCAAGGATAAAGAAGTTAAAATTAGATACAAGACAAATGTGAGTGTAGTATATAAAGATATAGTAGATTCATGTGCAATATAGTTAATGAAGAATTAGTTTGAGTAATTTATTGTTTAAATAATGTATCAATAGAAATCAATAATATGAAATACATTTTATCTCAAACATTAGTTTATAATTGTATTATTATTATTATTATTATTATTATTACATTGCATTTCTTGAAATAATATTTTTATGAATTCAATATATATATATATATATAAGTTAATTGGATTCGTTTTTCAATTAGCATATGCATATAATATTTGACTTTGGAATTGTAATTGCTAGGTGGAGATGAAATTGTAATGAAAGATGGCATTTGATGCAATTGAAATTGAAAACTGTCTGCATTTCATTTAAATTGAATTTGACTTTGCAATTGAGGTTTGGCTTTGCAATTGAATTACCTTTGCAAAATTAAAGAGTCGGAGAACGATTAGAGGATAGAACAAGGGTATAATACTAATTTCAGTTTTAATTAATTTTAGGTTATTAGATTCGTGTACAATTGTTATAATATTTTCAATATTACTTGTTCATTTTATGCATATAATTTTATTAGGATATTGTTATATGTTTAATAACATAATTTTCTAGTTTTTGAGTTACTATTTACTATTGTTAACTTGCTATTAGAAAATGTTCGTGAAAAATTAAAAATATTGGCAGGAGTTTAATTACTACTGATTGTGTGTTAAGGCAAGTATTTATATGCAATTAGGATTAGTTTTAGTTTTAAAACTGAAAAATAAGGTATGTTATTTTATTTAAAATTTAAGTATATACACATAAAATTTCTGAATAGCAAGTTAAATACGTTACTAAACCAAATTTAAATACGTTATACATAAGAATTAATTTTGCATAATTTCAGCAATAGAATCTCAGTAGCAATTGTCATGTTTCAACAAGAAATGTTTTATAATAGTTATATAAAATTAATTTTTCGTAACTTTATTAGAGAAATTAAATTGTTATTATTATTTTTTATTAATAAAGTAAGTTATTTAAAGTGTACATATGATGGTTGTGATAGATATGATTTCAATCCTGCAGTAAATTTTATATAATTAATTATAAAAAATAAACAAATCGTTTCGTGTTATTCCACAAGAATTTTGATTTTAAATTTCTTTGAAATAATATGTTATGTTTGACTTTGGAACTCAAAAATTAGTTATATTGAACTTTGCTTTATTATTATTATTATTTATAAAAATTACAATTGTATATAAATATTTACCAGGCATTAGCTAACTCCTATTTTTTTTTTTTAAGTTATGGGTGATGTTGAAGGCAGAGTAATTAAGAATTAGAGGTTTTTCAACTAAAGGATTTTGTTGTCTTTTATACGATATGAGAACATAAGTTGTACGGTTTTTTTGTATTGTTTTTATATTTAGTAAAGGGATATTTAAGTCTCTAATATTAGTTATATTTTGATATTGAGAGGAAGTAGTCAGAATTGAATTTTTTTTTTTTTTTTACAAGTGTTTAATGTTTTTAAAATTATATTTGGGTTTAGTTAACAATGTAGAAAAATTCTGCCAAATTTTTGTTATAAAATTATGGGCTTTCCGATAATCATGTTAGTTTATAATATTTTTGATCTTATAAACTTTCATGATTTAAAAGATAGAATTTTATAATCATGAGTTTATATAAAAAGAAAATAGATATTTTAGAATTAATTATATATAAATCAAGAAAATATTAAATTGCAAGAACATATTAGTAAAAAGATTTTAAAATTTTTAGATAAAATAAAAGATAGGAAGGAATTACAAAAAAATTTAGGATTACTAAAATAAAAAATTTATATAAAGACAATGTTTTCTTCTATCAATTATTGGTCTATTATATTATAATATTATATCTCTTAGAATATTCTATATTATGAATATTTAAATATTTTGTACAGATTGATTTAAAGAATAAGTAGGGTTAACATGAGCAATTTGCTTAAAGAAATTAACTCATTGGTTAGTGTTAGCATTTTTCAAGTGTATTTCATATTATTGATTTTTTTTTATGTGTATTTTTTAAACAATGAGTTATTCGAATTAAATCTCATTAAAATTTAATTATCACCTCAATTTAGATGTTATTTTTTCAATTCAAAAAGATAAATATGTTCGGTTTGGTATTGTTATAGTTCTAATTTTTTAATTCGAAAAGCACAATAATTAATAATATCTTTAATATTATCGCACATCTATTGTGATTTTAAAGTAGTTGAAGTATTTGATAATCACATATTTTTACACTTTTATTTGTATTTAGTAATTTCATCGTTTATTTTGAAATTTAAATAAAATTTTACAAAGAAAAATAGAGATAGTGGGCTAAAGAGTGAGGAAGAACCTAACTATATATATATATATATATATATATAAATCATCATACCAAATTATGTTGAAAAAGGGTGAAGGAAGGTGACTTTGTGTTTGTGCACTTGCTTAATTTCCCTAATGTAATAATACATATACGAGTTGTTAATGGTGGAAGAGTCAATTTATATACAAAACCAACTAAAATAGGGGCTGCCAAACAAAAGGACGACAAAGTGAAGAACAACCTAACCAATCCATCTATCATATTCATAAATCAATTATGCCAAATTAGTACTGTATTTTGAAATTAAATTGCCTATAGCTGTCAATTTCTGTTTATTCTGTCCTTGAGTTATTTATTTATTGCGTTGTTAATGCTTAGATAATTTATTTGTATTCAAAATTTAAAATTTAAATATATATATATATATATATATATATTTCCAAGATGGCTGGGCTGCTGCGTTTTATGTTGAAAGAAAATTTAAGCAATCAAATATTTGCACCACGAACCCCAATTCACGGAGCCACTTTTGGCTTATAATTACCTCATTTTCAAATGCACCATTACTTCAATTTTTCTAATCTATTTAATTAGTTGACCCGTTTCCTTTACTGAAGGACTTTCAACTTTTTAGTCAACAAAATATGCGTAATATGTATAAACAAAAAATTTCAATTCAATTAATATTATTGGGTTACGCATGCATTAAATTAATGTCATTAAACTATTTATTTTGACCTCATACTTGAGTTAAGAGAGTGCCAATACTTTCTTTTTCATTTTTAAAAAGAAAAAAAAAACTTAAATTTCTAATTAATTGAGTTATTTTATAAATCTATTTGACATTCTAATTCTCTACGTGTACTATCTCAAAATTTAAATTAAGAATATTTTAATCATTTTACACACCAGGAATAATTTGGTCATTTTATAAATTACGTCAGAGTAATGAAAATCGAGTAAATAACTTTGTATTAATGTTTACTTAGTTATTAGGAGTGATTTGATAACAATTTACTAAATTTAGAAAATTTTCTTAAAACTTTATTCACGCACCCGACCTTAAAACGAAAATAGGTATTGATAAAAAAATTTCGATTGATAAACGGTTTATTTCTACAAAAAGAAGACTTGATAAGGATCGATATGAATTAAATTTGAGTCAAATCCGAGGTCAGAGAATTGAAGTTTAGAATATAAAAAATTTCTAATTGACATATTTACCCTTATTATTAAATTTCTTCTTTTTTTTTAAGGCAAAATGATCATTTTATTAAAATTTAATTTCAATAAAAGGTTGGCTGAAAACCAACCTAAGCCATCTTCTCCTCTCTTTCCAGCACTTACATTTTGTTTTTTTTTAAATTTTTTTTTAATTTTCTTCAAATTACTCCATTTTCAACTGATTAAACTTCCATTACAAATCACACGTACACGACACGGGCTACATTCTAGAAGTTTCGTTTGAACGATTCGGTTAACGATTGAGCCGGAAAAAGAATAGTATTACTATTCACAAATTTGAAATTTTTATAATTACTTGCAATACGGATGTTTTAGGGCTAAATTGACCCTTCGATATGATTTCTAACTTCGTTATTGTCGTATTTATGCATTTTTCGATAATTACTGTTCATAACGGGTACTGTTCATGCCAAAAATTACTATTTATACCGGAAAATACTGTTTACGCTGGAAAATACTGTTTATCACAAACAATTTTTGTAGATTATACTTGTTTTAGGCTAGAATTAAATCGATTAGTTGTTAAATTAAGTGAAATTAAATTTTGTCGAAAAATATGAATAGTGACTATATCATTGCGCTGAATTTAGATTTTGAAATAATGTGTTATCATGCAGAATTAGTTAGTAAAAGTGAATTAAGTATAATCGATAACTTATGTATTAATCGTTAGATTTTGATTATAGAAGAAAATAAAATTCAAAAAGGGGGGGAAAAATTTTATTGTACATCAATGACGTAGTTAAATAGTAAGTATGTATACTTAAATTATTATATTAATAATTAATATAAATGTGTTATAGATACGCCGAGGAAGTGACCATCCAGCTCCCAGTGATCGAGCTTCTGTTCCGTTTTTGGCGACACCTGTGAGTGGATTTTTACATATTTTTCACTCTTTTAATTTTTTTTTTTATAAAACTTAATGTTTCCGAAATAAGAAATACTTATATATAAATTGATTTACATTCTGTTTTATATAGAAAATGAGATCTACTTTAAACTACATTTGCATATTATTGAGGAAGAGTTGTTGAGATATTGTTTTGAGGCTAGGAGGAGACCATTGTGCTTTGAATTGTGTTTTATTTTTATTTTCTGTATTTATAATAGTATATTAACCATTACTTTAATTTTTACTTAACCATAGCCGGGAGACATAAGGGAGAAAGTTTATGTGCTTCGAAAGCACATTCTGATTTGTGTTAAGTGAAGGTACTTGTACATGTGAGAAGTAGGGGGCGAAGGGCGATTTGATATTTGACTCGAAATCTGTACGCATCTCTGCATATTATTCTGTTTTTATTTGACTATTTAAAATTTTAATTCTGAAAATTATTATAATATGCAGTGAATGTCCTGTTAACGTGATTTCTGTCTGGAATTGATTTTAAGTTTAAACATATTTTATGTCAAAACTGAATTTATTTAAAATTTTCATTTCAGTATTCACTCACTGAGTTTTTCCCAAAACTTACTCCACCACAGTTTCCGTGAATGCAGGATTTTCTGCTAGGTGAGGATTCTAGAAGATATTCGTGAAGAGCATTGGAATTCCAGATTTTCCATGCAGTCACTTAGGAGTTCATGTTGTAGTCTATTTGTACATTAGGCACGACGCGTAATTATGTATACACATTATGAGTGTGTCATCTGTATATTTCTGTGTATATTAATATGTGTGCATATACTTTTATATTTATGAATATCTTGGTTTATGTCTGGAATTGTATTGATGGGTATGGAGCCTTTAGTATATGTGTAAGCCATGCATATAATTGATAGTTCTCTGCATTATAGTTTACATGTACAAATTTTTTTATCTGAGACTTATAGAGGTAGGATATCCCTACTTTTATGCTATTACGATACCGATTTATCGATATATGACACTACGGGACGAAACTAAACTTTTTAAATATTGAAATGTGATGGCGAAAAAAGAGTGTGTCCTATTAAAAATTATTATTACCTAATATTATTTTTTTAACTTTATTTTTAAAATTAGATATAATCACCATAATTTCAAACAAAGTGTCATATAATATTTTTTTTAAAACTAGAATTCACAAATATAATACTATCAGTGCAATTAGAAGTCCTCCGAAATTTTCGTAAATTTTTTTTTTTAAAAAACAATTTAAAACTTAATAAAGTTATATAAAAATAAATATGATTAATTCTATACATAATTTTTTTTAACACAAACATATTATAGATATAATTTACTACTTTAATAAATTTTAAGTTTCACTTATCATTAACTTTTTTACCTATCACAGTTTTTTTTTTCTTTTTTAAACTCTAAATTAAGGAAGAAGTCCTGTCAAATGGGAAAAAAATCTATTATATTTTAATTGTGAATATACGATATATAATAATGATTCCTATTATATCTTTTTTTTTTATTAATAAATTTTTTTAAAAAATAGAATTGATGAAAAAAAAATAAGTATACTATATTTGCTTAGAGTTAAAAAATTCAGATAAAAATAATGCGTTTTAATTGATATTTTTTGAAAAATAAGATTTAAATGACAATAAAAAGAAAAGAAAAAAACAAAGGGTTTAATGAAAAATAAAGAGAAATTAAATAGGGTGAGTGTTGTAATTATTTTATAAGTTTAATAAATTTGAATGAGTAAATAAAGAAAATGAGTTTTAAAAGCATCCCAACATATATCGTGCATGGGGAAATAAAACCAATAATTATTATTATTAGTAAATTTTTCAACTTTATGTTTAAACAAATGGATAATTAATTTTCTATAATTTAATATATTCATTTGTTACCCAAACGTAATTCTATTGCAACGCGTTTTAAGGTGGTGGACACTAATAACCATAATGCGGTTTGAATAGTAAATTGTGAACGAGTGAATTATAAAACTAGGGTGTGAAAGTGAAAGCGAAAATGAAAGGTGTGGGTTATCTCAAGTAATGTCTAATATAATTAGATAATGATATTTACAGCTAATTAAAAATACGGTTTGAAGAACACACAACTGCTAAACTTTGTCTCACTGTCCCGGACAATTGGTAAGATAAGCCTTTCCTTAGCTCACTATTGGTCCAATTCTTTCACTTTTTGCTGGGCTTAATCTAGCTTTAACCCAGTTACTCAAGAGCCATACAAATTACAAATTTGTTGAGCGAACTCACTTTCACGACTGCTCTGGTTTCAGACTCAATCTGGCTTTGACTCGAAAATTCAAGGGCCATACAAAAATAAAACACCACATCATATATATCAAATTCTTTTGTGAATTAAATGCCAATTCAAAACTACGTTACGTTAAGCTTGATTGTGTGCAAAGAAACATCAAGCCACCAACACTCCAAATCCATGTGACAAAATGCTACTGGAAACGTAGAAAACAATGCAATTTTCTTGTTAAACCTTCTACTCAACAACAAAACACACGTTAACTACGAGGAACACCAAGCATAAACCCATAAAAAAAGATCAATCAAATTCTCTCATCATCTGATTCAGATTCAGATTCAGATGGAGGAACCTTCAAAACATACAACGGATGACTTTCCAGTTGAGAAACAGCCATCAACAAACACTCCAACCTTTCAGAAACTCAGTCCCATCTTCAGGCTCAGCCCCCACCACAATGGCAGCACCCTTTACGACTCATATGAGCTCCAAGCTGTGACTCGCCAGCTCAACAAGGCCATGCACGGCTCGATTGGATCCTCACATACTTACCTGAGCTTGCTAAATTCTCCGTTCTACCGTCACCGTTTAGATTGTATCTACAAAGAAAATGTAAATACACCAAAGAGATTCGTGTGCTCTGTAGTAACTGGAGCAACCAGCAGAAAGACGAGCATGAGAGGTACGGATTCCGCTACTTGGATATTTGTAACAAAGCTGTGGAAGAAGGTTAAACAAGGATTGCTATGGAATAAACAGAGAATCCAGAGTTGAAACATATGCCTAGTTACATGTGCTTAACCTGCAGTTCTCGTCAAGCTGTGCAATAAACAGTGTACAGATTTTGCTTTTACCTTGAAATTCATGCAATTTCACATCAAGTAAAGAAAATATTGTATTGTTCTAATTGATTATCTCTTCTAACCAAGTGCCTGACAGTCACTAGTCTCATTTCTAAATTAAATTTGAATTCCTGCTGCAAGATAAGCACACTCAAACACTAACAAGATGAAATTGTGTGCACGTTTAAGAGAGAGAGAGAGAGAGAGAGAGAGAGAGAGAGAGAGAGAGAGAGAGAGAGAGATCAGTTCTTTATTCATGCCAGCTTTTATCTCATCAAAATACCAGTAATTTGAATACAAAATTTTATCCTACAATTTTTTGGTGAACCACCTTTCAAATACAACACAATTAATCTAAGATTGTAACCTTTTGAATCATTATATTTGACATTCTAAAAGATGTACAAAAGCGCAATAAAGCAAATAGATACTTCAAAAATGATAGCACAAACAAAACCCTAATCGCCAACAGGAGTGTCCCAAGAAACCTTCAAGACAGCCTTAACGCCATTTCTTGAAGAAGAGCTCGTTTCTGGGAAGCATTAATTACATGATTTGTTTCAGCATTCTCAAGCACATCAGTAATTATGGCTGCTGCATGACCAAGAGGTTCCTCAGCTGTCCTCTTCAACATGAATGCCTGCCCAAACCAGAGAAATTAGCTGAACATTCAATGGTTAACAAACAGAATTCTGCAAAGTTCTATATAAATAACTAACTTAAGTTCTAGGAACTTAAAAGCAAATTTCAACATGAAAACCAAATTTCAGCTGAATCACTACAACCTAGGCAGCAAAATTGATAGGTGAACGGGTGGGAGCAGAGGAAATTGGATGGAGGTTAGGATAGGCAAATGTTACAACTTCATTCATGAAGGTAGAAGTGTGTGTGAGTGAGTGAGAGAAAGAGAGAGAGAAAGAGAGAGAGAGAGAGAGAGAGAGAGGGAGAGAGAGAGGGAGAGGGGGAGACCTGCCCATGATGTGATATGGCTACTGTACACGGTTGCTGAAACCAAGGTTCCCCATCAATTTGAACAGGTAGGGGAGCAAATAGCTGGATCTTGATCGACTGTCCCTGTGCAAGTCTTCGAGCACGAGAAAGCCCCACCTGTTCCCACACAAATATCAGCTCAAAAACAGATATCACACATCAGAACCTTAAAGTTCAAAAACTCCCCGGAACTTGAATTTTGAAATCAAAATGATACAAAACCAAGACCATAGCATGTCCACTGCTCAAAAGTAGAAGTAAAAAATGTTAGGCGCATTGGCATATCAGAATATTAAGACTGCCAAAGCTGGGATTGGTTGATACTGGCTGTTTTATAATTTCTATTTGCTTAAAAAGAAAACAATGACCTTACGTCATACTTGATTCCAGACCTTCCATACAGAATCAAAGTCAGGCTGTACAGAGCTATTCCATTATCCTTTTGAATTATTTCTTATGTCCCAACTAGAGTTTTTTAATTTCTATTTGCTTAAAAAGAAAACAAGGACTTTCCGTCATATTTGTCCAGACCTTCCGTACAGAATCAAAGTCAGGCTGTACAGAGCTATTACCTTATCCTTTTGAATTATTTCTTATGTCCCAACTAGAGTTTATGCCAAACCATCAGGTAGGTTAAAGAAAGCAATGTATAAATTACAATCCTTCCGGACAGAATCAAAAGTTATGCTGCAATAGAGCTATTCCATTATCCTTTTGAATTATTTTGTATGTTCTCAAGTGGAGTTTGTGCCACACCATCAGGTAGGTTAAAGACAGGAATGTACAAATTACAATATTGCATAAATCTTAGTAACAATGATCGCACTCAGACTCGCACACAACATATTGAAGTACTGAATTACCTGAAGCTTTCCAAGGTGCCAGGTACCAGATATGCTCACTACCTCTAGTATTTTATCATGCATAGATTGTGGATCAAAGTTATCATAAGTTTCATCCTCGTTTTGCCAAAGATCTACACCACCCATGTAGCTTCCAATGTTCGCAACAAGTACGCCTTCTGCATCCTGCAAACATTTGAAAAACAAAATCATATAGTTTGCAGCAAGATTAGCAAATAACATTGGGACCAAATAGTAAGCATATAAGGAAATGATTGAAAACTTTTTATCATTAGATATTAAATTAAACATTTGAATGGTAAAAAGCAGCAATAACAAATTTAACCCAAGAAGAGTAAATAATATAACTAGGAGATTTATTAAATGACAAATCTATAATTGAAAATATATTTGCTTCCCTTTTCTGTTACACTTTTTCGTCCTAACCAATCGGATTTCACCCAAACCATACAAAAAAAAAAAAAATGTTATTATTCAGTTATCAACAAAAGAGCGACATCTTAAGAATAATTCGTAAGCAAATATTCAGGATTACAAATGCTTGAATTGCTTCTATATCAATAATTCTTCCAGAAAAGCATCTAGATTATTTAATTGGGTAAAATATTACACGCTTATGCCCATAATTTCAATATTTCTTCATCATATAATTAAAAATATTCGGACAACCATAGCTCAACCATGGTGATGATTTTACTCAAAGTTAAAGATCATTTCCAGTAGCCATTGCATTATAACCATTTCAACACAAACCTCAGGGACCTCTATTTCGACACCATCCACCCGCACTCTAACATGCCAAGGAAAATCTTCAAACGTTCTGTCCATTATACTCTTTGCACCTTCTCTTGCATACAAAACTTTATTCATAAACTGCAAATAGATTTGAATAGTTTAGCAAGATGGCATCAGCATGAGTGCAGAAAAAATAGGGTCATTGTGAGACAAAAAATAACTATAACAACAAAATCTAGATCAACTAGTATCCCAGTTATGTAGAAACAAGCATCCCATGCCACCGTGTGTGTGTGTATATATATATGAGTATATATGTGCACACCAGCCTCCTTACCCAACAGAATAGAATCGAAATACTTTTCCTTTTAATTTTGAAGTCGTACATGATCTATAAAATTTAAACTTTTTGCTATATGGACATTATTAATCATTCTCACTGTCTCAACACAAAATAATTTCAATTAAAAAAATGTACAAAAAAGGACAAATTCATCTAGAAGTATTAGTTGAAATGCAAAATAATCAGTGGTCTCATATATCAGATTGCCGTTAACAACTACACTTATGCCACAGTTTATAAAACGTTTAATCAAAGAACTACTAATGGGCAAGACATGTACCAGCTGGTATCATGTGAATTTATGGTCAAGGAAAAATAGATGATAAAACAGGCTAAAAATTTTCAATTTTTTATTTGTGTTTTCACTCTTATTCTTACAGCCATACATAAATCCAAAATCATTTTAACTTTTCACATAAGAAACTAATAAGTAGAAATGTCACATATGTGACAATCAATAAATGACGAGTAAAACCCCCTGGTTTTTCACCGCATCAAGTGTATGGATGTTTTTACACAAAAAAACTACCAACTCATTGTCATTATTGCAGTTCATTTAGCAAAGGAGCTTACAGTGCATTCTAATTAAAGATTGTAACTACCTGATTATAGAACTTCTCTGGATTCTCCTCCCGCAGATTGTGAATGTCCAGAGCAACCTTTGCATCACAACCTATTCCTGTAAACAAAGCTGCAAGAGTTAGAGACAGTAATAATGCAAGTGAATATCATAATAGAACCCCTCTTAGGAAATTTAGGAAGAAAGAACAGAATAATGAATCTCAACTAGGATAAATGCCAAACCCTACCCATTCTGATCAAAATTATAAGTACCAATGCGAAGATCACTAAGTACAAGGCTGCATCCAAGTAAAAATCATCCAAAACCTACGATATGTTGTCATATACGAAGTACTAATTTGCACATAAAGAAGCCAAATTCTAGTATAAGAACCAATGCTGACCTGATGATATTTCACCTAACCAAACCATGTGATTTTAGAAGCCAAGACTTGCTGCATTTCAGAAAATGAGTATATGTTGAGCATGAAGCTATTTCTAGAACTCAGATCCACAGTCTAAAAACTGAATCTGGTTTATTCCAAATTTAGACCAACCCAACCGACACGTAACACTCCTTAAGGCTACAGGCAGCATATGCCCTTTAAGAATCAAACCTCTATTTTGCACTAAGGGTATCTTGTATTAACAATAAGACATTATGTTGAATAATTGCAGAATGTAAGTGTTTATTTACCAAGATAGTTGTTCATAAATTTTGGTGGCTGGAGTTGCTTTCCCTGTTGATTTAAAATTGCGACCTTCCACCGATCAAGAATGGTTACTGCAGCATGTTCTATGTGGTGCAACACTGTGCAAAGGCCTCCGTGTCTTTCCACTGAAGCCAACCCACCTCCCCAAGACAGTACTCTGGCCAGATCATTTCCAGTTCCAGCAGGCAGAATGGCAACTGGAGGAGGAGAAACAAAATTTTGCTTTTCTATGGTGTTCAGAACCCAACCAACAGTACCGTCTCCCCCGCATACAAGAACTCTGAAGTGAGGCACCTTCCTGAATAGAAAAAGACCCACTTCTGGTCCCTGAGTGGAGCTTAACTCAAAAACCTGCAAGAAACACCAGCATGAACAGCCCTAACAAATATCAAACTAGAAAATACATCAGTCATAAAAGAAAAAGGAAAACAAAGTCAAGTACAACTTCAGAAAATAGTCCCCATTCTCCTAGTCGATTGACTCTCAGCAAATATAGTTGAATCGTAAAGTATCTGCTGCATTAAAGCAGCAAAATCACAATTCACAATTCAATTCACTAGTTCCCATTCGTGAGGGGAAATGATTTTCCAGTCTACAAGATTTATCTATCAAAGAGCTATCACATTAACTTAGCTCTCAATGACAGCAATTCAGAATTCTCTTCCAAATATATGTTAGAATTCCATCAATACATAAAAATATATGGAGGGCTTCTCAGTTGCAGATACCCAAATGCCAAAAAAAAGTGGATTTTAATTGTGGCCAATGGTCACAATCAAGTAGCTTCAATCAAAAATCCTCTTTGACACTTTACTTTTCTCTGCCCTACCTGTCACTTAAAAGAATATATATATATATATATATATATATATAAACCAACAAAAAAAGAAAAAAGAAAACGAACAAAATAACACTCTCTTTTAAAAATGACAAACATCATTTCTCAATCTCTTCAACTCTAACTAACAAGATAATTGAAGTGGGTTTTAACAGTGAAATGCTGAAAGCATCCATGGTAGTTGAAGAAGAACCAAACAAACAAGCCATTGACTTCACCAATGACAACATTCCCATGAGAATCAGACTGTTGCAACCACCTTCTTCAAACATTCCCATGGGGGCGGATCAAGATCAGGTTTTATGGTGGTAGCAGATGTGAGGGAGAAAGATACATTCGTTGAAGGAGCATCCAAGGCAGATTCGGCAAAACAGGCTGGCTTTGTGTCACATAAATGGAGAACAGATAACACCATATTTGTGATTTTGATTAGCTTGATTAGGATTAGGTGAATCACACTGATGGAAATTGAAATGATTGAAATGATTGATCTGAGGAAGTCTAAGAAAGTCTAAAAGCTAAAAAATGTCATTTTCAATGGAAGATTCAGTGAGTAGTAGATGGGAGGGTTGGATAGAGGTTTTGAGTTAATGTAAGTGTAAAATTTCAAAGCTGAAGAGAAATTGGGAGGAACTGTTAGGGTTTAATAATGGCAAAGTGAAGTTGGGGTGTCAATACAAAGAAAGAGAGAGAGAGAGAGAGAGAGAGAGAGAGAGAGAACGGGAGAGAAGACAGGGAAGTGATTCTTTTTCTTTTTTACTAAGAGAGACACAGGCACTTTGTTTTTTCCTCAACAAAAAATTATAAGTTACAGGTAGAACAAAATAATAATAATAATAATAATAATAATGAAGTTTCTTATAGCATTTTTAATTCGAACTACTTAATCAAGGCCATTGGTGAGCTATTGATCATGCGCAATTCAATGGTAGAGATAGTTGATGAGTTGGCAACACTAAATTCTACTTTTTGACTATAAATATCAACCACAAACGTAAAAACTTAAGTTAAAAATCCCCACCCATATATACATAAAATTTATCTCCCTATTTCCTGTCCAATGTAATCAGTAACACATAGATCGACAACCATAAACATTGATATTGGAATCAAACCTCACAAGATAATATTATATGAAATAAAATTAACCAGATATACTGCAGGAACCAAGAAAACAAACCAGCCACTGAAAAAGCCCTCCAACACTTTGGCACAAAATATTCCAAAAATCTACAACGGGCTAATTCTGCTTCATTGAAGGAAATCTAGACAGGAAGGTAAAAATCTTTTAGTTTTCATGATCAAAGGTGATGAAGCATGGGTTAAAGTGATGGCAATTTGGAAGTGATGCTAAGGATATTGTTTACAGACACAGCTTCAACTCACAAGAACCCACCAACCTCTGCTATAATAATAATAATAATAATAACATCATCCAATTTCAACATTGCATACACCACAGCTCAACCTAACAGACACCTTAATGGACACACTATACATTTATTCAGAAAAAGAAGAAAAAAAAATGACTCCACATGACAGATCAAAGAATGTTGAAAACGATAATAATTACATGGAAAAATTTAGAGTTGGATAGAACAAAACCTGGACAGGATTCAAAAGAAGGTTCATTCGTTGCCTGAGGGAGTCTCCACGTTGAGCCCCACTCTTCTTGTTGATGAAAACTAACAACGGCCTTGCATCAGGAGGCAAATCAATCAACTCATATTTCTGTTTCAACCTTAATATTTGAGACTCCTCCTCCTGATTAATTGACCCACTTCTTTTAAAACTGGGCTTTGATTCCATTTTCTTATCCATCTCACTTCCTTGGCGAGGATCCCCCATACTCATACTACCATTACATTTTTCCTCCGCTCCATTAGAGCTATGTACTGTTTTATGAGCATCAGCTGTGCTTTCTGTTGATGTGTCACAGGTACTAGCACTATCAACTGTGTCAACAGAGAGTTCATTACCTTGGTTGTATTTCTTGCTCTGACTCCTAATACTTGCACGCACTTGAGAAGCTATCTCATTTGCTCCATGTGTTATTGAGCTTAAGAATCCACCTGCAGATGTATGGTTCAATTCCTTAACATAGAGCGGTGAAAAAATTAACCTTCTAAATGGGCCCAAATCACAAATATCACCCGTTTCATTAGACATATTATTATGACAATCAACATGGACAAGCCGTTGGCACCACAGGCAACACCATATAGGGGATCCTCCAAGAAAAGACCCACTACAAGGCTCTTCACAATAACTACAGAAGGAAGCTTCATTGGGTTGATCTGTGATCTCTGTCCACCGAACAGCCCATTGGTGCATCACATTCTCAAAACCAATCATAGACACACACTTGCAATCCTTGTGGGCACTTGAAGAGCAACTCAAATGAGCTGCCACAACACACATGCTACACCGGTGAATAAAACTGTCTGAAGCTGCCATCGGCCCAAGGGTCTGAGAAGGGGACATAGACTTTAAGCAAACACAACAATTTAAGTTCTTCCCACGAGATACAGATTCTAGAACCCAAGTATGCGGAGCCACAGGAGCCCTGTGCCTGGTCTTCGGGTTCTTCTTTGACCTGGCTATGGCTTTCATCCAACTTAAATTAATGTTTCTTCTCCATTGAAAGGCCGTGTAAGCTATAGTCAGAATACCAATTAGAGCAGCCATAAAGCAAGAGGCAATAAAAAGATGAGACTCCGTCATTTCAGTTGGGCTCCCATTGTTCCAATCAGGGAGCCACATGTACATTTCTCTGTCATCTTCCATTTTCAAATTAAATATTCTTGCATTCTACAAACACAATTGCAAACCAAAAATGAAAGCTAACCACCAAATGAAAGAAGAACTTCACCTTGATAGGTATCTTAACCTAAGTTTATGTCGTCTCTTGTACAGCACCATTCAACAAATAATCTTAGACCTAACATGTCCAAAAATAAACATTCCAACTCTGAAAAATCCATTTTACTTCAGAATATATATATAAAACCATTCTCAAAACCAATAATTAGACCAGTCTCAACATCCGCTTAACTTCACTTGCTGTCCTACATTGAAAAATTAATTGCCATTACATTCAATATCTATATAAAGCCCTCGTTAACAGTCTCCACACTGGTAAACTATAATTTCCCAACCTTGAGAAGGACAAAGTTGAAATGAAGTACCCTGGGAAAGCTTCAAGAGAGAAGAAGAAACAAAGAAAAGTTATTTACCAGATACTGAATGCTACTAAACCATCATATTATAACAATGCTATAACAATTGATAATATTTCACATACATCAAATGTTAACAAACACAATCAATGCCTAAGAATTTATAAATAAAATAAAAACTAGAACTGTACAAATTATTTGCATAAATACACCAACTCTCACCCACAACAACTGAGACTAATACAAACTTGTGAAAAACACAATCATTCAAATGCTTTACTCAGCTCCAATTTACAGCAACCAATAACAGAAAATAATCACTCCGTCTTTTCAATCCAAGGTCTACTTAATCCAGTGAAAAAGGCATTGATTCATAGGCAATCGATTAACAAGAGAAACAAAGAAAGAAAGAAACGAGACTTACAGTATGAACAAAGAGAGATCAATAGAATCAGAGCAAACCAAACCCGCAGGCTTTGTTGATACAGAAAGAGGAAGAATCTAGAGAAGAAAATCTTATTTATCAAGAAAAACGAGAATCGATGCAAAGTGCCCAGAGTTCATTCAATTATTCGCCGTCGAGAAAAAGCAAAAGAAAATTAATAATTAATATTATATAAAATATTTTTCCATTTTTCAGAAATAAAATTGGGAGAGAGACAGAGAGAAATTCCCTAGTGCGGGCACCGGCTACCGTGTGTAGAGAGCGCGAGATTCTGAATCTTTGTTCACGATGTGCCACGTGGCTGAATAATAAATTCAGGGGAGCCCACTGATACTAGTGGCTTGCTTTGTAGATGACGAGTCCCTTACTTTTGAAATTTGTGACCTTTTGCTTTATAACGACATGCCGTTTCGGTAGTCGACGAAGGAGAGGAGACGAGACATGTGGATCGGGATGGGTATCATTGAGTCGAGCCTTCAATGCAGCCATGTTCTCATTGGCCGCCCCCTAGACTTCGTTTAATTAATGTGTGCTAAGACAGTTTTGGAAATTTATTTATTTAATAAATAGCGCCACACATTAAAATTATATATATATAATTTTATAATTATTAATTATATATGAAAATGCAACAAAAAATTAATACTCCTCATAATAAAAAAAATTAAAAATTTCAATAAAAATTACAAATATATATATATATATATATCGTACAACCTCATACATTATAGTATAATTCACAAATTTTAATTTTAATTTTTTTTTATATAATTCTTATAGTTATTGATATATTATTTTTAATAATTATATTATAGTAATAGTAAATTCAAAACAATAGTTTTCATGTTGTTTTCAAATACAAGAAAAATAATTAAAAGTTGGCGTTATTTTTAGTTAAAATAAAACAACTTTAACAAAAATAGTAACTTCTACTTTTTTTTAGATAAAAGCATAAAATCTATTTTTCTTTTTTGTTTTTATCGGATTACTTAGAAAAAAATACTAAGTGTTTGTTTGGTGTCGCTTCTCTGTGGTCCAAAAATATTTTTTTTTTAATGTCAAAATTTTTTTAAAAAAAATTATGTGTCGTTTGGTTGTTACTAAAGAAAAACTTTTGAAAAATTAAAATAATTATTTTGCTTTTATTGATAGAAATCCAAATTTTAGACTTTTAGGAAAAGAGTTTTTGAACTTTTTTTTTAAATATTAAATTGTCTAAAATACTCTTATTTTATTTTTAACGTTTTACTACATTTCTTTTATAGCATAGCTTTTGAAAACCATGCCTTTTAAGGTGATTAAAAAAATTTTTATTATAACATAACTTTAAAATTATGACAACTAAACAATTCATAATTTTATTTTGTCAAAAAATTTATTTATAAAAAAATTTACTTGTAAAGTGTTTGCTCTAAAAAGCTTTACTAAAAAAGTTACAACAAATAAACCCTAAGTGAGCAAATATTCTATCTATTTTTAGAAAATAAAAACAAAATGACATTTAGAAACTGGTACAAAATAAGTCCTAAGAATCTACTAGAAACTAAAAAAAAATATAATTTTTTTTTATAGATGAATACTACATATCTGATTTATATATATATAATTATTATTTCAATTAAAATTTACAATAATTAAACAAATTTAAATATAAGAATTGAATATTATATCTGTGCTATAAAGAGATAAATAATAGAGATTGATGAGTCTTCAATAAAATTTATATTAGAAAGGTTAGGGAAAGAGTTTTTCTTTTCATGGTAGAAAAATTCATTCATCTCAATTATTTTTAATATATATATATATATATAATTAACGAATAAAATAATGAATCAATTGAATTTCCAGTATTTTGTTTCATCAATAAAATATAAAGGTAGCCTACAAAAATAAATAAATAAATAAAATAAAATAAAAAATACAAATAAATGCCAATGCCTGGTAACTTTTTTGTCAAAGAAAAATAGAATCTGTTTTTCCTTTTTTATACTTCTTTTCTTTTTTCTTCTTAGTTTCCTTTTTTATTTTCTTTCTCTACTCTTGGATTCGCTTTTGATTCTTGTTTTCTCTGGATTCAATTTCAATTGAATGAAGCAAATTTGTAATACAATATATAAACATATGTAGTGCAGCGACTAATTGGAAAGCATGCAGCTAATTATAAGCTCCTTTCTCTTTTTATTTTTAACCAAGTCACGTGTTAATTCATATAGTTAGTTTTAGAGTGGTGCTATTGCAACGCTTCCAAAATTCTCTTAAAACCTCTTTTTATTATTATTATTATTATATTTATTGAATTACATAGACAAAAATACATAATTAATTAAACCTACAATCCCATTTGGGGACACTTGATTCATTTCATATTTTATGACGTTGGATAGAAACAATAAAGTATATGGAACCATGACTGCACTAAAGGAGCGTTGAACTAGTAAACTTTAGAGCCAGGTGAAACCCAAATTACCCATACAATCTACGACTTAATTACATTAAAGATAAATATGTTTTCAATAAAAAAAGACATTTGAAAAATTAAAAGAAGAGCTAGCTAGTTAAACAAGGGATGATAAGTATAACCATAGGTCAGGAGGGACTAATTAGACTCGCCTGTCATTAATTTATGGCCTGAACGGTACTATCCAAGTGAAAAAGAGAGGATAATTATATATCGACGAGGCTGTTAACATAAGAAACAATCTTCTTCCTTCCATTGATAGATTCATTTCCCAAGTGTCTAGTTTACTGTGTCTTCATGTCGTATAAATATAGTGCTTTCCCTCCCCGGAGAAGCACCGTGTCGTTCAGAAGCAGAATTACCTCCTCAGGATAACCACCGCCTACAAAAACTTAACTGTTTAAAGTAATCTGTTGTGTTTTCCATGCCGGGATATTTCTAAGATCTGTATTCGCTCCTTTGAGAGATCAAAAGCAAGAATTCTACGATTCCATGACGTCCAATAAACAACCCCGATTGTGTGGGCGCCTGAATTGGCATAGATTTCCACATTTTCGAGGAAAATCTTCCCGGCAGTTCTCGAGGATCCGGAGGAGGAAAAGATATCAAATTCATACCCACCAAGTTCAGATGGAAAAGCACATACCAAGTTCAAATGTAATCTTTATTATTTCATATTTATATATATATATATATATATAATTTTACTTTAGCATTAATTTTACAAACTACTGAATTATTATTGTTCAGGATTTTCATACATGTAGCGTTAATAACTCTTGGGAAAATGGCCCATGACATGGATGAAGCCTAGTGTGCTTTGGGCCATTAAAAAAGTAATACAGTATCCAAATTAAAGTTGTACAAAGGATAGATAAAATTCAATGTTAAATTTGAGTTAAGAGGATTTTGATCGTAGATGTACAATAAGGGCTAAGACCTTGCAAGCTTAATATAAAGTGTTAGGCTTGGATATAGAATTCCGAAACCTCTTTAGACTACAAAGGTCTTAAGTACAACGTAACAGAGGTTTCGGGCATACCATTAAATTTAAGATCATTTCAAGTTAATGAAGAAGGTCTTAGGAAAAAGATTTTCGAGATCCCTCAATAGTTACGGTTCGCTAAAAGATTCAAGTTCTTTTTAAACTTTAATAAGGATCCATAGTCTGATAGATATATTCTACAAGTAGAGCTCAAGATCTTGTAATTTTCAAAATACCGATGCTTATAATATTAAGTTTCTGTGATCCCTGGAACTTGAATACATTTAGGATTATAATTTCTATTGATGTAGTAAAAATCCCTTTTATAGATTCTGTGTATTAGCAACGATCTTCCTCTTCTTCTACTTAACTTTTACTTGACTTCCAACCACAATTAACAACTATGGGAGTAAAAAATCAGTTGTGCAGCGAAAACCCTCCGATGCTTAAGTTAGGGTTTTACTTTTTAATATGAGAGAAAAAGAGAGCTAAGCAGAATATAAGTTTCTTCAAAGAAAGTGTTATCATCTTGTGTACTTGGTAGTCATTAGCCTCCTTTTATAGGTGTGAGTCTATCAAACTTGGTATCAAATCTGGAAATAATAATCCCAGTAGTATTTTAATTTCAAGAATTACGAGAATTCTATTTTGTAAGCATCGGCTTTCCGGATTTTATGGGATCTTGAGTCATTTTTGTAAAATACTTCTAGTATGCTAAGAATCTTTATTATAGAATAATTCGGAGAGAATTTGGGAAGGAAACGAATCTTTCATAGATATATAACTGTAGTGAGGTCTCGGGAGTCTTTGTTTGAGACTCTTTTATTCATCTGAGACGAGCTCAGGTATTGCATGTCTGAGACCTTTATAAGTTGTGGCTAAGACCTTTATAAGTTGTGGCTAAGACCTTTATAAGCTGTGGTTGAGACCTTTATAAGCTATGATTGAGACCTTTGTAAACAGTGGCCGAGACTTTTATAAGTTGTCGTTGAGACTATTATAAGTTGGTCTCGGAATGAGGTTTTGACTTGAGATCTTTGACATGACTTTAAGAGGTCTTGACTCTTATTACTCTTGAGATCCTTGTAATCTTCTGGATATTTCTTCTTAGATCGAGTCGAGTCTCTAGATATTCCTCTGTTCTTTATGGAATTCTATTCTGGGCCCATAACTCATTGGTTTCACTTAAACTTTGAATTATATCCCTAACATTAAGCCCTCTAATTTTAGTCAAATAGTAACTCTTTGGCAAAAACTAAAAGTTGTGATTTGAAAAGACATGCCCATATGTAAACTTTTAATGTTAACTCAAAATTCGCAAACCTTCATCCATGCGGCAACTTTCAATTGGCTTATCAGACAACATCGTTTCAGGTCCCAAAGAAGCCAGTGTAGAACCCTCTTGATGTGCTAAGGCAGTTGGCAAAGGGTAAAAGGATTGTGAGTGCCTCTCAGGCCCCTAAGGTTAAGATTAAGCCTTTGGCCTTTAGGAACATGGCTAAGACATCTACTCCTCAAGATGTTGTTGTCATCGACCTCTACTAAAAAAGCTAAGGCCGGAGGTAACCTGCCACTTCCTCTTGCCCCCAATACGGATAAGGGGAAGCGCAAAAGGAAGGTTATTGTGGTGGATGAGGATGATGGGCCGAGGCAAAAAGAAAAAGATGTTGGCTCGGAAAAAAATGATAGTAACATCATCACATCTCATCTTCTCTTAGATATACTTCCTAAAAACAAAAAGAAGTTTTTCGCCCACTTCCTTTCCTATATCAATTATTAGGTGGAAGAGATCCCGCTCGCGTACTCTGGCAACTACTACGCTTTGAGGGATTTTAAACTACCTTCTAATGTGGCCGAGGTAAGTTAATCCTCATTCTACTTTTTAGGAAATGAAATATTCTTGGTTTTTGCTAACATCTTATTATTTGCATAATTTACTTAGATGCAATATATTGCTGTAGTCTGCCAAAAGGCTATTGATGTTGTTTTCACGGGTCTAGCGATTATAGAGACTGTCTGGTTGGGGTAGAAGGCTAAGGAAGCAGAGAGGAATTTGGTCATGAAGGAAATTCAGCCCGAGGCTGAGAAGGAGAAGTGGGCTCGAGAGAAGAAGTAGCTTTAAATCAGAGTGGCTACTGTTGAATCTTCCTGGGCGAGGTACAGTAGAAGAATGAACACCCTTAAATATGATATGAATGAGTCCAGGGCAGAGTGTTAGAGGCTTCGCCAAAGCTGAGAAGAAGAAGTCTGTGTTCTTGTGAGACGTTCTAAGGTCGGTATCCAGACATGAATTTCACTTGGTTATATGAGACTTTATGACATGCGCATCCACCCCTTAGTGAAAACTCCTCGGATAGCATCTACTCTGAGGGAGCCTTTTCATAATTTCGAGATTCCTCATGTTCCTTCTGCTAATCAGACTGACGCTTCAACTAATCCTTTAATCTCTTCAGTTGACTAGAGAAAATTGAATTGTGTGATCCTTTCTATTACTTTGCTTCCCTTTCATTCTTCATACTCGACACTTTGCATAATTTATAAAACTTAACTTTTGTCAAAGAATATTCTAAAAGACTTGAGCTGAACTGAACTGAACTGAGAGAATGAAATTTGTGTTACTAAAATCAATCTTCTAGTATTTTCTTCTTGGAGATTGTATTTTCAAGTAAGAACCATATTGATCACTAATATGTCTTAACTTCCAAGCTTTATTGGATTTTGAATATTATTATCCTGACTAGAATTTTTCTGTTGCAGTTATCTGGGAACTATTCAGCTGAGGTCGTGCTCAAGGCTTGTTTGAGTTATAGAGCATATTATTTTAGAGGTATATGATAAGCTAACGTCTGGAAATAGTATTACCCATTTGTGGGCTTGGGTAGGAAATTACTCTGGGATGTTTAAAAGTAGTCCTTTGAGAACCTCTTTTACTCTAATGCTTTCTGAAACCATACTCAGGACTTGTTTGAGCTAAAGATACTATTATCTCAGGATAAAAGATAAGCTGACGTTTGGGAACTGTATCACCCATACTTGAGTTTTGAAAGGAGATTACCCCGAGATGTTTAAAAATAGTCCTCCGAGAACCTCTTTTACTCTTATGCTCTCTAAGACCGTACTTAGGGCTTGTTTGAACTGATGATACTATTATCTCAGGATAAACGATAAGCTGACGTTTGGGAATCGTGTCACCCATACTTGGGCTTCTGAGGATATTACTCCAAGACGTTTGAAAGTAGTCATCCGAAAATCTCTTTTGCTCTTATGCTCTCTGAGACTGTACTCATGACTTATTTGAGCTGAGGATACTATTACTTAGGGATAAATGATAAGCTAAAGTCTGGAAACCGTGTCACCCATACTTAGGCTTCCAGAGGAGATTACCCCGAGATGTTTGAAAGTAGTCATCTGAGAACCTTTTTTACTCTTATGCTCTTTGAGACCGTACTCAAGGCCTGTTTGAGCTGAGGATACTATTACCTCGGGATAAATGATAAGCTAACGTTTAGGAACCGTGTCACCCATACTTAAGCTTCAAGAGGAGACTACCTTGAGATGTTTTGAGATAGGCCTCGGGAAGCATACTACCAAGATTCGGGTTTTTGGATAACCCTGAGGTGAATAAGAGATCGTCCTCGGGAACCATACCACCTAGATTCGGGTTTTTCGAAAATATTACCTTGAGGTGAATAAGAGATAGGCCTTGGAAACCATATCCCTTAGATTCCCACTTATGGATAATATTACCCTAAGGTGAATAAGAGATAGTTCTCGAGAATCATATCACTTAGATTCAAGCTTATGGATAATATTACCTCAAGGTGAATAAGAGATAGGCCTCGAGAACCATATCACCCAGATTTAGGCTTATGGATAATATTACCCTAAGGAGAATAAGAGATAGGTCTCAAGAACCATACCACCTAGATTCGAGTTTTTAGAAAATATTACTCCAAGGTGAATAAGAGATAGGCCTTGGGAACCATATCGCCTAGATTCACGCTTATAGATAATATTACCTTAAGGTGAATAAAAGATAGGCCTCGAGAACCATATCACCTAGATTCAGGCTTATGGATAATATTATCCCAAGGTGAATAAGAGAAAGGCCTCGGGAACCATATCACCCATATTCAGGCTTATGGATAATATTACCCTAAGGAGATTAAGAAATAGGTCTCAGGAACTATACCACCTAGATTCGAGTTTTTGGATAACCTCAAGGTGAAAAAGAGATCGACCTTGGGAACCATACCACCTAGATTCGGGTTTTTGGATAATATTACCTCGAGGAGAATAAGAGATAGGTCTCGAGAACCATATTACCTAGATTCAAGTTTTTGGATAACCTCAAGGTGAATAAGAGATTGGCCCCGGGAACCATATCACCTAGATTTTGGTTTTTAGATAATATTACCCTAAGGAGAATAAAATATAGGCATCGGGAACTATACCACCTACATTTGGGTTTTAGGATAATATTAGCTCGAGGCATATGAGAAATAAACATCTAGGAGCCAAGTCACCATTACTTGGGTTTGGGGATGATATTACCCAAGATGTTTAAAAGTACTCCTCCAATAACTTCTTTTGCTCTTATGCTCTCTAAAACCGTACTTAGGGCTTGTTTGAGTTGATAATATTATTACCTCAGGATAAATGATAAACTAACATTTAGAAACCGTGTTACCCATACTTGGGCTTTGAGAGGAGATTACTCTGAGACTTTTTGAGATAGGCCTTAGGAAACATACTATCTAGATTCGAGTTTTTGGATAAATCCAAGGTAAATAAGATATTGGCCTCGAAAACCATACCACTTAGATTTGGGTTTTTAGAAAATATTACCTTAAGGTGAATAAGAAATAGGCCTCGGGAACCATATCACCTAGATTCAGGTTTATTGATAATATTATCCCAAGGTGAATAAAGATAGGCTTCGGGAATCATATCACTTAGATTTAGACTTATGGATAATATTACCTCAAGGTGAATAAGAGAATAGCTTCAAGAACCATACCACTTAGATTCAAGTTTTTGGATAACATTACCCCGAGGAGAATAAGAGATCGACCTCGGGAACCATATTACTCAGATTCAGGCTTATGGATAATATTACCTCGAGGTGAATAAAATATAGTCCTCGAAAACCATATCACTCAGATTCGGATTTTTGGATAATATTACCCCGAGACGTATGAGAAATACACATCTAAGAACCAAGTCACCCTTACTTGGGTTTGGAGATGATATTACCCAAGATGTTTGAGATGTGGATTTCTGGGGACCACATTATCCTTTTATGTCTTGAGATTAAGCCTTAGACTCTTTTAAATCGCAGGTGATATTGTTTCGCACTTTGTGTTTTTTTTTACCCTTGGTTGGGGAATAATTTGAAACTTTTATTTTTCCTTTCTCTAAGACAGTATACCTTTTCCTAGTGATATTTTATCAGAGATTGATTTTGTAATTCTTGGTATATGAGACACTTGAAATACTGTTTTCCATGGCTTCTGCTAGTATGGGCTTGAAACTTTCTTTTTATTTTTTTTATTTTTTATTATTATCAGTAAGTCGCTTAATCAACCATACAATTTCTGTGACTCTTAGGTTAGAGGAATTTTGATGTGGAGATGAAGTCTTTAAACCATAGTTTGCGCTCTTTAAGGGTAATGGTTGATTATCATCATTTTGGTTAATTGTTGCTATCTCTTCAAGGGGTTTGTCAAAGAAATTTTCCCTTGTCGTTGTTTAGTTTTTTGTTGCATAAGCTTGTGTAGTTGCCATGATTTTTTGGTTGTTTTTGACTTTTTGTTTAGAATCCCATAGATAGCATTAGATGTTAATGTAGCAACAATCCATTTTGTGGATCTTGTGCACCAACAACGATCTTCCTCTTCTTCTACTTGACCTGTAACCATAATCAACAGCTATGAGGGTAAAAAGTTAGTTGTCGGGCGAAAACCCTCTGATGCTTAAGTCAAGATTTTACTTTTTTAATATAAGAGAGAAAGAGAGCTAAGGAGCATATAGCTTCTTCTAATAGAGTATTATCATTCTGCGTATCTGGTAGCCATTAGCCTCATTTTGTAAGTGTGAGTCTCTTAAGCTTGATAGAATTCTATCAAATCTGAAAATAATAATCCTAGTAGTATTTTAATTCTAAGAATCACAAAAATTCTATTTTATAAGCATTGGCTTTCCATATTTTATAGGATCTTGAGTCCTTCTTGTAAAATACTTCTATCAAGCTAAGAATCCTTATTCTAGAATAATCCGGAGAGAGTTTGGAAAGGAAACAAATATTTCATAGATACGTAACCGTAGTGAGGTCTCGGGAGTCTTTGTTTGAGACTCCTTTATTCATCTGAGATAAGCTCAGATATTGCATGTGTGAGACCTTTATAAGCTGTGACTGAGACCCTTGTAAGTTATGGCCGAGAACCTTGTAAGCTATGGTTGATGCTTTTATAAGTTATGGCCAAGACCATTGTAAGTTATGGCCGAGACTATTGTAAGTTGATCTCGGAATGAGACTTTGACTTGAGATCTTTGACATGACCTTAAAAGGTCTCAACTTTTACTACTCCTAAGGTTCTTGTTATCTCCTGGATATTTCTTCTTAGATTGGGCCAGGTTTTGAGATATTCCTCTATTCTTCATGGAACTCTGTTCTGGACCCATAGTTCATTGGGCTTCACTTAGGCTCTGAATTATATCCTCAACAATTTTTATATTTTACGTAATGTTAATAAATTTGGGTGACTTAGCAAGAAGCAGCATATAAAAATGTAATAAAAGATAACCAGAAAAAAACTTTGGAAAGTGAGGTTAGCTTGTGTTACGCTATAAAACTTAAAACATATTTTGGTTGTCATTGTTCACTTTTTCTCTCTAAAAAAAATTAAAGTAAAACTCTGATTTAAGCATCGGAGAGGTTTCGTCAGATCGCCGACTTTACTCCTTTAGCTTTTGCTTGGTTTCATATGAGACAACATCAAAATGAATGAAGAAGACCATTCTTGGTGCACAAAACACGCGTTATCTGTAAGAAACGTAAATGAAAAGTTAAAAACGACAACGATCAAGAGAAAAGCAATGGTAACAATGCGAATTAACGTAACTAGAAAGCGTATGACCTCATGAGGGAATCTCGATGGAAATCCCCTCAAAGCTACAATAGCAGCTAACTGGAGGTCGACAATCAACAACCACCATTCGAAGGCGTAGATCACAATTTTAAAGTTTTATCCTTGCATCAAAATCCCTCCAACCAGGGAGAGACACAGAAATTGGCCAGTGGGTTCAAAGGTTGGCTGACAGCGAAAGACAACATGTAGAAAAAGATTGACAAATTCAGACGTTGGTGGAAGTCAGGAAAGGAAAAGAATGCTTTAAGACGGCCCTCTTGAGCCAATTTTGTTTATATTATCGGAGGCTGTGGAGAGCAGCATTTTTAACATCTTATATACCAAGGATTGCGAAAATAATCCTCGACAAAATACTTCAAGAAAGAGGTATACTACCACAAAAAAAGGAAAAGGAAAAATCTCCAATTATCATCGAGAAAAGTCAAAAAACGATGATGCTTTCAAGTTTGTTGACGGACCTAGCCCCGAATCCCAATACTCCCCAAATAACCCAGCGACAATTCGTAAACGGAGGTTAGAGACCAGTTCGAGTTCAAAATATATGAGGACGTTCCTTATTCAAAAAAGTCAAATAGAGAAAGAAGGCTCTGAACGAAGCCAATTTCGGGGAAGGGAATACAGAAAACGTGATGAAAAAGTTAATAATCTGGAAACTTGCATCAAGAGGTTGGTTTAGGAGTTAGAAGACTGAAAAAGGTAAGACTAAAAGAGGAAAGAGCATTGGAACTGACATAATGTAATGAGATGTGACCCCCAAAGTCAGACATTAGGAGCAGATGAGATGACAGGAAGAGTTTTTAAAACTTTAATAGAAAAAAAAGGCCGAGTACCAGAGTAAACCAAGACGGAGAATAAGAGGGATGACTTCCTCACAAGAGGACAAAATTCGCTGAGAAGAGATGCTTTGAGAAGGGTGGCCAAAGTCCAAGAAGAAAGGATCTCTACCCCGTTAAACACGCTTCTCTAGCAAATCCTTCAAGTAAGTCAAAAGACGAGGAACTGTTGACCTTAGTGTCATACAAACTTATATTTAGATGATAATAAATATGTCTATTCAATCAAGCAAATGAACAAGGAAGCATTAATGATTCAAGTTAAAGAATCATAATGCAAACTAAGGGTATTTATTATTAAATCTTATAAAATAGCTTATATGTGTGTAATTGTGATATGTTTGTGAGCTCAATTATTTTGTGCAAAATTATAGTTTTAATAATACTACAAAATGCACCAAAATATGTATTTTTGAAACCTATAATATGAACTTAATTGTCTTTTTCAAAACTGGAATAAAGATTAAATTGTAAAGTTTTTAATGATCAAATTGCAAGATTTTCAAAACTATGAAAACCTGCACTGTTCGAAAATTTGCACCGTTTATGACCATTGGAGGCTAAAATTTGATTTTTTCTTGAGTCTAACTACTAGTTTTTGCACCCTAACTATAAATACAATTCATATTCTTATTCATAATCAAGTTTTAAATGTGTTTCTCTCAAATCAAAGTGCTTAGAAATTTATTTCAAGCTAAAATCAAGTCTTGAGCTTGCAAAGTGTTATAAACACATTTCTCACACCTTATTTTTTCATTTTGTAATATTCTCACTTGTTAGAGAATCATTTGAAGTTGTAATTTGATTTTTACTCAATTATTATTTGTAAAAGAGTGAAAGAAGTGTTCACTCACTTGGGTTGAGTGATATTGAGTGTTTGGGAGAGTATCACTTATGAAGTTTTGAAGGAGTATCAAAAATCTCCTTTGTTATAATTTGAGTCTTAGGGTATCAAGACTTATTCTTCTCTTAGGTTGAGTGAAGGTGAGTGATTAGGAGTGAATCACTTATAAAATTTGAAAGAGTATAAAAAATCTACTTGGTTATAAATTGAGTCTTGGGGTTTTCAAGACTTGTTGATAATAGAATCTTCAAGTGGAGCTTGAAGGAGTGAACGTAGGCAAGGTTGTGTCGAACCACTATAAATCTATAAGTACTTGGTGATGGTGATTTCTAAAGTGACTACATTGGCAGAAAACTCGAACAGGGCGAGAAATAGCTATTTGAAGTATTCACTACCTACTTCCGCTTATGATGCTCACGTTATGAATGTAAGAGCCGAGAAGAAGCAAAAGGTTGCCTCAGTCCTGATTATGTTTACGGATGAAGACGAGGTGTAGGTACATTACCCATATAATGACGCTTTAGTCATAACCTTAGTAGTGGGAACAGCTCAAGTTAACCAAATATTGGTAGATACGAGAAATTCGGTTGATATTTTTTTTAAAGAAATCTTAGATTCCTTGGGAATTGAAGACCTGAGACTGAGACTAGCTAAGACAACTCTCCATACCTTTGGTGAAACATGCATATACTTGTTAGGAATAGGACAACTACCAATCACTATGGGATAAAAATCCTATGAAAAAACCATGATGGTTGAGTTCTAGGTAGTCGATCTCAAGATGCCTTACACCATGATCCTTGGAAGACCTTTTCTTAGGTCTATAAGGGTAGTGGAATGCATCCATTACCTTAAACTAAAATTCAGTGTCGGTGAAGGTATTGAAATCATCAAAAGAAGCTAAAAGAAAGCCTGACAATGCATTGTTGCCTCGTCAAAAAACTCATACTGCCTGTCGAAATGACCTTGGGGAGAAATCCTAAGGACCAATGACGAGAACCTAGTAAGGACGAATAATGGAAAGTTTGGGCAAAAAAGCCAATCAAGGTAACATGCCATCAACATTAGAACTAGTGAAAGAATTAGAATCTGTTATCCTGAATAAAGAAACTCTGAAGAAAATAGTCAAAATTGGCTCTTATCTCTTGGAGAAGCAAAAAGTGATGCTCAAAGACATTTTAAGGCACCATATAGATGTATTCACATGGACATATAAAGACATATCGGGAATTGATCATTGAATAATCTCCCATCGACTCGCGATTAACCCCAAGTATAAACCCATGAAGTAAAGAGGTGATTGTTTAATGCTGAGTGTACGAAAGCAGTGCATAACGAAGTAAAAAAATTGATGAAAGCAAAATTTATCAAGGAAGTGCATTATCTAGAGTGGTCTTCGAATGTAGTTATGGTAAAAAGGCTAAGGAAAAATGGAGAATGTCTGTGGACTTTATCGACCTAAATATAGCTTGTCTAAAAGATAACTTTCCACTTCCTAGAATTGACTAGTTAATGGACTCGACAATGGGACATGAGCTGTTAAATTTCATGGATACATTCTTGGGATAGAATTAGATTAGAATGCTTGAGCCAAATTAAGAAAAAACTGTGTTCATAACTGACCAAGGGTTGTATTGCTACAAAGTAATACTTTTAGTGCTAAAGAATGCAGGGGTTACATTTTAAAGACTAGTTAATCAGATATTCAAGCCCTTAACAGGGTCAACCATAGAAGCCTAGTCTACGACATGATTACCAAATCATTAAGGACTCGCGACAATCCAAGACATTTAGAAGAGATTTTCTCTTATTTGAGAAAGTACATCATAAAGTTGAATCCTGAGAAATGCGTGTTTGGAGTCCAAGCCGAAAAATTCCTAGGATATATGGTTAGTGAGCGTGGAATTGAGGCTTATCCACAGAAGATAAAAGCAATACTAGTGCTCAAACCCCCTTCCACGCTCAAAGAATTGCAAAGCCTAATAGGGAGATTGGTTGCGTTAAGTAGGTTTCTTTATAAGGTAACAGATATATGCTTTCATTTCTTCTAAATCATAAAGAAAGGAAAGAAAATTGAGTAGACTAAATAATGTGAAAATAGCTTTCAAGAATTAAAGTAGTACCGCACATTGCCACCATACTTGATAAGCCACAGAATCAGAGATGTGCTTTACCTTTATTTAGAGGAGAGCGATCATTTTGTGAGCTCAGTCCTGATTAAGGAAGATTTAGAGAAAGTTCATTGCCTCATCTATTACACTAGTAAAGGAAATTACGACCTTACTTCCAGGTTTATCAGATAGTGGTTTTAACAAATCAACCCTTGAGGCAAATTCTCTATTGAACTGATCTATCTAGTTGACTGGTAAGATGGTCAATTGAGCTCTGTGAATATGATATCTGCTACAAACTAAGAAAAGCGATAAAGGGGCAAGCTTTAGCAAACTCTGTGGTATAAATGTCAATATCTCAACACCTTTTCGTCCATTAAATTATGAAGATCCTTCAGGTCAAGCACGAGAAAATCTACTTGTGCCAAACATGGTAGAACCAGTTTGAAATCTTTTCCTCGACGAAACTTTAAATACGTAAGGAGGAGAAGTAGGAGTTGTCTTGGTAAGCCCGGTTGGAATCGAGGTAATGTATTTGTTAAGGTTCAATTTTAAGGTCATAAATAATGAAGTAGAATACGAGGCTCAGATCGTGGGAATCAATCTGGCTTGGACTCTGATCTCATTTGCCTCATGCCCCCCGCTTGAGCTAACACAATGTACACAATAATGGCCATTGATTACTTCACCAAATGGGTGAAAACTGAATAATTAGCCAACGTCACTGAGAAGAAAGTCATGGCATTCGTCAATAAGAACGTTATTTATCAGTTCGGGATACCTCAAACGATGATTATGAACAACAAAAATTAGTTTGACAACTTAAATTTCAGGGACTTTTGCGCAGACTTCTCAATTGACCTTAGGTTTGCAACACATATTCATCCAAAAGCTAACGGACAAGTAAAAGCTGCCAACAGAGTAATCAAAAAGTCACTCAAAAAGAAACTCAAGGAGCAAAAAGGTGTATAGATTAATAAGCTTTTTGAGGTCCTTTGGACCTACAGAATGACTCCAAAGATAGTCACCGGAGAAACTCCCTATTGTTTGGCCTTTGGTTGTGAAGCGATAATTTTAATTGAGGTTAACGTACCAAATTTCTGAGTTAGCAACTACGATGAGGTAAGTAATTACCAAAGTACACGTTTGGAGCTAGACTTTCTTGAAGAAAAGAGGGATTAAGTGATGATGAAGGCAACAACCTACTAACAAAAGGTGGCTAGGTAGTACAAAGAGAACGTTCGATACCTTACCTTCTAATTTAGAGACTGTGTCTTGAGATAAGTCACCTTGAATACCAGAGTGTTGGGAGAAGGTGTTCTTAAGGCTAATTAGAAATGACCATATAAAGTCACCCAGATTATGAGACCTGAAGTCTATAAGTTAGAGTCTTCAGATGAAATTACGGTAAAAAAAAATTTTGGACTGCAGAGCGGCTAAAGTTGTATTATCCTTGAGGATTGTTAGAGATTTGTAAAACTTTTGTCATAAAAATAAATAAATTTACTATTTTTTGACATCAATAAAGACTCCTGATAATAGTGATGAGCTGATAAACAGATAATTCTTAAGTTAAGGGACAAAATAAGCTTAAAAGCCTGAGGAAATACTATCCATAACTCAAATAAGCTTTGAACATGACCTCAAGACATACAAGAGTAAAATAGTTCCTAGATGACCACATTCTAATTTTAACTTAGGGTAATATAACTTATAACTCGAATAAGCTCTGAGTGTGTTCTAAAGACGTATAAGAGCGAAATAGTTCATAGATGACTAAGCTCTATATTCAACTCATGGTAATATCATCCACAACTTGAATAAGTCCTACGCATGGCCTTAAGATGTATAAGGGCAAGGTGGCTCTTAAGTAATTACGTTATATTTTTACTTTAAAGTAATACTATTCATAACTCGAATAAGCCTGAGCTTAGCCTCAGGACTCATAAGAGCGAAAGGGTTCTCTGGTGACTACATTCTATCTTTATTTCAGGGTAATAATATTCCGAGCCTGAATAAGTCTTGAAGATAATATCATAATGTATAAAGGTTGAATGGTTTCCCAATTACGCCATGATAAATAGATTCAAGTCAGGTTAATAATATACAAGACCTATATAAGTTTTGAGCTTAGGATGTGTTAGTGGTAAGTATGGTTCTTACTTGAGGACATTTTCTCCAAGAAAAAAAGATCCAAAGATTGATTTGTAATGGCATAAGTTTTATGTTCTTATCACAATTCAGTTTAGGCCAAACTTTTTAGAACATTCATTGACATTGGTTAAGTTTTGTAAATTATGTGAAAAATGCCAAGTATGAAAACAACTAGAAAGCAAAGCAGCAAAATGATCCACAAGTTAGAAACATAAAGTTTACAGATTCATTAAAGTAAGTTAATTACATTTTATTTATATAAAAAAAAGAAGATAAAACAACAAAAAGAAAGTTAGGTGTTCAATAGTTTTCAATCGGCTGGAGTGCTTGGCAGAATAGAAGGAGCATTAGCCTAGTTAGCAGAAGGAGCGATCTTGAAGTTGTCATGAGGAGGGGCGATCTTCAAGCGAATGTTATCCAAAAAGTCTTTACCAGTGCGTAGAGGCATATTTCTCTAGGCCTCGTACAACTATGTCAGATTTAAGTCTGAATACCAACTTTAGAACGTCTCATAGATTAAGTTCATTCCTTCATTGACCAAATCTGCGATGGTGGCCTTAACCACCTCCTTAACTTCTTCAAACTTGGTGGCCAGGAACACAAACTTCTTCTTCTCAACCTCTAAGTTTTGTTCCAATTCCTGGCACCTCTCTTCAAAACCCTAGCAAAGCCCCTAACACTTTACCTTAGACTCATTCAGGTAGAACTCGAGGTTGTTCATCCTTTTGCTGGACTCTACAAGAAGATTTAATAGTGGCCACTCTGACCTGAAACTTCTCCATCTATTGAGCTTATTTCTCTTTCTTAGCCTCAAACTAAATCCGCTCCATGACCAAGTTCTTCTATGCCTCTTTAGCCTTATTCTCTAACCAGGCAGTCTCCGTTGCCACAGGACCAGAGGAAACATCATTAATGACATCTTGGTGAACAACGATGGCATATTATATCTAAGTAGATCATTACAAGCAACAAAGTGTTAGAACATACAAAAAATATCTTATTCTTTAGAAAGCAAAATAAGAGTCAACTTACCTAGCTTAGCTACTTTAGTAAATAGTCCAAAATTCTCTAAGGCATGGTAGCCGAGAGGGTGTCTGAGCATTTAGATGAAATGTACATGGCCTATTGGTTGATGCAGGGGAGAAAGTGGGCAAATAATTCCATTTTATTCTCAAGGAGATCCTTAGGGACAAGTAAAGGGTAGAAAGAGTTTCCACTTGTTCCTTGGGCTGATGTTCCCTTCTTTCGCCTTAGTCTATCATCCTCATCCACTACTACAACATTTCTCATGTGTTTTCCCTTATCCATCTTGGGGGCAGGAAGAGGTGGCAGGTTACCTCGAATCTCAACTTCTCTGGTAGGAGTAAAACTCTCCTAAAACCAGAAGTCTCAGTAATGTTTTAGGGAGCAGACATCTCAGCCATGCCCCTAAAGCAGAAGGTTTAGCCTCAGTCTTAGGGGCCTGAGGAGCCCCTTCGGCTTTCTTGCCCTTAACCATTTTTCCTCAAGGCATCTAGAGGGTTCTGCACTGGCTTTTTTGGGGCATATCTCCTATTGTAAAAAGAGGTAATATCAAGGTTAACTACCATGAACCAGCATAAGAGAAAAAGAAGAGAAGACTACTTACTAGCTCTAGCTTTCTCTAAAACCAAATGGCCTTTAGAGACACAAAAATTCACAAAATCTGATAAGATTAGGTCAACATCAAAGAGGAGAGATTTTTGGCTAGAAGCCCAATGTCTAGTCATTTCAACCTTCCCCAAGTTCAAGCTGAGAGCTTGGGTAAATCACTCCAAGTGATTGCATCCCTAAATAATCTAGGCACTGTGTTATTGTCGGAATTTCATTTACCACTAATAAAAAACCATTGATTCTTCCAATCCTTGTTACAGGATGGATTACTTGTGATAGAATTGCCTTTTTTAAGCCGGGTCTAAAGATAGTACCACCTAGGATTCTTCATTGAGTTCCTTCTCAGCAAGTACATATATTCTATCTCTTCAATCATGAGAATAAAAATTGAAATCAGACTCCACAAAAGAAACAGACCTGATAAAATTCTCTAATTGTTGAGGTTTAGTTAGTAAGAGGCAATGCTAAAGGACTTAAAAATCCTAGAAGTAGTCTTAAAGTGGAAGTCTGACCCCAAGGTAAAACAATTATTCATTAAAGAAAATTTCACCATCAGGTGGATAACTAAGAAGTTCATTTGCCATAGAAGTCCTAAGATAAATGCCCTTAAAAATATTATGGCAATGGGTATAGGTTTCCAAATCTGATTCCGTAATAGTAGAAGGGAACCAGTCTACTTCAAAAGTTGTTCCCTTGCCTTAGGTAAAAAAGGGAGTAGAGACAGTGACCAGTTCTTCCTCAGAATTGTTTCCATTGAAAATAGTCTCATTATCACTTGAAACATAACCAATTTCTGTTCACAAGATGAAAAAATAAATTATGAAGAACTGCCCAGGATTATTAAGGTTTAAAACCCTAAGATGCTATTCAATGTTTATCTCAATAAGGGAAATTCAGAAATTGATAAAGAGAAAGTTTAGAGAATATGAAGACTTACTAGTTTTGGTTGGAATAAAGAAGTAACTCGAACAAAAAACAATCGCCTAAGACTTGGAGAAAATTTTGTTCCTGGCAAGGTTGTCTATAATGATAAGAGAGTTACAGTCCAGAATGAGAGTGATTTTGGAGTAGTGAGAAGAGAATTACAGTCCAAAATGAAAACAGCCTTGATGAAGCAAATTGGAGCTTGTAATCGATAAGGAAGATGAAACTAAAATCGAAATGAGGGTTCTAAGTTTTTGTTTTGAGTCAATTATCGCTGTTCTTATTAACAATGGCAACAAAGAGATTAAACCTAGAGTTCATTTTTCTAAGTTCTTCTACTGTAATGACAAGTTTAAGAAAAGTTTGGATACAAAGAAAATGTAAAGGGTTATTTGGGAGGAGGAGAATGAGGAATCTAAACTGCAGAAATTAGAACATATTTTAACTATTATTGTTCTCTTTTTCTCTCTAAAAAAATATCAAAGTAAAATTTTGATTTAAGTGTTGAAAGATTTTCGCCAGACTATTAGCTTTACCTCTTTAGCTCTTGCTATGGTTTCAGGTGAGACAACATCAAAACGAATAAAAAAGACCATCGCTAGTGCACAGAGCTCCTAGAAGGAATTTTGTTGCACTAATAACAACTATCTCGTTTTTTAACCTCTTCAAGTGATATTCTAAGGAGATCTTATAGTTCCTAATTTTTAATTTGTTTAATCCTCAGTATTTGCTATTGCTCTCTTCTAGTCCTTTCTTTGATTAATGTAGAATATATATTTGTGAATGGTTAGAATGCTACCTTTATTCTTTAAGGACTTGGTTTTAAAATATTGATCCGATTCAGTTTAGTTCAACTTCGTATTAGTTAGTTCAACTTTATGTTAGTTAGGTGCAAACCTGTTCATATTTACTAAAACCCAATGTAACTAGCATAAATATTTTAACATATTCTCAAATTTATTAAAATTTGTAGTATAAAATTACGTAATTATGCTCTCACATGGAGTTGTTTATGGGAGAGAATTACACATACAGTCAACCATAAATTAATATTACCTTTCCAAGAACACCTAAAAAGTTTCCAAGACGTACGGAGGAAAAAATTTAAGAATTTGTTTTTAAAAAATGAATTCTGTCAAAAAACACTTTTTTTAAAAAAGAAAAGAGGTAAATAATTTTTTTGTCATTTTCTTGTCAACATTTTGATCAAAAAATGTTTTGAATGTTTAAGCATTTCAAGGGCTTCAGAAGTCTTGACATTGTCAACAGTACATTGTGTACATACAGAGAGAAATAATACGGTGTGTATGTATATATATATATATGTATATATATATATATATACCAAATATTTTACACTCATAAATAACAAGTCTTGTACATGCGTGACCTAAGAAATCATTATCTAAGATCAAACAAATCACAAGTCTTGTATCCAACGACTCTTGATATACTTGACCTTAGAATCCATGCTCACTCTAGGTTAAACATTATGAAGACAGCAAGCTGAAGCTGATCCCGTTACTATAACAGTTAAAACAAAAGCAAAACAAAACACGTCAAAATCGTTACCGTTCTTGGAAATTTGAAATTCCACAAGAGGAAAAAGTCTATTAAGTTTTCAAGTACTCGGTGTCTAAATTGTGTTAGGATTCCCAAGCTGGTACATATCTTTTTATATATAGTTTTACTTATTTTTACGTCACTGATTATATATATAAACGACATGACCTGAGATCCTAAGTGCGAGCTGCAATTAATATTTGCATTCTCTGATCGATCATCTTCTTTTTCTTCATACGATGGAATTACCAGTTGGCTATAGGTTTATGCCTACAGATGAAGAATTGGTGCTTCATTATTTGATGAAGAAGGCGGAATGCATGCCTCTTCCAGCCCCGGCTGTTGAAGAAATCGATGTCACCAAACTTTACCTTAATCATCCTAAATATTCAGGTGGGTTGTATATTTATATTTTAATTATTTGTTTTAGTGTATGATCATAGCTGTAGAATAGTAGAAAGAATAACATTTGCATCCTCTAGGATTCTAGCTAACATACCAACCATGCATGCATTTACAAATTTGATCGTCTCTGTTATTAACAGAGAGACTCATGTCATTCGAATTCACACAAAACTTCTTGGCATTTTGCCAATCTAAGTTAGCTCTCGATTATCAATTTCATAAATGCTCATTCTGAAATAGCTTCTCCATTTTTTTACGGTAGTTATCTATCCTCTTTGATAGTTTATATTAATTTAATTAGCGTTTGAGATTGAATCTCTGTCCTTTCTTCTAGCTGTTGTATTGCCCTGGTAAGGTTTTTCACCATCGATTCATCCATTATCTTTACACCCTAATGACAAGATTGTATGAATGAGTAGGATCCTGAAAAATATTTGATTTTATTCAAAGGCCGAAGCTCTCAGAGGCTATGCCTTAAAAAAATTAATTGAAAACTAACAGCAGTTGTTTGCAAGTTTTATTTCATTTTCACTATGCTCTCAATTTCTCAATGATTTTGCTCCATCCTTCATAATTAACGTCCTGCATTTAAAAACCAATAGTTTCTTGGATTAGAGCGCCATTGGTAAAACAAGTGAAGAAATCACAGGAATGCATTTGTCTTGTGTTGTGTGTTGTTTTTTTTTTTTTACTTACAAATCTTAATATTTATAATATTGAATATGTCAGTAACATATATAACGTTGTTATTGTTTAACTATTACAGTGACATCCAGCTCTTGCGTGGAAAGGAAGTGGTACTTCTTTACCCATGAAGATGAAAACTTTCATGATGGAAGAGAAACAATTCTATCTGTGGGAGATGAAACAGGGTTTTGGAAATCAATGGGAGAAGAAAGACCAATTTATGACACTAAAGGACGAGTCCTTGCTTTCAAAAGCAATCTAACTTATTTTTCCGGAAGCCATCCAAAAGCAAGGAAAACACATTGGAAGATGGAGCTGTATCGATTACCGATGGAATTTTACAACAGCCAAGATTTTAAGGTAAAACACTAGAGACATATTGTTAATCCTGCTTGATTTCTTTGCCAGCACTTGCGACTGAAACTGAGGAGCAAGGCCAAGCTGAAACTTTCTTGGGAGGTCAATATAAATTAAATGTTGATAGATCGAAAGTGTATGTGCATGTGGGTACAATTTTGTTGGTCGATTGAGCCTTCCAGAGTTCGAATCTCGCTCGCATCAGATTGTTCGAAGAAAATTTTGTTTACATTCATAAATTAAATTTTGATGTTGAGCTTGTGGCACATATTTGATAACCGATTTATGTAGTATTCATGATTTTTTTTTTGTTAGAGAATTTGGCGTTTCTTTTCTTAATTGCTTTTAAATTTAAATTTTAGTATTTCATAAAATTAGACTTTATTTTATTTTATTTTATTGTTTTTGGCTGATTTTTAACTGCAGGGAGAAAAATGGATATTAGGAAGGGTTGAAAGAGGAATCGATTACCAACGACGTTTCTAGTGCACTTCGTTTGATTCTTTATTTATTCATATAGTTTCCATTAATAATAAAAGTACTCTGATTCTTGGGGTTTTTTTTCAATAATTTTTTGCTCGAATAAATCCTTGAATTATGTCCGTTTCAGTAAAGCTGATGCGTCGTACAGAAGCAACCGAGGCAATAGCATTCCACTGTTTCTGAATATGTACATCCTTTGCTTACACTTGCCTAGCAAGTTTAAATAAATTCACTCTTTTTTTTTTTTAATTTTATAACATAGTGATAAATTTTGTTTGACAGTGAGAATTTATTGACTCAATTCTCTTCTTTCTTTTATTAGTTATCAGAACACATAATTTTGAGTCGTTTTAATTTAGTTTTATGTGGAAATTTGTCATCGTTGACATGGTAAAATCTGCGCGTGGATTAGAGAGAGATCCGAGTGTTTTGATTGATTTATTGAACTTGATAAGTGTCATGAAGGTGTAAGGAGAACAGAGTAGTGAGCTGGTCTTCATCAAATAGGGTAGTCTTCATCAGATTAGCAATGTGATACATCAGCAGACAGCTACATTGCAGTGCATTAGCAGAGTTGTTGATAGAATGTAGTAGCAGCAAATTTCAGCTTCATTCAGTTAAATCAAATCAAGTGGCACCCCAGCCATTGATTAGTTAAAAGAAATACGAACTAGTGATTATTTTATTGTTAATGCGCAATACGCGTTTTTGTTATAATCGATATGAAAATGTTCGTTTTAAGCAAAGTACGTGATCACGTTCTAAATTCGAATCATCGTAAGTGCAAGTAACACTAACTAACTGAGTTATTTCAAATAGGTAACACTAACAAACTGAGTTATTTCAAAACTATTTGAAATATGAATGAATTTCTGTGTTAATTGATAATTTAAAAATTTATTATCCGTTTGAGCAAATATGTTTGCTTTGGAAATGAAAGAAATATGTTATGTATCGCATTGACATTAGAAAAACTTGCATGATTTAATTACTGAGATCACATTTCATTTTATATTTTAAAATTTCATTTTCTGGAGAATAATGCTTAGAAGGGGAAGAGAATGAGAGCGAAGATAGTTACGATAAAAGAAATTTTAGTTATATATAATTATTAGCGTAATTTAGAAAATCGAGAATTTGTAATATAGTAAATTTTGAATGTGTAAGGATTTTTTGATAGTTATTTTGTTTAAGAATTATATAATTCTGATGTAGCATTGTGCATGAGTTTTTGTGTATTAAGGCTAAGTTCTTATGTTTAAAAATTATGTACGAAGGATGTGACAAATGATGTAATGTTGAGTGGGCATTTGGAATGTTGAAACAAATGACCATATATGTAAAGTATGTGTGTAAGGGGGTGTGACATTGATATTCAAGATCGAAGGAATTTTCATATTCAGATTTTAATGAACGAATCGATACCTAACTCAAAGGGATTGATACCCAATCCAAAGGTATCGATATATTAAGCAAATTTAGGTAAAATTCATCAAATAGTTTTAAAATTCTAAAACTTTTTAAGGGCAATTTAATCTTTTTATCCATTTCTATAAATACATAAGAGAGAGATTCGACTCCTTAGTGTTCTTCATTTGTTTCTCTCCCTCTCTCTCTAAAATCATTTCTCTCTCTCTCTCTTTTTCTTGCTCTCTTTCTAAGTTCTAGTCAAATCTTTCAAAATCCTTTGCATTTCTCTGAAATATCTATTGCCAAGTGATTAACCTACCTTTTTTCTTCAATTTGATACTGATTTTGATCTAGAAATAGCAAGGAGAAGTAAGGAAGGTATTAGGTTCAAAGAAAATTTGGAGATTTTCCATATAATCAGCAATCCAAGGTTTCTACAAGTTATCATAAATCTATTAACCTGTTAGAAGTTCGATTTTAAAATTTAATATATGTTGGAACCTATGAGTTATTGTTCACTCAAAATTTCCATTGATTTTCACATAGGAAATATATATTTGTATTGATTTACGATAATTTGAAGTATATAATGATTACATATGTGTTAGATATTATTTTAGAATATATGTGTATATATATATATATATATTCGTTTTAGACAGAAATATGAAATTACAATATTTACTATCATGGGATTTCATTGTTGAAAATCGGATAAATAACCTTACTTAGTTAAGCCTCGAGAAATGTGTTATGTGTCAGCTAAAAGATTTTAATCATGTTTGCCACGAACATTGCATTTATTACATTTAAGTATAATTATTTGGATCGTGAAATTCATTATTATATTTATGTGTGGTATTAGGTTTCGAAAATCCGAAAGAAAAACAAAATGGGTGCGAGGACACTTAATAAGAGTTATTATACTCCCCTTGTTACGAATAAATTTATACATACATGAATATGTATATATATATGTGTTGTACATATATGTATACTTGTGTGCTAAACAAGTTATTTTATGATGAAAGTGATATTTGAAACGAAATTGTTTTTATGTAATTTACATGATATTGGGATGATTTGCTTATTTGGTTTGCTGTTAAAAGTTATTTGATATACATGCTAAAATGGCTAGGAAGGCCGAATTTGATTTATATGATTTATAATTATTGTTTGAAAATGATTTGATTATACATGTATATTGGTGATATGGCCAGTAGGCCGGTTATTGATTCATGGTCAATGAGCCTGATGTATGGCTAGACTTATTTATTAACTGTAACTATAGAGAGGTAGCTTATGGACGAACTTATTGAGAAACTACATATGTGAGTGGAGCCGTAATAGGGCTGATATAAAGGAGAATGTCCATGGCAAGCCCATTATGTGCCGTGTACAGATGTACAGTTATAGATACTTTATGGAAAGTCCTAGCAGCTTGATAGGAATATCTTGAATTTGATGAATATGACGAAGACAGTTACATGTATTACCAAGTGACTACTTGAGGCCAACATTAGTAAGACGAGTGGTTATTTTTATAAATACATGTTTTACTGAAAATAAATATTTTTATAAAGCATGTGAAATAGTTTTCTATTTGATAGAACTCACTGCATATATCCATAAAAGATTCACTAATGTTTTTGATGTTAACTAGGCCAAAGTAGCAGTCAAGAAAGGATGACTAGCCCGGTTTGTTTATTTAAAAATGTAAACAGAACTATAAATTATTTTCTGTTTATTTGATTAAATAATTATGTATACTGTTGGGTATGCGGCTTGGGTGGTAATTAAGGCCTGATAACTTATAGGCCCAAACTAAAAGATAAGGGAACCACAAGCCCAGTCCGACCTCATAGATGTTACCTAGAGGGTAAGAACCCTAGGTAGAAGCTGAGACCTCTTAAAGACAAGGTGGAAGGTCTTGGATTAGGTTATTACTCAAGGTTAGAAAAAGACCTACATCAAATTATTGGTTCCAAGATTCTTTTAGAAAGGTCTCAGCCGAGGTCTAGCAAAGATCACGACACATTATATGGGAGGTTGACTCGGGTAAGGAAACCTCTAAAAAACTTCCGAGACCTCTCAACAACTATGTGTTAAGGAAAGATTCATCTCTTCTCCAAGTCATATCTGAATTCTTCCATAATAAGAAGCCTTAACTTAGTAAAATTGTTAATAATAAGGATTTTATGTCCAACATATACATTTTGCAAAAAGGGTGTTAGATCCCATAAAATCCTAGAAACCGATGCTTATAAAATAGAATTCTCATAATTCTCGTACGACGAAATTCTTATTTTCAAATTTCATAGAATTCTACTAAATTTGAGAGACATAAACGTCTATAAAAGGATGCTAAAGATAATCAGGTACGCATCATTACACTTTGATATTAAGAGCCTACATTTTCTTTCTTCTTATTTTATCACATTATAAAGAGAAATTCTAACTTAAGCATCGAAGGGTTTTTGCTGGACCATCGGCTTTTTACCCCTTAACTCTTAATTGTGATCGCAAGGTAAGCAGATAGTTAATCAAAAAGGAGAGCATTGCTGGTGTAGAGGATCTGAAGAAAGGTTTTTTTTTTTTTGCATCAACATACATATATTTTTAAGCATATTGTTAAAGTAAATCCCAATATTTGAAATTTAGAAATGTGTGTGCATGTATGTATATATGTTTATATTTTATTTACTCACTGACTATATTCGTATACTCACCCCTCACCCATTTCAACTTTTAGGTTAGGCGCAGTAGTGCTAGTAGGGTTAATGATAGTCGTTGAGGGCCTTCGGCATTTCGGATAGGCTTTCTTCTTGACTCATCTGTATATATCTTATTCTATTGGATAAATGTATTTTGATATTGAAATAAAATTGTAAAACAAATGATTTATGTAAATGTTTATGTTTGTTTAACCTAAATAAAAATGATTTTTATAATGATATTTTATTTATTTGATATATCTTTGGATGAATTGATCATGGATGATTAATTCTTTGATAATGATCCCATGGATGATAGTTATCGATGTATAAATTGTTTTTAGGTTTTTATAAGTAACAGGAAAAGGGAAAGCCTTATAGTCTCTCTTGAAACATTCTATGAATATAAGGTGTATCATGAGTGTTTGTGTTGATTATTATAAGTGGACCCCAGGTTCGGGGAGTGATAATCTTTATTAGCAGAATGAAGGTTAGCAAGTACAGATGTAGAATCAAAGTTATCCTCGAGCAAATATTCAGAATATTATGGTAACATATGTCTTTAATACTTAAGAAGAAGGTGTTACAGTTCATGAGGGGTGGTATTTGGACAGTGATGCAACTCACCATTTAACCAACAATCTTAATAACCTATATGTTCAAAGCAAGTTCCCTAAATTAAAAGAACTTGTATTTGAAAATGGTGAAGGTCTGCATATATCTCACATAGGTTATGTTATTATTCATTTCAAAAATACTTTAAACTCATCAAATCTTGAACATAAACCTACTCTTTACCTAAATAATGTATTGTTTGTACCTTAAATAACAAAAACCTGATAAGTATATCTTATTTAACAACTAATAATTCTATAACCATTGTATTTTATAATGTTTGTTGCAACAAGAGGATAAAGAATGTGCTGCTGAGAGGTATAGCTACGAGGGAGCTATATAAATTGCAATTATGCTCATTAGGTTCTCAAAACCAGAACAATAATCATATCTCTTCAATTTCTATGCTTTGATCATTAGGGTCTTTTCATAATAATCATTTCAGTTGCAATAAATTTTATTCAAATATTTAGAGCATTTTGTAAAATCCTTTGTCAAAATATTCCTTATGTATGTCTTTTGAATTTTCTCATATTGTTCAAACTTTTTCATCTTATGCTTACATTAGCTCAGTAAGTTCCTCTGTCAATCTATATTACAAACGATTTGGTCATCTAAATCCCATAATAATGAGCATTATATTAAAGACTGTAAACTATCGAATGAGGTGAATAAAATTTCTTCTATTCAATTTTGTAATGCTTGTCAACTAGGGAAAAATCACATGTTGCATTTTCCAAAATCTTGTATCAAAACCAACAAACCTTTAAAGTTGTTGCATGTTGATCTTTAGGGTTCATCTGCCACATTATTCACTACTAGTTATAGGTATTATCTTAGCTTAGTTGATGATTATAGTAGATATTATTGGATTTTTCCTTTGAAACTTAAATCATATGGCTTTCCAACTTTTATTCAGTTTAAATTGATGGTTGAAAAACAACATGAATGTCAAATTAAAACATTATAGACATATTTTGGTGGTGAGTTTCTAGCATTTTCTAGTTTTCTTCGGTCTCATGGAATTCAATTCAAGCATTCATGTATCATGTACATAATCAAAATGGGTAGTGGAGAGAAAACAAAGAAATATCTCAAATTTAGGACTCACTCTATTAGCTCAACCATCTATGCCACTTCAATTCTGGTAAGAATCCTCTTGTACAGTAGTTTACTTGCTTAATCGTCTTCCATCTCTAGTTCTAAATGATGTTTCTTCATTTCAGAAATTGTACAAGTCTTTTCCAAACTATTCCTCTATGAAGTTAGTTGGCAGCATTCGTTTTCCATATCTTAGATGTTACAATACTCATAAATTAAGTTTTCATTCTTTTAAATATGTATTTTTGGGATATAGTCCAATTTATAAAGGATATAAATATATTCATTCATTGGGGAGAGTGTTCATTGTTAGAAATGTAGTCTTTGATGAAACTCAATTTCCTTTTCCAACCAATTTCTTGACTTTCAAGTCACTTAATCCATCTAACAAAGATATTACTTTTATTCCTATTGTGTCTTTTTCAACTCGTTCCACTTCTGTTTCTTCTCCTGTTTCACATTCATCTTCTCGATTGTCATATTCTCAACATACATGTCAATCCTCACATCAGCAAGCTTAGGTAAATTCTCCTTTACCTGAAATGATACCCTTAAATATACACTCTATTCTTATAAGATCCAAGCATGGTATCTATAAATAAAAGAATTATCATACCAGCTCTTCATCTCCCATACCAAAACCCAAAACAGTTAAGCAAGCTTTACAACTTCCTGTTTAGAAAGCCACTATATAGGATGATTTTGATGCCCTATGTAGAAATAACACATGAGAATTGGTTCCTTTTTTTTACCTCAATATAAAGTGGTTGCCAACAAGTAGATTTTCAAAATCAAATATCACTTATATGGTTTATTTCCAAGCATAAAGCAAGGTCAGTAGCAAAAGTTTTTTTTGCATACAACTGCTGTGGATTTCTTTAATACATTTAGCCAATTTTGAAGACTTCTACAATTCAAATTGTGATTAGTTTGGCCGTGCTCAATTGCTGGTTAATTAGACAAGTTGATGTAAATAATCTATTTCTTAATGGTAATCTATCAGAGGCAGTGTTTATGCCATAACCAGAAGGATTTGTAGATGTTAAACATCCTCATCATCTGTGTAAATTGAATAAGGCTTTGTATGGCCTTAAGTAGGCACCTAGAGCTTGGTATGACAAGCTTAAAACAACATTTCTTTTGTGGGGTTTTCAGAATTCCAAGACAGACACATCCTTATTCTTTCAACATACTAGTACTTCATTACTTTTGGTTCTCATCTATGTGGATGATATTTTAATTATCAGTCCTGACAAGATTGTAGCTAAATTGTTTATTAATAGACTTGGGAAAACTTTTGCATTGTAAGATCTTGGTCAGTTTGGATTCTTCTTTAGCATAGAGGTTCTTTCTATTGCAAATGGTATCCATCTTTCTAAACACAAAATATATACATAATCTACTTCAAAGGGCTAAGATGCCAGAATGCAAGGGTAGTGATACTCCCATGGCCTCATGTTTAAAACCATCTAAAATAAATGGTGAACCTTTTGCTGACATTTCATTTTACAGAAGTATTATAGGGGGTTTACAGTATGTTACTTTGACTAGACATGAGTTAGCTATTTCTATTAATAAACTCAATTAATTCTTGTCTTCTCCTACTACTCCTCATTGGCAGGCATGTAAAAGGGTCCTCAGATATCTTCAATCTACAGCTACTTATAGTCTTTAGTTTACATCTGATGAAAGCTATGCTATTCAAGCATTAACAGATGCTAATTGGGCATGTAACATTGATGATAGAAAATATGTTGGTGCTTATGGCATTTATTTTAGTGACAATTTGGTATCTTAGTTATTTAAGAAATAACAAGTAATCTCACATTCAAGCATTAAAAGTGAGTACAAGGCCTTAACTACTGTTTCTGCTGAGATTTCTTGGGTTCAATCTCTACTTCATAAGTTAAAATTTCATCTCTCCTCCCCTTCTATGTTGTGGTGTGACAACCAAAGTGCTGCAACTCTCTCCCAAAATTACAGCTTGCAATTCGAACTGAAGATGGGTTTTTAGAGTTAGCTTACCCTCGCGGGATCGCGACCCTTTGTCCCGACCATTGTAGCACGTGTGTTGCCTAGGGCATAAGGGGCATGATGACTTGACGTCATCATTACCTTACTCCGACTTATCACTGGTAGTTTGTTCAAGGTTCCAAACTCAACAGTGGCAACTAAGCATGAGGGTTGCACTCGTTGCGGGACTTAACCCAACACTTTACGACACAAGCTGACGACAGTCATGCACCACCTGTGTCTGCGTTTCTGAAGGCTCCCCTCTCTTTCAAGAGGATTCATGGCATGTCTAGCCATGGTAAGGTTCTTCGCTTTGCATCGAATTAAACCATATGCTCCACCGCTTGTGCAAGCCCTCGTTAATTCCTTTGAGTTTCAATTTTACGAACGTACTCCATAAGTGGGATACATAACGCGTTAGCTACAACACTGCACTGGTCAATACGCACAGCGCCTAATATCCATCATTTACGGCTAGGACTACTGGGGTATCTAATCCAATTCACTCCCCTAGCTTTTGTCTCTCATGTCAGTGTCGACCCAATAGAGTGCTTTCGCCGTTGGTGTTCTTTCTGATCTCTACGCATTTCACCGCTCTACCGAAAATTCCCTCTGCCCCTACCGTACTCCAGCTTGGTAGTTTCCACCACCTGTCTAGGGTTGAGCCTTTGGATTTGACAACGTACTTAAAAGGCTACCTACAAACGCTTTATGCCTAATCATTCTGGATAACGCTTACATCCTTTGTATTACCGCAACTGTTGGCATAGAGTTAGCCGATGCTTATTCTCTGATACCGTCATTGCTTTTTCTCCGGGAAAAGAAATTCACGACTCATGAGCCTTCTACCTTCACGTGGCATTGCTTCGTCAGGCTTTCACCCATTGCCAAAAATTCCCCACTGTTGCCTCCCATAGGAGTTTCCGCCGTGTCTTAGTCCTAGTGTGGCTAATTGTCCTCTCGGACCAGTTATTGATCATCGCCTTGGTAAGCTATTGCCTCACCAACTAGCTAATCAGATGCGAGCCTCACCTCTGGCAGATTCCTCATTTTGCTTCTTAGCCTACGGGGTATTAGCAGCCGTTTCTAGCTATTGTTCCCCTCCCAAGGGTAGGTTCTTACGTGTTACTCACCTGTCTGCCACTAGATACACCACTTCTTGTCTGACTTGTATGTGTTAAGCATGCTGCCAGCATTCATCCTAAGCTAGGATCGAACTCTCCATGAGCTTATTATCCTAGGTCGAAACAAGTTGATAGGATACCCCTTTTATGCCCCATGTCACCACATTAGAGGGACATGAGGTTGTAAAAAGGAAAGAGAGAGATGGGGTTTGTCTCACTTTTGGCATAGTGGGCCCCCAACGAGAGGCCAGCACGATAGGCTATTAGCTTAATGGTAGAGCACACCCTTGATAATTGTGTCGTTGTACTTGGGCTGTGAGGGCTCTCAGCCACATGGATAGTTCAATGTGCTCATTAGCACTTGACCTTGAGATACGGATCTTTTTTTATATAATATTAATATAGATAAGGCATCCTTCGGATAATTCAAATCGTAGCAATTGGATGTTCAATTGGGGCCTATATGACATGACCGATCACTAGAAATACTCCAACACTCCACCCTTGTCATATATTCCATACATTACACTAGATAGATATTATCTTCATGGAATACGATTCACTTTTAAGATGACTTGGTGGTGAAATGGTGGACCCGCGAGACTAAATCTCGTGCTAAAGAGTGTGGAGGTTCGAGTCGTCTTTAAAGAATAATATTGAGAATGCTCATTGAATGAGCAATTCAATAAGAGATCTCAAATCGAATCGATATATCAACATTGATTTAATCCGAGATGTTGGAATTGAAATAAGTTCGGCAGCGAATCATGAAATCTTGTTGATCTTCTTTATCTAATGAATGGGGAGTCATCTTTGAAATTGTCTGCCCTGCACCCACCCCCCAAGTATATGCTTCAATAGGAATCACACAAGAGTAGATTGATACAATATAAACCTCTGGTAAAATGCTCGCCTGTAACCCAGCAGATAAAGTACATTACATAGTCCATTTTAGGGATTGGCGACTTACCTATTCAGTGATTTTGGCACTGGATGTTCCCAAAATTGGTACTATAATATATGCCTATTGGCATTCCTACCTTATTTCTCCTTTCAGGACTTATCCAAAAAAGAATCCAGTACTTCTTCTTCTTAGTCGTGAATATCTGAATAGGGCAAACCGCCCCATGGATATCTTTCCTTCAGAATAAAAGAATTCGAATTAGGCTCGGTCAACTAGAATGTGTATTATCCATATAGGGGATTTTCCAATTGAGAAGATCCATCGACCTGAGACGAAGAAAAGGGTCTATCTATTTTATTTAGTTATTCAGTTAAACCAATGATTCATTATTGGAGCAGATAGCAACAACCATTTCA